>JBAMBO010000735.1:0-224186 GCA_037044535.1 Lordiphosa magnipectinata | reverse complement strand
ATTTGGAAACTGTCTTGATCGGCGAAAATATCTGACTCCCTATATCCAATTCACACAACAAATTCTCCGAATCATTCTGCTTCGGAACCAAGGAAATATCTCGCTCCGTATTGCAGAACAATTTTATAGTTACGGCTCTGAACCACTCTAAAACTGGTTCACAGCATTGGGACATAGTCTATGACTCTTTCCAGATCGAAAAAAAAACTGTGAAAATTTCTTGAAGATCAAATTTTGCAATCCAAACCAGAACTTCTAAAAATATAACAATCTGAACCCGAATTCAAAAAAAAGTAATAAATGACTAGTCTATTTTTTGGTCTTCACAAGAAATTTTCGATTCGAGAAGGGTAAAGAACCAAAAGACAAGCTGTGTACCCGGAAGGTAATTGAAAAAAGGCGAGCATGTCCTATTCTACTGGATCTAAAAAGTATAGATTAAGGGAACTTAGGCTAAGGTTCGAAGTTTCTTCAATATGTGATCACTGATTTCCGTCAAGTAACAATAAATTTTTAACTAACTTAGAGAATGAAGAAATCGGTTTAAAATGAGTTATTTTGAGTACCTTTCTAATACCTAAAAAGCAGCATTGCTGTGTGCTTAAGCACTTGGTAACATTGGTGTTTAGCTAATAAATTATATAATACTTTTTAGATCTCTATATTAATAGATTTCCCCGTATTTTAAGACATTAATTACTGCCAGCATATCTAAATCTAATTATACCACAACTGATTAAATGATTAAATGCAAAATGTAAATCAAATGAAGCAAATTCATTCAAAGTATTCATTATCATGCAAATCTGCTCACAGCTGAACTGCAAGCCAATAGTTTTCTAGCAATTATAGCAGCAAACTTCTGGTTATCGCATACTCAAACAGTGATCTGTGCAGCAGCTGCCCACAAAGATATTCCAAACGCGCGCATAAATATTTACAAACTTGGCCATTGCTTAGGTCTCTCCCTGTCTCTTTCGCGGTAACACTTTAACCCAAATCACGTTTCAAGATCGAGGTGAATTCTTTTTTATGCAATGACTGGCCAAATGACACGTTTTTGCTAATCAAACATTGATTTAACTTTCTTTCACATCATTGTGAATGGCCCCAGCGCTTCAGCTCATCACATTCAAATGTCATGACATTTATGTGTTGAGGCTAATGCCAAAATGTGGCTTTTTATGACACCCGCACCAAAAACCCGAATTGGTTTTAAATGTGGCTTAGCCTTAGCTTAAACTGAAACTGGCACTGCTGCTGCTGCTGCTGCTGACCTGTTTGCTGGTTTCTTTGGGGATGGTTGGAGTGATGATTGTGGGTTAGACTAGCCAGCTTAGCACTGGACTGAGCTGTTTACTCAGAGAGAGCCCAAGTCCGAGTCCAAGTCCAATCAGCAACCAGTTTCAAGCGGTTCCGTTGTTAATTGTTTGCTCGTCGAGATTCAATTTGCATTTTTTACAACAAAGTTTTTTTTTTTGTATTTGCCTTAGATTTTGTATTTTAATGACCACACCCACCCGTAGCCATCAACACTTCCGAGTTATCCAACTAATTTTGTTTACTCTCTTTACTCTTTATAGAACCCAAAACATTGGTTACCGTGGGACAGCCAACGGGCATTGATGATACCGAAAATCTTGATGAGATTAACTTGAATGCCACTAGTGAAGATTCGATTGGAGTTGGTGCTTCGAGTTACTATCAAAGAGCAGCAGCGGATGCTAATGCTAATCCCTTGCTAGAGCCACCGCCAGGATTAGCTGGTAACGATTCTTTACTAAGTCAGGCGGCCTCATCATTTACTGCCTTGCCGGCGGTAGCCTCCAACGTATTTTCAACATTTTCGAAACGAATCTATGCCGGCTCCAAGGAAGCTGAGGAGCCACAATTGGATATACAACCCACATATATACAGCAGGCTGCCTATGCCCCAGTTCCGCCGCCAACAGCAGTAGCTGCTCCTCCACCAACTGCTCCCTTTTATGCTGCCCCTCCAGCATCATCATCATCATCAGCAGCAGCAGAGAGTGAGCCACCCAAATTCTATGCACCCACTGAAGTGCCTGGCTTAAATTCTCCCGCACCACCCACTTCAGTTGGTAATCCAAATACCTATCGTTTAACAGCTAGGAAAAAGCTGTATGCACCCATTCCTGGCCTAAGTGAGCAAACAGCAGGAGTATCTGTGCCGAACTCTCAGTTTCCTACAACAGGTGTGTCCTACCAAACACCACCACATCCGCCAGTGGAAGAACGCAAACCCGTAGGCGGTGGACTCTTCTCGCTGACCAGCCTGGTACCATCGGGTGTGTTGCAGAATATCACAGGATTGGTTCAATCAGCCACAGGCAGAAATAACGATCCCGTAGCATCCAATACAACTGGAGGTAGCTACTTTGACATCAATACAAGCGTACCCATTCAGTCCTCAACTGGAAATTACTTTGGTGGAGCAAATCCCATACCACCTGTGGGTAACTACTTTGCGCCCACTGCTGAAGGAAGCTTCTTTGCGCCTATACCACCTCCACCAGTGGGTAATTACTTTGTGCCTGGTACAGTTGTTCCTCCAGCACCTACTGAAGGCAGTTATTTTACACCAGCTGTAACTTCTGCACAGGCAGTTAATCTACCGCCTCCCCCAGCATCAACTGAGCCAGCATTCTTCAATCCAGCAGTGCCCACATTGCAGTCAGTTGCTCCACCGCCAGTGGGAGATTCAAATCCAGTGGGTAACTTCTTTGTGCCCGCTTCAGTTGCTCCTCCAGCGAAAGCTGCAGGTGAGGCAGTTGCTCTACCACCTGTAACTGGCTTTTATCCACCTCCAGCAGCGGGAAACTATCTTGTGCCGACAACAGTTGCTCCGCCAGCATCTACTGAGGCAGCGTTCTTGACTCCAGCAGTGTCCACATCCGAGGCAGCTAATCTACCCCCTGTAAAAGGTTTTAATCCACCTTCTGTAGAGGAAAACTACCTTGTGCCGACGTCATTTGCTCCGCCAGCATTTACAGAGACAGCGTTCTTCAATCCGGCAGTGCCCACATCCGATACAGTTGCTCCTACGTCTACAGGAGGTACTAAACCGCCACCTCCAGTGGGTAACTTCTTTGTACCAACGTCAGTTGCTCCGCCAGCTACATTTGCAGCCGAGACAGTTGCTTCAGCGCCTGTAACAGGTTTTAATCCACCTCCTCCGTTGGCTTACAATCTTCTGCCGACGCCAGCATCTACCGAGGCAGCCTTATCGACTTCAGCGGTGCCCACGTCAGAGACAGTTGCTCCACCGCCAGCAGGAGGTACTAAACCGACACCTCCAGTGGGTAACTTCTTTGTGCCCGCTTCAGTTGCTTCGACAGCCAAAGTTGAAGCCGAGTCAGTTGCTCCCGTGCCTGTAAAAGGTTTTAAGCCACCTCCAGCAGCGGGTAACTATCTTGTGCCGACTACTGAGACACCATTCTTGACTCCAGCATCGGAGGCAGTTGCTCCCTTGCCTGTAAAAGGTTTTAATCCATCTCCAGCAGCGGAAAACTATCTTGTGCCGACGTCAGTTGCTTCGCCAGCAACTTCTGAAGCAGCCTTTTTGACCCCAACGTTGGATGCAGTTGCTCCACAGCCTGTAACAGGTTTTAATCCACCTCCAGCAGCGGGTAACTACCTTGTGTCGACGTCAGTTGCTTCGCCAGCAAGTACTGAATCAGCCTTTTTGACCCCAACATTGGATGCAGTTGCTCCACAGCCTGTAACAGGTTTTAATCCACCTCCTCCAGTGGGTAATTACCTTGTGCCGACATTAGTTCCTACTCCAACATCCACTGAGTCAGCTTTCTTCACTCCAGCAGTGTCCACATCCGAGGCAGTTGCTCTACCGCCTGTAACAGGTTTTAATCCACCTCCTCCAGTGGGTAATTACTTTGTGCCAGCACCGAACGAAGGGATATTCCATACTCCAAACTCTACCGTAACCGAGACTAGGCCTCCGGTATCAGCAGGACAATCACTTCCCACTGAAATTGCACCGCCAGCAACCACTGAAGCTGAATTTTTAAGTCAATTTAGCCAGCCAGCTGTAGGAGGACCTCCACTTAAACCTCCGCCTACTGGACAGGCATCCTATAGGCTGCAAAAGGGAACACGTCTCTACGCGAGTCCATTGAGTGCACAGGAAACAACCTCAACCTCGGCTGGTTACGTCAGCCCTTTACCGTCTGTGGCTGCACCAGTTGCTAATATATTCAATCCCTTTGGACAAGCGGCAACAGCTGTATTCAATCCAACAGCTAATCCAACTGTGGTCCAAGAAGACAGTGTACCACTTTTTGTGGCACCAGCTTCAACTTTAGTTGAAAACGAAACTGTAACTGGCGACACGGAGAAACCAGCAGAGAGTCAAGGCATACACTTCTTTGCACCCACAGCACCAACTGCTACATCAATCGCCTCAATTGAATCCAACACAGAGGCAATTGCAACAGCAGTTGTTCCCACCACTGATATCACTCCAGAAATTCCATTATTTGTACCTGTGCCAGCTGAAACTAGTCCAGGAGTTGCTTTATATCCACCCACAAATAGTTCTGCTCCAGAAATACCTGCAGCCAGTTTAAACACCCAAACTACGGAAACATTCTTTAATCCCTTTGCTCAAACAATAACCACACCCTTGGTACAGCCAGCCACTGAAAGTTTAGTGCCACCGCCCATAGGATTTGTTCAACCTGCCGCTGAAGCTCAGCCAAATCCCTTCAACTTAGACCAACCGCCACCGGCCATCTCTCCGCTGCATAGTTTCTTTACGCCAGCTCCAGAACTAGCTGACACTTCAGAGGACTTTAACTTTTTACCCGCTTTACCTCCCCAACACGGTATTGCTCCACCACCTTTGGCCGAGGAAGGATCTGTGCCCACGTCTGTTTCTCTACCCTTGGGTTTTGACAATTTGCTTAATCCCACACAGCAAGCGTCGTCCACTTTGTATACCAATTCTTATCAAAATTCAAGTATCAACTCCTACACTGCACCCACACCAACTGCTGATTCATCCAACTTCTTTGATCAAGTCAGCCAACAGGATACACCCATTAACAACGCCAACGAGGATCAGCGTATACAAAACTTTTTCAATAATCCTCCACTGCAGGATCAGCCAGCTGCACCGGGTGAACTTAAATACGATATAGTACACAGCGGTTTGGCCATTAGGCAGGAACGCTCTCAGACACCCATTTCGAATTTGGTAGAGCCACCCTCATCTGCCTGTTCGGAGTTTTCCACGATACAACGTCAAGTGGCCACAGGGGAGGATTTACTGCAGCTGCATTCAGCGGATTTACCCGAGGAGATTTTGAAAGAACTACGCATGGCCAGCGAGAAGAATCAGGGCACACCACCCATAGCCATAGTGAGTGATTCTTCTTCTCATTTCATTAAACTAAAGATTTACTCATCCAACTTATCCTCTCTAGATTTACACACCCGTTGTGGTCCATTGGTTCTACAAACGGAGTGTGGGCAGCAAATTTGTGTGGACACCCTTCAGTCACTATGATTCGGCTCTGCTGGAGACCAGTTTAAATAGTGGTAAGAGTTTCAAATAGATTTGGATTATTCATCTCTAAAAGCATTCCCTTTCCTCTTCCAGATGACTCCACTTTGATTGTGCCCGTGGAAGGTGGTCGCTATGATGTCAACATTAAGGAACGCATCAAAACTCCCGTTTATTGGGAGAATAAGGCCATTGAAGTGCGTCGTTGCTCTTGGTTCTACAAGGGTGTAGATTCCAAATATGTTCCATATACCGAGGACACGGCTGCTTTGCTAGAAACGGAATACCGTCGTGCCGCCGAAAGCGGTGAATGGCATCAGAAGATTATGCTGGCCGGTGGCGAGCAAGTTGTGTTCCATGGACCCACAGTCATTGTGCATTTCCTGCCCCAGCAGAATGCAGACTCCTGGGGAGCCAGTACACAGAATACAATGCGTCCGCGAGTGGTGAAAAGAGATCTTGATGATTTTATCATCGAACAGGGCGAGTCTCAGCGAGTGGATCACCTACTGTTAATGGTTCATGGCATCGGATCGGCCTGTGATCTAAAAATGCGCACAGTCGAGGAAGTGGGTAAGTTTCCCTAATCTGGCTACGCTTTCTACCAAAACTCATGGGTTTTATTCTTTTTAGTGGATGATTTTCGTAATATTGCCCAGCAATTGGTTCAGTCGCATTATAAAAACTCCACCGACATGGGTCTTGTCGGTCGTGTCGAAGTGTTGCCCATCTCTTGGCATGGTCATCTACATTCCGAGGAATTGGGCATTGATGAGAAACTTAAATCAATTACTTTGGAGTCGATACCACGCCTGCGCAACTTTACCAATGACACACTATTGGATGTCTTGTTCTATACCAGTCCCAAGTATTGCCAGAAGATTATGAACACGGTGGCCGACTCTTTGAATGAGGTGTATCTCAAATACAGATCAAGGCATCCAGAGTTTAATGGCGGTGTCTCAGTGGCTGGACATAGTTTGGGTTCCTTGATACTGTTTGATTTGTTGTGCCATCAGGAATCGCTGAAGGAGAGCGAGGAGGAGAACAAGGTGAGGGGCATTCCTTAAGTATAACTTTTCTTCTATATATAGAATAGTCTTTTAGTCTTTCTTCCATCTATTCGTTAATTCATTCTTCCTATCGTTTTTTGCTTCCTTTTTTTTTTTAGCTTCCACTCTTAAGGCTATTTTCTTTTGCAAACTTTGTTCCTATCAAACTTTCGTCTATACTTTTTTCAATATTTTTTCCTTTTTAACCTTATTTCCATATATACTTGCCTTCTTGCTTTCATCTATAATTTCGTTCTTTCATCATTTCTTTCTTCGAATCTGCCATACTTCTTCATTTCTATTCTTTCTTTCATCCTTCTTTCATTCATTCTTCCATAATTTCTTATATCCATTCTTTCTCCCATTAATGCTTTTCTTCTTCCTAACTTTCATCTTTACTTTTTTCAACATTTCTTACTTTTTATCTTTATTTCCATCCGATCGTCTTTTCTTGCTGTCGTCTTCCTTGCTTTATTCAAATCTTCCATCCTTCTTCATTTCTCTTCGGTCTTCCCTCTATCTTTTCATTCATCCTTCTTCCATCTATTCTTATATCCATTCTTGCATCCATTAATGCTTCTCTTCTTCTTTAAATTACCTTCTCTCTACTATCTGCTATTCTTTTTTCTCCCATCCTTTGTTCTATCCTTTGAGAGAAGCTTGGCCCTGGCCCTCCCGGAGGTGCTGTTTGAGCCAATTTTACTTTACTTTGTTCTATCCTTCTTACATCCATCCCCTCATCTTCAGGGCTGTAAATGATTGTTTCGTTTTCCTTTATTTCCATTCGTCCTTCCGTTCATTATTATTTCTATTTTTTTTCTTTCTTTGCGTCTTTTCTTTCTTTCCTTCATCTTTTCTTCAATTCTTTCAACCATTCTTTAATCTGTTCTGTTATCCATTCATTCTTCCTTCCATTTATGATTACTTTTTTAATTCAATTGTTTCTTCCATCTTACCTGTTGTTCTTTTTTCCATCCTTCGTGCTGTTCTGTTTTCATCCGTCCTTCCCTTTTTCCATTGATCTTTTGTTCCATTCTTCATTCCTTCTTCACTTCCATTCTTTCCTCCTTCCATCTTCTAACCTTGCATCTTTCTTTCTTCCTTTCAAACTTCCATAATTTCTTTCGGCCTTCGCCACCTCTTTCCTACCTTCCTACTTCCTTTTGTTGCATTTTGACTTCCATTCTTTCTCTCATCCTTCCTTTATTTTTACACCAACTTCCATTTTGTCTACCGTCCAATCTTTCTTCCCGACTTCCTTAGTTAAATTCTTTCTCGTATCTATCGACCCCTTCGTTCTTTAATCCATAATTCCCTTCCTCATTTCTTCCAATTTTTCTGCCTTTCATTCTTTCTTCCTTTCAATTTTCAACCCTTCCTCCCTCCCGAGCTTTCATTCGTTGTTTCCTTTTTCTTACAGTCTTTCTTTAGTTCAACCTTTCCTTCCTTACTAACTTTAATCCATTGTTCCATTTTTCTTACAGTTTTCCGTCTATTCTTTAGTTCATCCTTTCTTTTTTTCCATTTCATCCTGCCCTTCATAGAGCTTCCACTATTTTATATTCTATTTTCCATATCTTCGTTCCATCCATTCTTTTATTACATCATTGCCCTATTCTTCTGACCTTCTACTCTTTCTAAATTCCAGTTCTTCTTTCATGCTTTCTTAATTTGAATCTATTATCCATCGTTTTATTTTTCTTTCCATTCTTCTATCCGTTTTTTCTTCCATCATTTCTTCCCTGCCTTTTTATCTTTCATAGTTCCAACCTTAAAGACTTCCTTAATTGCAAGCTTTCATCAATTATTCCATCGTTCTTCCAGTGCTTCGTTCCAATCTTTCTGAGGTCTATTCTTCCCTCCCTTGTTTACTTCAATGTTTACTTAATGCTTCATTTCTTCCTCACTTTATAATGCCTTCCAGTCTTTATTTCATCAAATTTTTTACTCTTCCATTTGTCCGTTGAAATTTCCCTCAACTCTTTCTTTCCTTCCATCATTTCTTATATTCATCCCATTTTCTTTTCTTTCTTTCTTCCCTTCTTCTTACCATCGATTCTTATCTATTATTCGTCCTTTTTGAACCCTTCATCCTTTCACCCATTCTACCTCCTTTGCTGCCAACCTTCTTTTAGTTCTCTTCTCGAATCAGAAAATTGCATTCTATTCTATTTAACTTTATTCTTAACTTTCTCCATCTCCTTTTCATAGGAGAATCCCGATCAACTGCCGTCAAAACAGATCGCCACAAACAACAAACAAGTGCAGTTGCCCTCAAATGATCTGCTAT
The DNA here is from genome assembly GCA_037044535.1 of Lordiphosa magnipectinata. Classification (NCBI taxonomy): domain Eukaryota; kingdom Metazoa; phylum Arthropoda; class Insecta; order Diptera; family Drosophilidae; genus Lordiphosa; species Lordiphosa magnipectinata. Next base: position 215,299 of record JBAMBO010000735.1, on the reverse strand, counting down.
CCAAACAGGTCAACTATGCCATGGCACCGGCTGGTACAGGTCAACCAGTCATCAACTACACCCAGCTCATCTTCCATCCGAAGAAATTCTTTGCCCTGGGCTCACCCATTGGCATGTTTGTGACCATTCGTGGCATCGATAAGCTGGGCCTCGACTTTCGTCTGCCCACATGTCCCGGCTTTTACAATATATTCCATCCATTTGATCCAGTGGCCTATCGTATTGAGGCTTTGGTGAATCCCGACATGAATGGCATACGCCCTGTCCTCATACCCCATCACAAGGGACGCAAACGCATGCATCTCGAGTTGAAGGAGACCATGACACGGGTGGGTGCGGATATCAAGCAGAGATTCATGGACACATTCAAAACCACCTTGGACAGTGTGAACTTTTTGGCCACTGTCACCAAAGTAAAGAAGGAGGCGGAGGAGACGTTGGAAAAGGTGGTGATGCAGGTAAGCAGTTTGAGTAAGATTTTAACAAAAAGATCAGTGCATGGACCCACTTGCCTTTATACAGAGTTCCACACAGCTGTATCAGCAAAAGCAATTGGAGGATCAGGAGGAAAAATCAGCGGCCAGCACATCGACAAAGGCGAGACAACGTACCGATTCCGATTCGACCACGGCCTCAGATCCTGATTTTGTAGAACTGGACTTCCCATTGGGCAAGATCAACGATTCAAAGCGGGTGGACTATGTGCTGCAGGAGGCACCACTGGAGTTCATCAATGAGTACATATTCGCCTTGAGTAGCCATGTCTGCTATTGGTGGGTAACCCAAAAATCCATTCTTTAGAAGTCAAATTTTAACTGCATTTTATAACTTTTAGGGGCTCCGAGGACACTATTCTATTTGTGATGAAGGAAATCTATGCCGGCTTGGGCATCAGCACGGATAGTCAAGTTCCTCAGCAATCCATGACCATAGAGAGGCCGAGCTCACGCAATGGAAGTTTCAGTCAGTCACTGTTGCCGATGTGAGTTGACCTTAACAAAACTGGCCTCTCCCGGCTCCACACACACACACACACAGAAACCTATTATAAATATTTAGATACAAATTTATTTAGCTATGTTATTTGTTAGCAAAATCATACAAAGAATTTTTACAATGTGCAACGTGAACTTGGTTAATGGTATTAACAGAATCAGAAGAAAATTTATGTCGTCGCATTAAAACCTGATTGAAATATGGGTCAAATGCTTTCCAACTATACAAAATATCAGTTTCCATTCATATAAATATTATACATATTATCTCTATCGATGTGCACCCTCTAATGAGTGCTCTGCTGTTTGTTATTTTTGTATTGTAATATTCCGTTTATAAATATCATTGACTTTGTAATTTTTATGCTATGTCTATAACTAATATCAATTATAATAAAAATTAACAAAGCAAAAGCGTCAAAGCGTAATGCTGTTGAAGGATGGGTCACTGTTGCAATGGAAGACGTACGGCTATGTGGAACCACCCAAAGACACATTTATGTGAAATATCAGTACGAGGTAAGAAAATACTCTCGTCTGTAAGCTACCACAACCAAATTATATATTTATCAGTATAAATTTTTTATTGTGGATGTATTTCAAGTTTCCGCAGAATACGCCAACATTTTATGCAAGTAACTGCACTAGAGAATGTTGCTCTTGAACTAACATCTAGTGAGAAAAATTTCTTTGGTTTAAAAAGTACACTGCAATTAAATTTTATACTTATTGATTTTATGTACTCCCTCTCCCATGATATATACAATTTTGACAAGGCTGCCTAAACGAATGATTCGATTTGGAATCACTTCCTGAGGATTATTATTATGCATCGAGTTGACATATTTTGACGATTAATTCAATTTTTCCAAAATCAGAATGTGAACTAGATTTTGATTTAATTCACTTACAATAAAAAAGAATTGAATCGATCTTGTTTCAAGTTTAAGTGAATTAGAAAACTTTGCGATGATGTGCATTCATTTGCTTTATAAACAGAATTAGACTGAGCACTTAAAAAGTCCCATGTATAAATTGCTTACTCATTACCTGAGACAGATTTTATACCACTTTCACGATAGCCTAGGAACAAACTGCATTAGCTAATATTTGGGTAAGTGCGAGGTAGCAGAAATGATGGCATTAAACTTTAGGCCCCACAGAAGGGACTATGGATGAAACCTGCAGCCTTTGTAATACTAGCGTGAGTTACGGAAAATGTGGAACATTTTATCGGTCGCTTGCCCCATCCTTAGCAGCAGGTGCGGTATCTCACACTTCTCGTCGCATCAGACATTTAAACGAGTTTAGATACGTCCAAAGCATTTGAAACGGAGATAAATTGGCGCAGCCTAGCGAGGCATTTTTAGTAGCAGCCGACCAAATATCGGCGACATAATGTATAAACAAAGATTTTATAAGAGTTTTTTTATTTTATTTTGTGCGATACTGTGTTCTAGCATATCTAAAACGGTCTGTTGCCGCCGTCGGACAATGATGCCGAAAATTCTGATTCGGCTGGCAATATGCGGGCACTCAATGTTTCTTCAGAAGTATCTAAAAATATAAAAGCCTTTAATATAAATAATTGCGCTCCATGATTAGATATTTACCAGCAAATGAAAAATCGAAGTATTCCGCATTATTAGATATCTTTACTGCTCATAGCTGTGTTGCATTCGAGAGACAGTGTTCTTTGTTATTTTAAGAATCTCTGCTTCAGTATCCAATATCGAAACGTGGATTTAACAGCCTACTAACACCACATACATTTTATTTGTGGACAAAGTAACGGCAGTTTTAAATTCTGATTCATTAGTCTATTTAGATATTGAATTAAGGTTATAATATATATTCGGGGGTGCTTAGCCCTGCGTACGCCACACATTCATACCTTATTATTCTAATTTTTTAAAAATTGAATTAATTCAAATTTTTGTTAATTCATTGTAAATTATAAATAAAAATGAATCATTCTTTTACAGTCCTGAATTTTGATCCCACATCGTCGTCGAAAGTTTTTTCAATTTCCAGAATTTTTTCAATCCTGAACTAGTCTAGTGCACAAGGAACGCATCAGACACATAGCCTCCCCCCCATAGCAAGGCTAACGCCATTAACATCTGCAAGGATGGTTCTAAGCTCGACAAACCAGTGGAAGGGGACTTTCCCGCCTATCCCTTGAAGGGATCGCATACTATAGTATTCACCGGATATGGATGCCTGGACTTCTAGAACATAGATGGTAATGAGTCGTCTGCCTATGGCTACATCCAAGCCTCGAATCGGTATGCGAAACCTTTACTGCTGTGCGGTGCTGTGACTTACGTGGTCGAACATTTAAGCTAAAACCTATCAAACAGACTTTTACGTAACAGAAGGGAACACATATGGCTTCTGGAAGGGAGCTGTAACGGGACACTGTTTTATTGTCAGACACGCAGCACGCCTTGCCATCACATGCCATGACTTCTGTTGAAGTTGCAAATATGAAGATGAGAAGGATACAGTGCAACAAACCTGTGCCAGTTGGCCTGCCTTAAGTATAAGGATACTCGGTCAACCTCTCCAACTGAATATCTCGGAGACATCAGTGTCTTGCCGCATCTGGTCTTCCCATCTCAGTTTCGGTCTTCTCTTCCTGTAATTTTTATCAAAGTATTTCGCCTTCCGACCGTACACTCAGACAAAAATTCGTTCTAAATCTACCGAAACCAAGCACATACGTTGACAAAATTGAGGTAAGCCTGCTTTTTCTTGAACTGTGAATAGTGGTGGCACTTCATAAACCCAATTTTTAACCCCGTTGGTCGATCTTCATCAACATTTTGTGCTCAATTTGCGGTCATTTTACTAACTTTCGTACTTCTTCGAGAAACATTCTGGTTACGTTTTAAAACCACTTTTTACTCATTTTGACAACGTTTTGTTAATATTTTTGTGACTTCTCGGGCTCATTTGGGGAACATCGCGGTTTTAGGAGCCCAATGTGTCTCAATTTTCGCACATTTATGGGAACATTTTGGTTATAGTTCTGAATCATCTCTGTTTTACGAGAGCCTTTTTATTTTATTCAGCGCAGTCGCTGTTGTTTTATGCGCTGGACTTAATTTGTGTCCCCATAGAGCTTATACAGTTCGTGATCCATTCCTCTTTTAAGGGCTCATAAATCCTCTGAAGAACTTTTCTCTCTAAGACGTCATTTTTCTAACTCATCCTCTGCTGTTTATGTCCATGATTCTGTGCCATATTTCTGGATTGGGATGATAAGTTCTAACACAGTATATACTCCTTCAGCATATTATAGGAGTCCCACGATATGGTAACCCTGCCTAAAACCTATTTTGTTGGTAAACCTAAAATGGACAGGTCTTTAAAGATATTTGACAGCACAGAAAAAAAGCAGATCAATTAAGATCAATTTGGAAAGTATATCATTTCCTATTTATTTTGGATAAATTTAAAAGAAACATAAAATTGTTTAATTTTCTATCATCCTGACCTCGAGCCGGAAACATACATATACACACCTGATCATATTAATAGGTACACACATCAACTCTGACTTTAAGGTAACAGAAATCAGTTTTATTCATTGTTTCAAACTTAAAATTTGTTCTCATTGGTTCTTAAACTATTTGTTTTTAATAAAATCAACTTAATTGTAACATAGAATAATAATATAGCATAAAAGAGATCATTTTGTGTTTCAGATACGTTTTCAGTGTGATCATAATAATAGGTACACTTCATGTGTTGGTAAGAAAAAAAATGTTAATTTCCATTTTGTGTTCTTTTTTTAGGTAAATTAGTATTTCCTAACTTAGTATCCAGTGTATCCACCTCTATTTTTGGCCACTAATGCTATTCTTTTTGGCATACTTTTAATAAGAGCCTGGCAGGTCTCTACTGGTGTCTCATACCACAGTTTTTGGACACCTTCCCATAATTTTTGTTTATTTGAAAATGAATGCTTTGCCAATTTCTTTTTTAAGTCTCCCCACAAGTTTTCAATGGGGTTAAGGTCGGGGGATTGGCTTGGCCACTTCAGAACGTCAACTTTTTGGTCTTGGAAAAATTTAGATAACAGCCTTGATGTGTGTTTAGGATCATTATCTTGCTGAAATACCCAACGTAATGGCATATTTTCCTCAGCATACGGTACCATAACTGTTTCCAATATGGATTTGTACTCTTCAGCATTCATTTTGTTCGTAGTCTGATAAATTAGACCTTCGCCGTACCAGGAGAAGCAACCCCATACCATTATATTGCCACCTCCATGTTTGACTGTTTTTTTTTTAAACCGTGGATGGAATTCCTTTCCATTAGGGCGTCGAACATTCCTTTCACAGTCATTCCCAAACAAATTAATCTTGGTTCATCGCTCCATAATATGTTTCTCCATTTTTTCTCCCCGGTGTATCCTACCCAGTCTTTGTGGTCCCTTGCAAAAGTTTGCCTCATGGTGATATTTTTTTTGCGCATAAGTGGGAATTTTCCGTCAATTCTTCCTGGTAGGTTGGCATCTTGTAGTCGTCTTCGGATAGTTGGAGCACTAACTGAATTCCCAATTTCGGCTGCAATAGCCTTCGATCACTTAAATGGGTCGTTTTTGCTCAAAGTTACTATGTAGTGGTCAAGGGTTTCTGTTGTTTTTTGTGGCCTTCCACGGGTCTTGGTTTTCCTTCTAATGCATTTTGAACAAAATTATGAGACCTGTTCATTAATTTGGCGATGGCTCGTAAAGATTTGCCTTCTTTTCTCAGACTAAGAACCAATCGAGCTTCTTCTTTAGTACAATGAGAATTTCGACCCATTTTTTCTAAAAAAAAATAATTATTTAATTCTCTGTATTGACAGGAGCTATACCTTATTTACCTTTAGATACCAAAAGATCACTGATTACAAAATTATTCACTTGATACTTGTGACAAACGGAGACTGTACCTATTATTATGATCAGGCGAAATGTGTGGTGGACTCGCAATTTATAGAAAAGCTTTGATATACGGGGCAGCCCCTCTTTCAACTCTTTGTCACAGTGTGGCCAGACATTGACAACAAAAAAACAAAAATTAAAAAGTTGTCAACACTAAAAGTACGAAAAAACCATCTATAATTAAAAAATTCCGGTGTGTACCTATTAATATGATCAGGTGTGTATATCTATTTTTGATATTTTAATATCCTTTTGACTATTTTTGTCTACATTCGGGTGAATATCTAAGATCGATTTAACATTAAATGGATATTTTAATAACCAAAAAAGAAATTAATACTATCCAGTTCAAATGGATACCAAAATCATCCAATGGACCACAAAAAATATCTTTTTTTCTCAGTGTGGGTGTTGCTTTGAGTCTCATGGGTCTTCTCCAGGATTGTTGCTATGTGGCTATTTGGGGACTGGGCTGGATTTATCAGACCTGAAGCCTCAATTCTTTGTACGGACGTTATTCGTTACGGGTAGACGACTTATCTCGAGGTAGTTGGTCTTCAGATTGTTTTTTCCCAATTTTCAACAATTTTTTAATAATAAACCAAAATATACCATTTAGAACAGAGAAATCGATCTTAGGGCCTCGCGGACACCAATGAAAATTATGGAAATATTTGTCGAAAAACAAGAACCACAAGAAATAGAAAGAGAAACCCGATCTGTGTGTGCTCGTGGCTGTCTAATGCACACGAAATCATTCGCAGCCATCATCAAAACATTCGCTCGGAGATAGAAGAGCATACATATGAAGTGGTTGTTGCACCACGCTTAGCTTTAGGTATAAGCTTTGTATCTCTTTGCGGAACTCTCAACATCGAAGGCGCGGCGTTCGCAATTGGCTTGGGCACCCCTGATTTAGAAAGTCAGCTACATAGGATGTACCCTGGTTTACCTAATGCCTTAATCCAACAAGTCGAAAATCCTTATTTAACCAAGCACAAACAGTTTTAAGAGTTGATTCAGATTTTCTGCCTGTTAATAATAGACTAAGTTGTGAGGTCAACCAAAAGTTCTGAGTATGTTTGTGCTAAAAAGTACCAAACTTTTTAAAGGAACAAGGACAAACTTCAAGTAAGCAGGGATGGATTCCAATTTCAATCAACATCTGGCAAATAGAAAAAGTATTCTAAATTCTAAACTTAAATTCGTGGCTGCTGCCACTTCTATAAGGGACATCCCGTTGGTGAAAATTATAGTATGCAGTCCAAAAGATCCATTTCAACTGGATTCCTTTTGGTAACTGAAAAAAATGATTTTAATTAAGTCAAGATAAAAGTCAAAACACTTGTCTTATTTGTCGTGTGCATTTTAATTGGACCAATTTAATACTTTCACATTAGTTTCAACAAAAACCTCTTTGATAATTTGTTCAATGTATGTATGTATGTACATAAAAGCATAAAATATATATATATTGCAAAAATACATATGTATAGATATTGGTATGTGTATCATTGTCATACATATTTGATGTATATATTGTATATATTGCATATTGCTGTTAATTAGAATAACTCTTTACATCTGAACACTTAAGACATTCGCCCGACTTGCAGCTTCTACTAAAAATGATTTCGTTTGATTACAACTTTACACTTAAGGCTATGTTTTTGGGGTAACAAGTGAGGAGGGGAGTGTGGGCATGTATAATCTGTTCAATATGGTGCGGCGTTGTTCTTTTAAAAAGATTGGATTAAAAAGTTACACAAACTTGTAGACTAACACAAACCATAAAGCGACAGTTGCCGCCTATGATTGATAATTTAACAGCAAAATGTAATAAAAAATGATTAAAATAAATAAAGGCCAACAAAAAATCCGTAAAACATTTGATTTGTCCATGTCAAAGCAATTGATCTGTGACCAAGACAACGCTCTGTTCCTGCGCAATGGCCGCCAGTTCTTTGAGCCACTCATCTAAGAGAACAGCGCATAAAGCCAAATCCCTGGAACGCTCTGTGCCGCTGGTGTTGGCTATAATGCCCATTGAGGAGGCCACCGAATCCAGGGATACGGGCTCAGAGTTAAAGCTACCAGTGGGCGGACCTCCGTCTAAGCCATGCAAGGTACTCGACGAGTGTGCGGTGTTGTTGGAGTGGGCGGAAAGGGTCTGAGTTGAGCCACCTATGCTGCTGTTGCTGCTGCTGCCAGTTGTTGTCAATATTGTGGAGGTGCGTGCAGCGGTTGACTGCGGCTGAGTAATCAGGCTGGTCTCACAAGTGGTGGATGGAGATTGAGCTGATCTGCCATCCGAATTCATGGAATTGCTGTTGCCCACTAACGTTGAGGCAGCCCCTGGAAGATTAGTTTAAAGTGGATCAGTCAAAGGTAATAATTTAGTTGCAAGTTTCAATTGGTTAACAACAGCAACAACAATAATACAGATTAGTGGGTAGCAAAGATATTATGTACAAAGCTCTACAGGAAACTACGCAGGATTACTAAGCCATTTTAATAATTTTCTAATTAATTTCTAAGTTGTTTTTTTTAACATTAAAATTAATTGTTTACTTAAGCGTGAAATATTTACCGGTGAAGAATGCGTAAATTTGTGATAAGCCAGATGAAGCTAAGTTGTTTTTTTTTTTTAGAAATTTCATTTCAATTAAAATAAATGAAAAATAAAACAGAAATAAATTCATTATAAGCAACAAGACCTGCAGACACATTTTACAAGTTATGTAATATTTTGGTGTAATGTGCGTGGGTGTGTTTGTGTGTGATTATGCGTATTAAAGTCCTAAATGAGTGGAGGCAATCAAATGAGTTTGACCAATTTAAACATGTGATGGAATGAATTTTGTAAAAGGCTATAACCATTTTTATTATATCAATGGAAATGTAATACTCCGTCAGCCATGTTCGCAAATCCAATTCCACAAAAATTTTGTGATTTAAAACCGGTTTTAGTACTAGATTTGGACTCCAAATCACAAAATATGTGAATGAAATACAGAGAACATAGGCATTACCATGGTTTTTCCGCTTTGTAGTAGTAGAAGGAAGAAGCAGAGTTCTTCATTTTGAACTGTTGCAACACAACTCCACCATGGAGGCACATTGCTGTCGCATCGGGATAGTAGAATTAACTTGTAACCAGAGAATTTATCAGCTGATTTTTAAAAACGAGTTGGCAGGGCCATGCTCAATCTCAGAGCGCCCTTTCGACTGCTGTGTAGGGTCATTGAGAATGATTTCTGCGATTATTCAAAGAGCATTCTCATAGCCATGTGTGGTAAGGTTAGGTTGCGATGGTAGAAGCGGTAAAGCTTCTTCACTTAGGCCAAAAAAAGGCACGTTGTGATACCATATAGCCTGGCTAGACCCAACAGCGTTAAGTTTCTTTTAAAGTTAAGAGTGGACCAAGATCTCTATCGGTTCATGGCCATCTTGTAAGTAGTTTCCCTTATTTTGCCCAGGAGTTTGCAACGCATAGAAATATTCATTTCCGACGCCATAAACTATATATATTCTTGTTTTTATTTACATGTCACAAAAGGCACCTCCTATCCGGTTGGTGCTGAGCCAAGTCCAGCGAGCTTGTCGGCTATCTCGTTGCCTTCAATGTTGCGCTGCTAAGGCACCCACACAAGACGTATTTTAAAGTGCTGAGCCATCTCATTCATATATTTGCGGCATTCAGTAAGTGTTTTATTATTGTTCGTATAACCGTCAACAGCTTTTAATGCAGTTTGACTGTCTGAAGAAATAAATACATTTCCTTCCAGTCACAGTATTCTGTCATCTATAAGGGCGCGCGCACACATGCGACTGAAAGATGAACTAAGCAGAGATTTCGCGCAATCTTTAGCTTAGGTTCTTTGAGCTTTATGCCCAGCGACAACAAAAGATTGGGCTAGTTTGCCTCGGATGACCCTCTAAAGGCCATACACTAAGTTACCAAGGGAATTTGTGCAAAATGTTACTCTCCAAAGTAGTGTTGGGTTGTTAGAACAAGTGAATCAATTGTTCATTCTACTTGTTCAGTCTATCTTGTTCTAAGTCCATCTTGTTCTGAGGGGTTCTTGCTCTGAGTTATTCTTGAGTTGTTCTAAGAGCTGTTCGGTCTCTTTTACTCAGAGAGTTGTTATGTCTGTCTCGCTTTGTGAGCTTGCTCTGCCTTGCTCTAAGTGTTGTTCTGTGTTCTTTGAGCTTCTCAGTCACTGTTGCTGTGTGAGTTGTTTTTTGTGTCTGTACGTACAACTATAACAAGTATGGCGCCAACATTTTGAACTAAGCTCACGAGAGAGTTAGCGGGAGAGTTTGCGCCAGAGTAAAAAACGCTAGTACACACAAATTTCGTATGTGTGTACAACAGGGTTCCCCATTATACAAGCATATAAGCTAAAACACTCAGAGCAGAACATGACCTGAACGTCTGTTCTCAGAGTGCCAGAGCGCGAGAGACCAAGCGCCAACGTTAGACAGATGCACGTACGGCATATATACAAAAATATCGCGCTCATTAGCAACAACTTGACAAGTGCACATAAACCTAGCAATGCAGCGATGACAAAGCAGCCAAAAACTGACATGCACAGACACAACCTGACCAAGATACAACTGATACAAGAACAACTGAACTAAGATGACACGATCTGAGACAGCAGTGAGGGAGCGCCATATTTGACTGTGAGTTGTATCATGGTATTCTCCAAGCAAATAACGAGAACAATGTGAACTATGTCTCAGTCGAACACACAGAGATGCGTAAGTTCGACAAGCATTCGGCTCTGAATCGGCGACTATCGATCATACCCCAGTTACTATCACTGGGAAACACTAATGTATAATAAATAAGCACTGCTAAAACTGTAATGACAACAATGAGGTAGGTGCAGCCGAAACCAGCCCCTATGCAACATGTTGTTGGTAAAACAAAAATACGTGCTCACACAATCTTCTGCCATAAACCTAGCAGAGGTGAAGCAGATAAACTGAACAAGAACAACTCACTAAGATTAGCTGAACTAGAACAACTGAACAAGTGAGCAATTTGAGTGAGTTGACTCTTTTAGAGATGAAGAACAAGTGAACATGTTCGGTGGAAATGGGTGTTAACTGATCGTTTTTTGCTCATAACTTGAGTATCGTTCATCCGATCTTTATCATTCCTTCAGCAAATCGATAAATAATTTTAAGAACTAGATATCTCTAGAAAGTACGAACCATCTATCATCAAAACTGTAGGAGATATGACGTTTTTTCCAAATTGCGGGGGCGTGAGGGGGCGTGGCGAAAATTGAAAATAAACTTGATCTGCGTGCAGACAATAGGAGTCTACATTTCAAATTTGGTTGCTCTAGCTCTTCTAGTCTCTGAGATCTAGGTGTTCATACAGACGGACGGACGGACGGACAGACGGACAGACGGACAGACGGACATGGCTATATCGACTCGGCTGTTGATGCTGATCAAGAATATATATACTTTATATGGTCGGAAATGATTCCTTCTGCCTGTTACATACATTTGCACGACTTTAGTAGACCCTTTTACTCTACGAGTAACGGGTATAAAAACAACCTTTACCCAACAAGTCTTTACCCCAAAGTCAAAAAATGTCCAGAAAACTATTTTCATCTGACCAGGTAGAAACGTATTTTCCAAGATCATAACAAAAATTTACCAATGTGTTTTTCGAATTTTGGAAAATAAGGAAAAATTGGCGGTATATGGTTACAAAAAATCATCTTTATTGTTTTCATTTCGATTGGATTCAACATAATATTCAGAGCATTCATAAAATTTTCAATTTCATAACATTCTACTCATACTTTATTACACTGTGAAGTTTCTAGAAATGCGCAATTTTCTGATCCGATACAATCGATGGTTGGTCAAATTCACAACCATTGTTATAGATATATGGTATAGATAGTGCTATCGATGGTTTTACAACACTACTGCACAGGCCAATTGTCCGTCTTCTCTGCATTAATACAAAGTCCTTCTCTGTGAGGTTACTAATTAGTGCCGATAGGACAACATCCTGAGGGGTGCCTCTGTGTGATGCTTTTACTATGGACGCGATGCCACACTCTGATTGACTCGCATTGTTTGAAGGCTAGAAATGAGTTGGTAGCTCTTAAACGACCCATTATCGTCGTTGTGAACACGTTGTGTAATGGCCAACAAACGACCTGAAAAGCTTCTAGCACATACTTCTTATGGTAAACAGCGTTCTCAGCGTTCCTCATACGTGGGGATGCTACAATTGCCGTTTTACCGATTTACCTTCTGTGCAGGATGATACCCCAGCTCAACTTTTCGTTTCTAACTAAAGTCGCTTGCTAATATGGAGTCGTGTAGTAAGGCGGGAGATTTGCAATTGGACTCCCAATTGGAAGGATATCACGGCAACGTCATCCTGGCTGACGATAAAAAGGAAGATCTAATCAACATACCAGAGCATACGGTAGAGGATACCACGATTTTGTGCTTGAGCAACATTAAGCCTTAGGACCCCGTACAGATGGGACGAAACACAAACTGACCATCGGCGGCTCTGGACAGTGGACAGTGCCAAAACAGACGGACACCGCATGACTACAATGCGGTCGAAAACCATCGGGGCTATTTGGCAGGCTTTTATTAGCGAAACTTCTATCCGCATCGTGCAAAGATGCAGACGAAGTCAGATCCGCATTAAACCAACACGCAAATGAGGTCCTGCGATGGACAAAACAAAGCAACTGGAGCGCCAGCTTAGCAACTACAATGAAGTCATCATAATTTTGTATATTTTAATTGGACAATCAGGGTTCTGGTTGGTGCTTACGTCGAGTCTATGGTTCTTACGGAAGAGTAAGATACAAACTGGATGAGTGGCTGTCGCATTTTAGACCGGAAAATGTTTAAACTTGAACATGAGACTCGACCACGCATTACATATCATAAACCAATCATTCTTTGTAACATTAAATTGAATTAGGGTTGCTGACAAGGGTCAGACACACCAATTGAAAAGGACCAGCCATGGGAACCACTTGAAATGGTTATTCAGTGTGTGCCACTTAATCGGCATCGTGTGAGGTAATGTGTATTCCTTCAAACGAAAGCATTCTTATATACAAATACTGCCTTAGTTAAGAATAGAAATTAACGGATGAGAATTTCTTAATAAAAGGAAGATCGCTCACAAGAGCGAGTCTGTACAAATTCAAACTTACAACCATGTTCATTAAAGGTTTATAATTCTATACACATATACCCAAAGCTTGTTGGTCTCCTCGATTTAAACAATATTTTACTGTTCAAAGCAGTTGGCTCCCCCAATAACTACAAGATAGCGCAACCAGAAGTGTGTATTCGCATCCACGAGAATTGATTGAACCCCGGGCTGAAAAAAAAACACATAAGCCCGGGGTCACATTTTTGACAGTTATTAATATATGTTATGCGCTGTACCAGGTAATCGAAAGCGAAATTATCAATTCTCACTGAGATTATGGAAGCAACGCAATGCGTAGTTTTTATATCATGGTAGTATTCAGCTACTTTTTGATATAACGAAAACAGAAATGCATCTATATTAATGGCTACAAACAATAAAGTAGGCAACATAGAGATGTCAAATTACATCTGTCACATAAACTTACAAATAGAGTAAATAGTAAGTTTATCTGACTTATAGGAGCTATATGGAAGAACCGAAATCGGCCCTAAGTGCTGCCGGTTTACAGAAAAAAGTATTTCTGGTGGCTTTGTATTCGTTATAGGACATGAAGCTTCTTTCTTTTAAATTCAACAAACGCTTTTCCATCTGTTTCAATGTGATTTAGTTTTATGGAAGAAATTTAAAAATTCCAAAAATGAATTCAATCATTTTGCTTCAAAATTTTAAAAATGAGTTGATGTAATTTTAATGATTTGGCATCCACTCATGCAGGACTTTAAGTTACATATGTTGTATGTATTTATGTATGTTTGTTTGTGTATTGGTTGAGACCCGAAACCAACTCTCTTCCAAAACATCCAAGGCTGCAGACTTCTACCTTGTTGTACTTTTGTGTTGAAAAGTTAAGTAAATGTGCCGAAATGTTGGAAATAAATCTGTCCGATTGATCACTCACCTGGAGGTGTGGCAGATGTGTTGGATTTGCGACTGAACATGCTGGTGAAGGATTTGCTTATGCTTCTTCTCTTATTATCAGTCCGCTTGAACGGATCATAGGCGCTGGTGGGGGTGGCCTGTACTGGCGTGGCAGACGACAAAGTGGCATAGGCTGAACGCTGCTGCTGATGCTGTTGTTGCTGGGAGGGACTCAAGCCCTGCTGCTGTGCATGATGCAGGGGTGAGTTCTCATTACCCTTGCGCGCATTAACCAAACGGAATTCTCGATCTATCAGCGAAGAGCGTGCCACATCGATAATCTCGAGACAGTCCTCGGTTACCGGCAATTCGGCATCAATTTGCTGTTTGAGTATGCGCAAAACCTGATGGAAAGAGGGCGTATCCGAGGTGATGGCTATGTCGGAGCGCAACAACAACGAATGAATCAAGGGCAAGGGATACCACGCTAAGCGTGTAATCAGACCCGTTAGATGAAGATTCACATAGAGTGAGTTGCTGGTAAAGGTTTGCAATTTGCCCCAAATGGCATTGAGAAAGGGACCTGTGGGAAGAGGATTATTAATTCAGATTTTAGGCTTACGTTTTGGTTATAGCTTACCCAAGCTTACGGTGCCCTGAGCAAACAAATCCTCAGAGAAATCCAAATCTGTTAGCAGCAAATCATTTCGATTGCTTTGCGAGATGCGCCAGCTTTCGCGTCTTCCAGGTCCGTTGCTTATGCTGCTACTATTGTGCACCTCCTGATCTCCATCTTGTGCATTCAAATCATTGCCCTCTCCAACAACCCCCTCCTCATCTGCTGGACGCCATTTAAAGGACTCATAGCCACTGGATTCGCCAATCGATTGTAGGCTATCCAATTGCTTCTCTCCTGTCGCTTCGCTAGCTACGGCTAGTGACCCTCCACCAAATTCACTAAAGAATTGCTTGGCCAGCTCCAGGGCATGGGCATGCAACCGATTCTGTCCCTGACGTGGCCACTTTTGATAGCGATAACTATTTGCCCACTTGAGACAATCACGTTGACATTGGGCTATCCTCCAGTGAGCCTCAAACAGATAAGCCTGCAGATTGGCATACAAACTGTCACCCGTATGCAGGCCGTAATAGTTCCAATTGGCCCCAATTGTTTTGCTCATTGCCGGCGAGGGCAAACTGGGCCACGGATCACCCATACCCACCGGCTGCTGCTGTTCATTGACACTCTTCGGTCTGGCCAGATCTCTGGCACGCTTCATCACATCTGGGGTGAGTTCCAAAAAGAACTCTGTGCTATTCAGATACGGATCAATTTTATTGATCTTGTGTCGATGCGAGATGGGCACATGCTTGCCCGGCAGCATATATTTGAGCATTAGTTCCAGCATCAGATCCTCACAGTGCAAACCGAGTAGCGTGTCAAACAGGGCCATGGTCACCATACAAAGATTGGCATCCGGCGAATTGAGACGCTCCAGCAGAGCATCCAATATACGCTCGCCATCGAACTTTTCCGTGTCCAGCAGAAACTTGACAAATGCACGCAACAGCCCCGGTTCGGTAATGGAGCGTAATATCAAATCTAAATACGACATGGCCGAGATTTGGGAATCGATGTTCGTCTGAAAATGTTTGCCCTTCAGTGTCTGCGAAAATGGAGCGCAAAAAGTTGTTTCGAGATTTCGAGGTGTATGTGTGTGGTTAGCTACGAGGGGACAGGTATAAAGTATGAAGAAAGAAACATACACGGGACAGAGAAGAAAGCCTTCGGTTGAGAACATGTATATGGCTCTAGATGATCTAGGGTAGATCTAGTCCTGTTAAAGTCTTAAATCGCAAAATGTGGTCTGTCCGTGTGTATACAATTTATGTTTTAGATTATGATCTTTGAAATAGCTACACAGATAAAGCAGTAAAGCAATAGGCCACCTTCTAAGAAAACGAAGCAAATCTTTTGGATTTCCAGCCACCAGGGCAAACAGAATAGCGAATGGCATAACAAAGAATGGTAATCAGGTTACCCTTGGAACAGAAAGAGCTTGTGTATAGCAATCTTTTAAAGACAGAGCTGACTAAAGTCATAGATGTCTTGATCCAGCTACGGTATTTAGACATAGATTTTCACCACCAATACCTCATTTTCTTTGTAAAAGTGATTTCAATGTTAAAAAAGTATTATTTTCGATTTTAAAAATTAGTTTCTTTGTAGAACACGGCTCGAAGATTCAGTATATTCTATAGAGAATTTGATATAAAACAAAAATCAGATATTTAAAGACCTCAAAGCTTTTAACTTCCCTTTATGGGTCTGTATACCTTCAGAAAAAATGTTTTTCGATTTTTTTTATTTGCTTTAAAATATCCTGTAAAACTATCAAGCAGATCCGAAAATATGTTTTACCTAAATAAACACAAACAATTTTATTTCCGACCCTCGCATAGGAAAACAATTTTCATCAACCCTCGTATTTTTCAAAATTCCATGTTTTTTTGTTTTTAATGAAAAAAATCTTTAAAAAAAGTTATAAAATGTTCGAAATTTTTCAAATTTTTTTTTTTTTTATTTAAATGATAACCCATTTCGAAATATTTGTAAAGTTTCATGGTTGTGTTAGCGCGAATGTTCTAAATTGGATGTTACTATTGCACCTCAAATTTGCTCGAAGAGCCTACTTAATGCACGTACTTTTGCTATCTAAAATTTTTTTGAGTGTACAAATGGTTATAAAAGAAAGCATAACACACCATGAGAAACTCTGCGATATAACAGTTGACCGTAAGTTTTTGATTCGCCTTATGACGGTAACTGCATCACTAAGATAACCGAAAAAAGCGTCACGTTCGCAATGTCGCATATCGAATCCTACTCTACTCTGAGACAAAAAAAATAAAGAACACTTTTCGATCAAATAAATTCTAGTATATAGTTAAATTATTCGACATGTTAAAACTAGTTGCACTAAATGGTTTTGGCAGATCTCGTTGAGCTCTTGCTTGTTATGCTCATTGCCAACAACACCACTTATAGAGAGTATGTCGCGTACTGAGTCGCTCTTTGATTGACATTATCTTAGAGTCAGCACTGAGTGAGCTCTATTTTTTCCTCACTAAATTAAAGTGCTTATCGAAAACGTGTCTTTTAGTTTTTAGTAACCCTTGCAAAGGGTATTATAATTTTGCCCAGATTCCAGTTTGCAACGCATACGAAATATTCATGTTCCGACCCCATAGAACTATCCATATATTCTTGATCAGGGCGACGAGCTGAGTCGATTGAGCTTTGTCCGTCCGTCTGTCTGTCTGTCTGTCTGTCCGTCTGTCTGTCCGTCTGTCTGTCCGTCTGTCTGTCCGTCTGTCCGTCTGTTTCTACGCAAACTAGTCTCTCAGTTTTAAAGCTATCGAGCTGAAATTTTGCACAGAGTCTTCTTTTTAGCTGCACGCTGCTAATATGTCGGAACCGCCCGGATCGGATGACTACTATCTTGTAGCTGCCATAGGAACCATCGGTCGAAAAATGGGTTTTAGTGAGAAAAACTTTTTTGTTCTTCAATGTTAGCGTTCCCAAACACGGTCATTATTAATATTAAAAGCTTTCAAACAGATTTGCAAACTTTGGTCAAAATCGGATGACTATATCTTATAGCTGCCATAGGACCGATCGGTCGGAAAATGGGTCTTACTGAGAAAAACTTTTTTGGTTTCTATGTTAGCGTCCTCAAACTCGTCCCTTATTAATATTATATGCTTTCAAACAGATTCGCAAACTTTTATCAAAATCGGAAGACTATATCTTATAGCTGCCATAGGACCGATCGGTCGGAAAATGGGTCTTACTGAAAAAAAATATTTGTTTTCAAGTAAATCGTTCTTAAGGTCGGTGATTATTAACACTAAACGCTTTCAAACTAATTTGAAAAATTTGGTCGAAATCAGATGACTATATCTGCAGGCTGCCATAGGACTTATCGGTCGGAAAATGAGTCTTAGTGAGAAAAACTTTTTTGTTTTCAATTTTATCGTTCTTAAACTTGGCGATTGTTAATTTGATATGTTTTCAAAAAGATTCGCGAAATTTGGTCGAAATCAAATGTTCATCTGACGGAAAATCGATTTAAGTTAAAAAAAGTTTTTGATTTTTATCCAAGCGTTCTTAAACTCTGTCATTTCAAAAACAGCTTTTGCAAGGGTATAAAAACTTCGGCACAGACGAAGTTAGCGTGGCCTATCTCGTTTTTTTTTATTTTCAAGGTCTCTGTACCTTTCTACGTCTAGCTCGCGGGTGGACGTGAACGGTCTTCAATTATTTAATATGCCTTTATGAGAATGCTGTCTGAAAAACTTGTGAGAAAATCTGTAACCTTGAAATTTAATGGGTAATCCTTTATACTATAATTTAAATTTTTTGCAAATGCTTTTTTATATTACCATTCAGATTTGAAAAAATTTCGCAAAGTTGACCCATATTTAATGGCATATTGCCCCAAATGATGGCAAGTACACCGGATGTACTACCTGTATACATAATACATACATAATGTACCTACATTGTACATAGATTTATTATATTTATTATTTATTCTGTGTTAAGCTTAACAACTAATAAGGAATTTAAAGTTTCTGCACTTAAAGAACTACGTTTCTCACTCAAAATAAAATGTAGCGCTGAAAATGCCCTTTCAACGGACACCTAAGTCGCCTGTGCACCTGTGCCCAAGCAGACTCCGCACTCGTAAATACACGCACACGCACACAAACTCAAAAGATTTTTATTTTCTTTGCTCGCACGAAAACGGTCAGCGAATAAGCAGAGCAAAACGAAAACAAAACAATCGGTTGTTCGCCGAGCACAGACCGATTAATTCAAGAGAGCATGTGAACGGTTCATCTCTGACTCTTTGCTCAAAGGGTTCGTAAATAACAGTTATTTTTGAACAGCGAAAAATGGTCAACTGTTATCTGCGAGCTCTGCTAACACCGAAATG
Source organism: Lordiphosa magnipectinata (assembly GCA_037044535.1). Taxonomy (NCBI): domain Eukaryota; kingdom Metazoa; phylum Arthropoda; class Insecta; order Diptera; family Drosophilidae; genus Lordiphosa; species Lordiphosa magnipectinata. The sequence goes on along the minus strand of JBAMBO010000735.1, from coordinate 196,264 downwards.
CAACAAATCCATGTTTGAAATCTGTTGAAAATAATTTCAGTTGTCGAATCTTTAAACGCGACTACCTCGAACTACTTTTTCGAAAAGGAGTTGAACAATTTTCAAATATTTTTTATACCCTTGTAGAGGGTATATTAAAATTGTCGAGATGTTTGTAACGCATAGAAGGAAGCATCTCCGACCACATAAAGTATATATATTCTTGATCAGCATGACGAGCTGAGTTGATATAGCCATGTCCGTCTGTCCGTCGGTCCGTCTGTTTCTATGCTATCTCCTCCGTCAGTTTGAAAGCTATCTTAACCAAACTTTGCACGAAGTCTTTTGGGACAAATACGCTGCACATTTGTCGGAACCGGCCAGATCGGATGACTATAGCATATAGCTGCCATAGGAACCATCGGTCGAAAATGTTGTTTTAGTGAGAAAAACTTTTTTGGCTTTTTTTTTTTTAATTACCCCTAATACCCACCAGTCGATTTTCGAAATTTTGACTTTGAAACCCCATAACTCCGTTAATTACATTAGTCTGCAGCATTTTCGATTCCGACCATTTGGCAGTCATTTCATATGTAAATCCCTTTGCTGAGTGCAAAAATGCAGTCCCAAAATTTTTTAGTTTCACGAAAAAGCTAGTTTTTTGATTGGGAAAAAAAGAAGTTTTCGAAAAATGTATAAGATATTCACATATCTTCGGTATCGCTTTGAAAAGGTATTGTTTTCATGGAAGGTAATTGAAAGCCTTATCATTCATTCATACACCACTTCTCAATCCGGTGCTTGAATTCAAAGTTACAAGTGCTTTTATGGGCAACTTTGCAATAAATTTATCAGGCTAGATTTATATGCGATTTCACCATGAAAAAAATTGTGTAAAATTTATTTTATTGCTGGTCACTAAAGACTCATCTATTAAAAATGCAACGCCACATATTTCATTGAAATCCATTGAAGAATATAGAAGTTATTGGCATACCGCGATTACTCAAAAACGGCCCCACTAAAAAAATTTGTGGTATGGATTTTTGGACTCAGCGGAGGGATTTACATTAGGGATTGCCTACCAAATGTTCGGGATCTCAAAATATTTATTATTTTGTAAACTAGTGTAACATTGTGACACATTTTTCAATTCAAAAAAGTTGATAGCGTTGAGATCAAAAAATTCTGAAAGGGTATGATGGTAGTATAAAAACCCTGTCTGGGTTTAGTTTGATCAGCTGCCGTTTTCTTTTTATTGCACATTGAACTTTTTCGCTTCAAAGTTGTTGCTCTTGGTTTGGCCTACAAAGTATTTCTTAGTAGCAAATCAAAAAAAATTACATCTTGATAGTCAAAATTACAAAAGTTTCTCAAAAAAGACAAGTTTTTAGCACTTTTTTACAGTTTTTCAACTTCATCTTGAAACCGGTTACAAATTTGGACAAGTAATATAATACAAAGTTGTAACTTAGACCTAAATAAACAAACTGTTTGAACGAACCAACTTCATTTAATTACTCTTTCACATAGTTATGGGCCAACATGCAAGTACAACAGTCATAAAAACTCGAAAAAAAAGAATATTTTCGGTAAAAAAGTAAAAAATTTTAATTTTTTAATTATAATTTTTAAGTTATGTTTTTTTACTATTTTATTGATTTCATACAAAACAATCTAATTGCTACCAAACATGTTCATTTTTCGAGTTTTGATTACAATTCTACATGCTTAAGGGCCCGTTACTATATGAAGGAACAATCAATTGAAGTTGGAATGTTCCAACCGTTTGTTTAGTGAAGTCCAAGTTACGTTTTGCTTAGTCAAATTCATTACAGTTTTCAAGACAAAGTTAAAAAACAGTACTAAATAAGGGAAAACATGATGATTTTACGACATTTTTGTAATTTTAAGTATATAGATGTGACTTTTTTGACTTGCTATTTAGAATTATTTTGTCAGCCAAGCCAAGAGAAACAACTTCCTCTAAGACGTCAAAGCGAAGTTTTAAATAGTTTACGAGATATGGAGTTGCAAGTCCCAATCAGAAGCTGAAAACTTTTAAGTTCAATAAATAAAAAACGGCAGCTAACCAGACCAAACCCAGCGAAGGTTTTTGTACTACCATCATGCCATTTCAGAATTTTTTAGTCTCGATTCTATCAACATTTTAGTGTTGCACAGTGTAATTACATTAAAGTTATTCTTTGAACCGGAACTTTTTCAAAGCAGAGTGGGTTAGGTTGGGGTGTAGGTTCGGTAATGCGTCTGGTTCGGGCCCAAAAACACGAATCGAACCGGTTATCCGCGGTGTGGTTCATAAAACAATTCAACGAAAATGAGTCGAAACTGATCAGTTTCGATTCGTAAAAGACTCTTCATGCAGACTCGCGGCTAGGGTACCATTTTCGCCATATTTTAATCAGACTGAGGACTCGAAAAAGACTCGAAAAATTTCACAAATTTCATTTCACTGCGAGAATTCATGGAAATATTCATGTCCATTGGCAATCTATATAATCCAATGGAGGAAATAACTTTAGCAACATTTTTTGTATGCTGTTTTCTATAAAAAAAAATGTTCATCAGCGGTCCTATTATTATAAAAATAACGTTTTCCTCAGGATTCCGATCCTGAGACATACAAATTAAATGTATTCAGGGCTGAGAATACAATTTTTATATGAAGACATAATTTTAATAAAACTGATGCCTAAATTACAAAAGCAAACGTAATTCGATCCATTTTTAAATGGATGACCGTCAAATAATTTCTTCAGGCTATCAATTTAGCTATTTCATAAGATTTAGTGCTGTGTAAGAAAAATTATAAATTGGTCAAGTTTTGTGCAAAGCATGTTGTGATTTACTGTATCGAAGGCCTTACTGTAGTCCAGCAGGTAAGAAAGGTTACTTTGCCATCATAAATCTCACTTGGAATGTCTTCGACCACATTTAGGATAGCTGTGGTGCAACTTCTATTCTTCTTAAAGTTGTCAAACATATGGACTCGAATTTGATCTACCATTAGATATTCCAGAAAATTTGATAGGTATGGTAGGATAACTCTCGGCCGATAGTTATTGTCTGGCTTTAGGATAGGCACTATTTTGACAGATTTCCATATCGCGGGGAAACCAGAAGTTGTAAGTGAGGTATTGAACACATGAGTTAAGTGGGGGAGAATTTTGGGAAGAAGAATTTTTATGGATTTTGGGTTCATTTCGTCAAGTCCAACAGATTTAGATTTAATTCTAAGAGTACATTCAATTACATCACATTGACTGACACATCTAAAGTCACAGTCAGTATGTACCCAGGTACATATTATGGAAGACTTCAGGGATTTCTGATAGATTAACAAACTCGTTGTTGAGTTTATTAACATCAACATCAGGAACTATTTCTTGCTTCTGTTTACCAATGCCTAGTTTTTTAATTTCGTTCCATTTCTGTTTACTAGATATTGCACTTTGAAATTTATTAGTTTAATAAGCACTTTTGGACGAATTGATCAAACTGACAACTGTTTTGTTCAAGGTCTTAAATTTATTATTGAGATATTCAGTCTTATACCTTTTCCATTTGCAGTACGCTTTGCCTCATTTACTTATAGCTATTTTAATGTCTCGGTTAAGTCAGTAACTAGTAATTCTTCGTATTGGAACAAATTTATTGAATAATTGACTGATACTATCTTGCTGCAGAACCAGTTGGGAGAATTATAGAAATTACCGCGCATCCTCTTAATCGCTACTCAATAGCGAGCGATTTCCACCATGAAGCACTCTATAAGAGAACTTCCTGAATCTCTCTCCTTTGCAACCCTTTTATATGCACTCTCTGTTTACGTTGTCGTAGCTTAAGCAAAGTCCGAAAAAATCATGTGAAGTTGTGAACTGTATTTTGTGCATTGCTCGATCAGGATGCGCACAGTATATATATAATCCGAGTAAGAAGAACCTTTTCTGATTTGGAATCTGTGGCTTATGCTTACATGTGCATCCTCAGTTCAGGTGGGAAGTAAACCATGTTTTTTTGCTGTTAAAGTAGGTTTCAATGGCCCCAATTCCGGAGAGAAGCTAAGAAAAACCTATGTTATCTGTTATAAACTAATTGGCTTCCCTTAAAAGTTTTTATTTTGATTTCTAAGGAATTTCAGTGCAAAAAAAAACAAAAAACTTTGTTGTCGGATGGTTCGAAAATCCGTCGAATCTCAACTAAAAGTAGGTTTGGTGGTTTCTCTGAGACTCCTTTTAAGGATTACTTAGTGGCATTTCCTAAGATCTAAACAAAAAGTATTTTTAAGGGTTCCCAAGAAAATGCTAAAACCGCATTTTTGACCTTGTATCAACCTTAGCTCCTTGTTAAACTCATTCTATTTAGGTATTCCTTGGATTTTTTCCAAGGTTTCTTCTGTGTAGCCGAAAAACTTGTCTAGCCCCTTCCAAAACCAACCTTAAGCCATATACATACATAAATGTTGAAAAAAATAGCACAATAAAACACAATAGCAACATAGGAGACGCTTGCAACCAACACCACAGAAATGCATCGAAGACAAATTTTTACGTGAAAGACGAAAAACAAAAAAAAAAAAACACAATCTCACCTGTAGTATGGCTGGACCCAGCACGGGAACTATAAATCCCTGATACATAAAATCCAACAGCTGCTGTTTGATCATCTCATGGGCCACCTGGACCACAGCATTACAAAATTCCAAAGCGTTCATAAACAAATTGAGCTCTGGTATTTCCGTAACATCATCCGGCGTTATGCGATGCCAATCAATGGAGCTGATTTCAATGCTATTGGGCAAACGGGAATAGAGTCCACCCAGTCCGGTGACCAGCAATGGACAAATGGATGAGTATTGTGCTATGTAAGTGCCAATGTTGGAGTTCTTTTGCGAAAGAGCCATGCAGAGAAGTAAGGCATCTCGAGCCTGATGACCCAGACTACCCTCACGATGCACATACGGAATAAGCAGGGAAAAGATGATGAAACTGAAATGGTAAGAAAAAGAAGGTTTAGAGTACAGTTTAAAAGAGTATCAAATGCTTACTCACTTGGTGGTTGTTCCACTTTTGGGAGCCGGCACACTGCCATTCTGTATTTGCTCTTGCACCTGCGTCTGGGCGGAGAAGAAGAATAAATCGAGCAGGTGAACATTCTGCATCAGCACCACACATAGTTGGTTCAGCAGTATGACCAAACGCTTCTCCAAATCTGGTGGAAAAATCTCACCCTGACTGGAGGCCAAAATTTTGAGCAGAGGCCTCAGAAATGGCTCATGGCAGAGCAATTGATGACGCGAATGACTCACTAGCAGTTCGTATAACTTCAACTGTTCCAATCTTACGGCATTGGCATAGCGACCCGTGCTACAGGCCCATTCATAAAGTTTATCCAGCAGATTCTCACTTAACAGAAACTCCAGACAAGGGGCTGCAGGTGGATTGGCATCGCCCATGGGCAGGCTAACCTTATTACAGTGATGCAACTCCACCAGAAGCAAGGTGACCATATAGTCCAGATGTGAGACTACCCCCAGCACATCATCATGAGTGGGCGGTGCGGCAGCAGAATGTTGTATAATTTCATGGGCCTGCTGCCAGTGCTTACAGAAGCTATCATAACAGGCACGCGGATCACAGTCCGTGGCTGCATCTATGGGCCGTTGAGTTAGGCCTACACCTGAACCGCCTCCGGCTCCTATGACGCCACCACTGCTGCGTGTAAGGCTCTGACGCATGGGACTGGAGCGTAGCCAGCTCATGTTTGGTGGTGTCTTTGGGTGTGATAACAAGTGGTTATCGCAAAAATTTGTGCTTTTTCCTTAGTATTATTTGAGTATTCCCGCTTCCGTTCCCCGTTCTAAATATCTAAAAGCTGGAATAAAAATGCAAACAGATAAGCATCAACAACAACAAGTGCACTTTATGCTCTCGCGCTCAGCACTCTCTGACACAGTTTACAGTTACATATTTGGGCAATGTTGCTGCTCTGCTTATTCACTCACCTGCTGCTGCTACTGCTTGTGAATAAATTTCTGTTCTTTTTTTTGTTTGTTCATCGTTGTCGTCATCGCCCCTTTCCGCTCATTGTGCTTGTATTTGTTGCAAAGTTACATATTTTGATTTGTTTTTGGCTTTTTTGGCACTTGGGCAATTAAAAATTAACACTAATTTTCTTAGCTTAGACTTGGTCTTTGTGGTCGCGTATCTTAAATTTTTGTTCTGACTTCCATTGGCAAATCTTTAACTATGAGATTGTGTGTTTTAACGCCATTGCTGGTTGTTTTTGGCTAATGTTAAAGCGTAATTTGTAAATATTTACAAGAATTGCACGGGAATAGAAAGTAAGGAACAGTGTGACCGTTTGCGGATATTAGTAAAATACCAAGTTATTTTTCGCAGGTGGCAACGCTGCAACACACGTAGATGTAAAGAAGTAAATGTTTTTGATTTCTTACCTTTCTATTTCGTTTCTGAGTCTGGCCAGGCACCATGTGCGTGTACGAAGGTGTCATGTTTACAACCTTCTCTTTCGTCCTGTTTTAAGGACTCTTGGATTTTTTAATGTCCAGATCGAAAGCCATTAAAATTTTATGAGGGTACCTGGAAGCATGTTTCTATATCTAAATTAGAGGTATATTAGAAATACTCAAAGTCGAAATATGCCTGGCTATGTAAAAAAATCTAAATTTTTTTATTTATGGCTAATAATTTCAAAACATAAAAACCTAAAAAGTATAAAATGGTTAAAAAAATATTGGTTATTTATTTTATTATTTCCCTCGGTTCAAAAGCTATGATTTTTGCAGCGGAAAAACTTAAATGGCCCCACTGTGCGCTGCTTAAAAATCACAAAAATAATCGAATTTGGTCACACCTAATCAAATCTAGTGAATTTCGCCATTCCCGTACATAACAATAACATGCAGAAAATGTTGGGCCGGTTTCAGTTAATCCTTCTGCGTCCCAGATTAAACAATGTCGCTAGTTTTGCAGTTAGATATGATTCTTATGCCACCACCTCTGGATCCGCTCCCTCGCCTGCTAAAGCAAACACACAACAAGCCGTCACTTCCAAAGGTAACCTATTGACACCTTATCTCCTTATGTATTGATCATCATCATCTGGTTGCAGAATTTCGTGAGCGGCAAGTGCGTTTCAACATCAAGAACGAACTGACCGAGGGACGTCCCTTGTATCTGGATGCCCAGGCCACCACACCATTGGATCCACGAGTACTGGATGCCATGCTGCCATATTTAACCAATTTCTATGGCAATCCACATTCACGCACCCATGCCTATGGCTGGGAGTCCGAGCATGCGATGGAAAAGGCACGTGAGCAGGTGGCTCGTCTAATTGGGGCCGATGCCAAGGAGATTATCTTCACCTCGGGCGCCACCGAGTCCAATAATATTGCCGTCAAGGGAGTGGCCCGTTTCTATGGCACCAAGAAGAAGCATGTTATCACCACACAGACCGAGCACAAATGTGTTTTGGACTCTTGCCGAGCCTTGGAAAATGAAGGCTTCCGCGTGACCTATTTGCCAGTGCTGGCCAATGGTCTGATAGACATCGAGCAACTGAAGAAGGCCATGACTCCAGATACTTCGCTGGTGTCCATTATGACCGTAAACAATGAGATTGGCGTGCTGCAACCCATACAGGAGATAGGCCAATTGTGTCGCTCCCGCAAAGTGTTCTTCCACACAGATGCGGCCCAGGCGGTGGGCAAAATCCCTTTGGATGTGAATGCCATGAGTATTGATTTGATGTCCATATCGGGACATAAGTTCTATGGACCCAAGGGTGTGGGCGCCTTGTATGTTCGTCGCCGGCCCCGTGTACGCTTGGAGCCCATTCAAAGTGGTGGCGGTCAGGAACGTGGCCTGCGCAGTGGCACTGTGCCAGCACCCCTGGTGGTGGGTTTGGGCGCTGCTGCCGAACTGGCTCAGCAGGAGATGGACTATGATAAAAAATGGATAGACTTTTTGTCCAACCGCCTTGTAGAGCGAATTACCAGTGTCTTGCCTCATGTCATACGCAATGGCGATGCGGAGCGTACCTATAATGGCTGCTTGAATTTATCATTTGCCTATGTGGAGGGTGAGTCCCTGTTGATGGCTCTTAAAGATGTGGCCCTGAGCAGTGGATCGGCTTGCACATCGGCCTCGCTAGAGCCCTCGTATGTGCTGCGTGCAATTGGTACTGATGAGGATTTGGCACACAGTTCCATACGCTTTGGCATTGGACGATTTACCACCGTTGAGGAGGTGGACTATACGGCAGATAAGTGCATCAAACATGTGGAGCGATTGCGTGAGATGTCTCCACTTTGGGAAATGGTACAGGAGGGTATTGACCTCAAGTCCATACAATGGTCACAGCATTAAAAAAAACACAAGTTGAGGTAGACATACTATTTTAGGCGTTACTCTGTTCCCAGAAATTGAATAATAAATTAGCTGCTTTGTGAAACAAAAATGGGAGGCTTGCAAAATCCTTAAGTATTTTACAAAATTTAGCCACTGTGCCAGAAATAGAAATGCAAACTAAATTTTGTTGGAGCTTCGATTTGTTATGTGAAGTCCAATGTACATTCTCGAAATTAGTTGCATAGGTCAACATTTGAAGTCTTAAGATAAGTACTTTTTTTTTGACATTTCAGCTCGATAGCTTTAAAACTGAGGGACGGACGGTCAAAGCTTAATCGACTCCGCTCGTCATGCTGATCAAGAATATATATACTTTATGTGGTCGGAAATGACACCATCTATGCGTTGTAATACACTTTTCATGTGTATAATAATATCGTAAAAAGGCAGGAGCTGTAGTTAAGTCGATTGTAACCTCGCGTTGAGGCCGTTGCTCCGATTAGGGGTCGATAAGTACGTTCACCTTAGCAGACTGAGATTGCCTGTTGTCGAGGTGGTTGTTTTGCCTCTAGTTGAGGACTTTGTAGTTCCTGTGCCTCTAGTTGAGGTGCCTCCAATTGAGGACATTGAAGTGCCTCTAGTTGAGAACGTTGAGGTGCCTCTAGTTGAGGACTTTGAGGTGGTTGTTTATCCTCTTGTTTAGGAGCCTCTAGCTGAGGACTTTGAGGTGCCTCTCATGATACAATAACTACAAGAAAGCGCACTGCGCAGCTTCGATATTCTCAGTCGGCCTTGGTAAAGTAGTGGTCGGGCGTGTCGTACCAGTTGTATGTGTGGCTGCTGGTGCGGGAGGTTGTGGGTTCGATCCCGCCTCGGACCATCTAATAGAAAACGTTTTTTCTTTCTTTAGAAAAAAGCTTTTACACACTCGATCACCTTCACCAGCTACTGTCCCCAGCTGTGAAGTAACTCTTCTTCTTCTAGTTCCAATCCCGAGTGGGACATAGGGCATCAACTACTCCTCTCCAGCGAACTCTGTTGTTAGCTGTCGCTTTGAGTTCTCCCCAACTTTTCCCGATGCGTTCCGTCTCTCTACCGACAGTCCTCCTCCAAGTTTCTTTGGGTCTGCCTGGTGTCCGCCCGACTCCGTCCAACGGGTTCCACTCCATTGCCTTCCTTGCGATGTTGTTGTTATTTTTCCGCAATGTGTGTCCTATCCAGCTCCATTTTATTCTGCGTGTTATTGTGTCGACACTCTCCATATTCGCTCGTCTGAGTAGCTCGGAATTCCGTATTCTGTCAGGCCAGAAAATGCAGAATATGCGGCGCAGGCAACGGTTCGCAAATGTTTGGAGTTTTGACACTATGGAAGTTGTAATATTCCAAGTGGAAGAACTGTATAGGAGCACTGGCATTACGGTTGGACTTGAAGAGCCTGAAGAGCATCGCCAAACAGATGACAGCATCCCAAAGGCACCTTTAGCCTTTTGCAGGCGCGAATCCACATCCAGTTCCGTCCCTCCATCAACAGCGACTACGCTACCTAGGTAGCTGAATTGCTGAACATGCTCAATTGGCTGTTCGTCTAAAACCAGAGCCTGGGATTGTCCGGAACGGATGCTGAGCGCTTTCGTCTTAGCCGTGTTGATTTTGAGGCCTGCCGCTTTAGCTAAGGTGTCCAAGTGGGCTAACGTGCTTGCCAGGTCGCTTAGCCTATTTGCCAGGAGGCATATATCGTCTGAAAAAGCAAAAATTCTCTAACTATTGCCGTTCGGATTCGGCGTTAAACTGTAGGTCCCTTTCTCTTGTGCGAAAAATTATATTGAGAGAAGCTTGGCCCTGGCACTCCTGGAGGTGCTGTTTGAGCCAATTTTACTTTTACTTGTTAAAGTAATAGTCTGGTGTATCGAGCCGACATGTTCGCCTTTGATGTCCGAAAGTTATTCCAAATTTCTATCGAAAGCTGTCAAAATATGTAAATAACGACTGAGTGGCCCTGGTTTTTGTGTGTTGCTCTTGTTGTAGCCCTTTGGTTCGATAAATTCGCGCGCATGAGTAAACCCACTTCCGGTTGCGCTACCTTGTAGTTATTATTGTATCACGAAATTTGTTTTATAATTTTTGTTTTTCTGACCTTAATGAATTTTGATTAAAATGCGTTAAATCCATAATAATGGGCACCTGCTGTACTTGGTTTGCATTCAGTATGGGTAAAGGCACAAATATCAATTGACCTTTAGTAGGTTGGGTGGGTAATAGAAAGAGAACACTAACATTTTGTTCTCCTTCTTTCTTCAAAGCTTGTGTGATCAATTTGGATTGAATCCTATGTCCTTCCCTCTCCCGGAACTCTGTCTACTCTCTTTTGTCTGTGGAACCATACAGTTTACTAGGGTGCAAAAGTACCCACCCCATTTTCCCTGAGCAAAGCTGGCACGTGTAGGCAGAGTATGATGCTCCCAGTAATGCTGTCCGCTCAACGCGGAGATTATCACGGTTACAAATGGCCTTTACGTGTGCCTTTAGTTAAGAACACTTTGTGTTGCCTCTAGTTGAGCACTTTGTGTTCCCTCGATGAGAACTTTGATTAATATCGGTATGAGTGCTTTGTATATAAACTTCGGAATGATAAAGATCGGATGAACGATACTCAAGTTATGACCAAAAGAGAGTTTGATGCCGCAGCGCAGCAGTAGCGGTGCTACTGCAAGTACAGAGTATATTACAGTCGGGTTTGACCCATTTTCCTAATTGTTTGGTATGGGATAAGATCTAACGGGACGATCATACTGTTTACTATCTTGAATTTTTTTACATATATATACATACATAAAGAATTGGTAGACAATATTCCTCCATATATTTTATAGATATAGTTTCGGTCACGGGGTTCGAAATTGTTTGAAAGACGAAGATTAGGTTCTCGGACCGGTTTCTTTACTTATCGAACCTTAAGTTTTGGTTCGAAACTTGTTTAATGCATTCTTAGATCGTCGAGACTTTTAAACACGCAGTAAACCTCAACTGACTTTTAAGCAAGGCTGCAAACCTGTAAAATTTTACTGAACGTTTGTTTCGAACCCCTTGTTAAGTCTATGGTTTGGTTTTTTGACAGTTTTTTTGTATTTATCAAAACTAAGGTTTTCGTTCAAGACTTGGTTAATAGATTTTTAGATAGTTTGTACATTTTTGGCTCTATTTTCGGTCAAAGTATTAACATATAACATATAATTAACAGTCGTTAATGTATTGATGCATCACCTGTCGTTAGCGAAGCGACGTACACTCAGTGATGCAACAGGTCGTTAGGTCAGGTAGCGTGCTCCCATCACTACACTGACGACTGGTAATGCAGCGTCGTACCGACCGGTACGTTTCGCGCACATTTCCAAACAAAATTCGTTAGGCAAATAACATGGCTGGTGGTTAGGCTGGTGGCTGGAGCTAACGAGTGTTTGCTGATTCGTCACAACCAGCACCGGTGCAGCGGTACTACAGGGAAGCTCTTCAAAACGTCGACCAGTATTCTAATGGATCACATACATTGTTGTTATACCCTTGTAGAGGGTATATAAAAATTGTCCAGATGTTTGTAACGCATAGAAGCTAGAATCTCCGACCACACAAAGTATATATATTCTTGATCAGTATGACGAGCTGAGTTGATATAGCCATGTCCCTCTGTTTCTATGCTATCACCTCCGTCAGTTTTAAAGCTATCTTAACCAAACTTTGCACGAAGCCTTTTGGTACAAATACGCTGCACATTTGTCGAAACCGGCCGGATCGGATGACTATAGCATATAGCTGCCATAGGAACAATCGGTGGAAAAAGTAGTTTTAGTGAGAAAAACTTTTTTGTCTTTAAAGCAAACGTCCCCAAGCCGTCGTATTTATAAGTTTTCAATGCTTCTACACAATCCCACCAAGTTTTATGAAAATCGGCCAACTATATAGTATAGCTGCCATACAAAAGATATGTCTGAAAAAAAGTCTTAGTATGAAAAACTTTTTTGTTTTCAATGCTATCGCTCCCATACTTGTTACTGATCAATATTATATGCTACCGCACAATTTTGACAAGTATGAACCAAATCGGATGACTATAGACTATAGCTGGCCTAGGAACGATCGGTGGAAAAAGTAGTTTTAGTGAGAAAAACTTTTTTGTTCTTAACGGTAGCGTCTTTATACATTTATATTGGGGAGTTTGGTCAAAATCGGATGAATATTTCGTATAGCTGCCATATAATAAACTGGGTAACAAATGGTCAAGGTAGAGGCGCCATCTTATTGCTGAGTTTGGGAAATAACTCAGCTAAGAATGCCCGACGAAAATCATTTTATTCCTTAATTTATATAAATTATACAAGCTACAATTGTATATAAATTTCGGTAGAGCCGAAGTTAGCTTTCCTTAATTTTTATTATTCATATGTCCTCGAGAACGGCTTCTAAAAGTGTCTGGTCTTTGAATTTGAGTCGTCGTTTTTACTTATGATGTATTTCCTTCTCGAAAACACAATATGCCGTTTTTGGATACTATTTTTAATACTCATCTTAAAATGTTTTACCAGTTATAATTTTGAGGAAGTTAAAAGTGATTGTGTTGCACTGAACCGCTTTTTATATATATGGGGTTCGGTTCGTGTTCAGTTTTGGGAAGTTACAAGCTGGGAATGTTCAGTTTGATGGACCCAAAAAAACCCGAACAGTACCGGTTCTTCGGGGTTCGGTTTAGGACCTGTTTTCAGCCTTGCTTTTAAGTGGTTTATAGCCTTGTTTTTTGACTAAACCTAATTCCATTCATACTTGAGTTCAATAACCTCCAAATCCAAACCTTGCTTAAATTCTTTCTATAAAAGTAACTTTAGACAATTTGTAAAAATTCCACACATTTTGAATTTGATGCCATTCAAGCTGAAACTGTTTGAATTGTGTAACAAAGAGTTATGGAACACCCCTCGTAGTGATTATGTGGACAACTTTCCCTTTTCCAATAATAATGCGGTTCGGATTTCGGTTGATTAATGGAAATCATAATTTGTATTGTGAAAAAATAAAGTCTGACGTAAACTGATGTAAAAGTTGGTTCCCACAAGGGTTAAATTTATTTTGTACACACAAAAACCACTTAAAAATATCTACAGCTTAAACCTAACAATCGAATGAGTTGGTGGAAAAGGTGAGGCAAGAGTGACCCCATGAAAAAAATTAAACAACCAAAACGAAGGCGACAACAACTACAAAGTGCAAATTCATTGAATATGCAAATAGTTAACCGTTGCCGTGGTTGTATGGTCAAGGTTCAATGAGCTTTAGTCTTTTGAGCTGCGCTGTTGCCTCCGCCAAGGATCTTGCGTCGCTGGGCAACCATATGTAGAAACAGTTGCGGGAAAATGGGAATATAGCCCAGCATCACAATCCACAGCAGCGTATAGTATGAAAACGTGGCATTCCATTTATTCGGCATCTCCACGCTCCAAACACTGTGCTCCTTGGCATAACTCTGGGCCCACCAGAAACACAACAGCTCCCCGGTAACGCCAATCGGATACAATGCAATGAAGGTGGTGTAACGCAAAAATACCACAAAATGGGGCACCACCTTGATTATATTGAGGGCATAATAACCATAGCGTATAATCTCGGTGACAGCCCAGGCAAACAAGGCAATAGGCAGACCAGGTGATAACTTGCCCGTGGGTGTGGCCATTACTACGCCGACGACCACCATCATGCGGCTAAAAACTTGGAATGTGGTGACCACAGGATTCGATTTGACCAGGCCAAACACAGAGTTCAAAATTTCCACAAATGCGGCATTCTGGAAGATGATGACCGACAGTCGTGTGTACTCCCACAGTGGCAGCTGGGCACGGAATTTGGCATCCTGCAGTATGTAGTAGTTGACCAGCTGATAGAGGATATAACTCCAGCCGACCACCTGGACCGCATTGTAGGCAAACAGATAGAGTTTTATTGGCAGCGAGGGTTCTTTGGACTTGCCAGCAACTGGCGCAGGTTTGTTCGTCTTGGCAGACATATTCGACGTGTGTGTTCGATGAACTTTCACCTCCACCCAAAACCAATGATTAACTAACTAATCTTATCGCAATCGCGCGATTTCTCGCTTTCACCTGTTTGTATCAGCGGCAATTAGCCGCAAAATGCTAAAATTTTGGATTGCAAAAAATACCAACTGTAGTGGGATTTAGCTGCTTGTTCAAGTATGGTCACACTGAACGATTTAAAATTAAATACGTTAGGCGACACTATTTGTGACTGTTAAAAATGTCGTAAAAAGGTAAAAACTATTTTAAAATATAGACAGCTAAATGTAATTCAAATGAGTTCAAAAAAGTAAAGTTTAATGAACAAAAACTACATTTTTTCTTCAAGAAAACGAATTTATAAAATAGCGGAGGTTTAACCTAAAAGTTTTATATTCAGGAAAACCCCTTTTAAAAATGGTTCTTGAATTTCAAAAAAAAGGCATAAGAACGAGTTTTTGGAAAAAACTTTTCAATTTCATCGGTTTTTCAACTTTTTCATATGGTTCAAAATAATGTCATTTACTGAAATTGTAAACGTACCGAAAAAAGAGAAAACCAAGCGAACTTCGTCTGTGCCGAAGTTTTTATACCCTTGCAAATGCTGGTTTTGAAATATGAGGGATTAAGAAGGCTAGCATTAAAATCAAAAATTTTTCTTAGTCATCCGACTTTGATCAAATTTCGATAATCTGTTTGAAAGTATATTAAATTACACATCACCGGGACAAAATGAAAAACAGACCGGTAGAAATTTCAAAAAATCGAAGTTGTAATTCATGTGCATCAAGTGGCTTAAAAGGTAGCCAATTAACCTCTGAGGTCGGAAATGTACAGTTTTGAAGTTTCCATGAACGTTGTTCTGCAGTCAAGGGTCCCAAAATCGAACTAATTTTAAAGACTAATTTGTAATAATTGCATTTTTATTAGAGTTTTTCCCTACTCCCCCTCTATAAGTCAGCCCCATCCCTAACAATCGGAAAAATATTGGCAGAAATGAAATCAGAGCACCCAAAAACCTATAAAAGGATACCCCATTTGATTTTTTTTTTAAATTTTACCCCAGTCTCCCCCCCAAGAAGTCCGCCCTCTCCACACCGATTGGAAAAATATTGCCAATAATGAAATCAGAGCAAACAAAAAGCTCCGAGTACTGATTTTAACACGTCTAAACTTTCGACTCTAAAGCCAAAGACAACGATGTTATTAATTTCTGCCGGTCAGTTTTCGATTCTGTCCTAGTGTACGATGTTTCCTATGAAAGTTATTAGATATAGTCATCCAATTTTGAACAAATTTTGCAAAACTTTTTGAGATCATTTAATATTAAACCAAAAAAGTTTTTCCCACTAAAACCCATTTTCCCTCCGATGGTTCCTATGGCAGCTGTAAGATGTAGTCATCCGAACGGCGGTTCTGACATATCAGCAGCGTGCTGTTAAAAGAAGAGCCTCAGCTTGATGGCTTTAAAACTGAGGGGCTGGTTTGCGTAGAAACAGCCAGAAGGACAGACGGCGGACGGCCGAAGCTAAATCGACTCGGCTAGTCGCCCTGATCAAGAATATATTTTTATACCCGTTACTCGTAGAGTAAAAGGGTATACTAAAGTCGTGCAAATGTATGTAACAGTATAAAGTATATATATTCTTGATCAGCATCAACAGCCGAGTCGATATAGCCATGTCCGTCTGTCCGTCCGTCCGTCTGTCTGTATGAACACCTAAATGTTGTGAAATGTGAATGTGAAAATGTTGAATAACTCCCACAAATTCAAAACGTAGATTTATATTCGCAACATCTATAAGCCCTGAAATTTTCATCAAGATCGGATAATAAATAGCCGAGTTAAAAAAATGTTGCATACTTTTCGGCTGACCCACCTCAGGCATACAGGAAGGCTATTAAACATTTGTTTCCATGAGTAACGGGTATATCGAAGTCGGTTAGAGCCGACTTTAGCTTACGCTCTCGTTTTATGTGGTCTAATACCCTGATATAATACCCTTTACAAGGGTATAAAAAGTATAAAAGTAATTTCTCGGTTAAATATTCTAAAAAAAAACATTATTATTTTTTTAAAGGATATTTATTTAGGATCGATTCCTAGGAAACTCGGGAATGGAAATTTTTTCAAAGTTTTTTTTAGTCGTGTTCTCAGATGACATAAATAGTATTTTCAAGACAATACTTCGCAAAAATAAGACAGCTGTTCCAAAGACTTACTATTCAATTAAAGTTTTGTGCCCCAAATAAATTTTATGAATTGGCTTTTAAGCAAGGTATGGAGATACTTGCGAAAAGTGTGCGAAATCTCTGCACATAAGGTGCTCATCTCTAGTTGCATATACGGCCACCTCTAGTTGTTTTATTCTCAAATTTTAAATTGGGGGGAAAATCAAGCTAAACAACAGCGAATAGTTATGGCGGCCTCCAATGCTGCATTAATTGCTTTAATAGCCCAATCTGTGACAAAATTCAGTCCAATCCTAACTGGAAATGCATCATTGACCAATGGATATGCATTGAGAAACAAAATTCTGAAAAGAAATTTGAAGATTACCGTTCATTTACCAAAGACAAGACAAATACAGACCAGCTGTACTTTTTTGACATAAAAATTGTGCCTTTTTTAGTTGTATTTAACTTTAAGAAAAATTTTATTTATTTTTTTGGAAAATGAAGTCAAATGTTGAACCATGAATGTTGTATCTTTATTATTTCTTTAAGTGCGTGCCTTCACCCAGGGATGGACAGCGGTTGCCTTACTTGCAGTAAAAATCAGGGAATCCAAACGGAACCGGAACCTGAATCGGAACCGATAGTTTTAATTTTTTGTATACCGGTATCCGAGAACCGATGTTCTTGGAACCGAAAAGAACCTTAACATTGTACCGGTACTATTTCGGTTCTGAGTGCAATGACTAGACTGCATAGCTGCCATTTAGTTTTGGCGGACTTTTACGCAATTTGCTTTTACTTAGAGTCTGGCTTAGCAAAACTCCCGTCCAACCGACCGAGAGGCGCAGCCGGCTAACTTGCGACACGAAAGTAATCTTAACTATGGGCTAAGTTAAAATAGTAGTTTTTAAAGCAGGAAGAGAAGTTTCAGAGTATCGTGGTATAATTTGCTCCAATAGACAAGTGGTGCTCCAAGAGACTATATCGACTGTTTGGGCCGTGGCAACTCGTTGTTATGTACTTATAATGAAACCGCATAGATTAGGAAACGACCGTGGAAGTCCCAAGTCCGACCATTAGGAATTTGTGCAGATCATCCGTTCGACAGACGGAATCGCCATCGTCCACAATTGAATCACTTAGTGCTGGGTCAAAGTTCCGCATCATCAGCCATCTCGTACGAGGAGCTATGGTTTCTGTAAAAGAGAATTCAAAATGGTTCAGTTTTATATAAATGATACTAGCCCTTATGAAAGCTTCTTGGATCAGCAAGTCAGGCAACAGCGACCCTAATGGAGCTTATTCCCTGAGATGCGATTGATTCCATTCTTG
This sequence comes from Lordiphosa magnipectinata, assembly GCA_037044535.1. Lineage (NCBI taxonomy): Eukaryota > Metazoa > Arthropoda > Insecta > Diptera > Drosophilidae > Lordiphosa > Lordiphosa magnipectinata. Next base: position 178,326 of record JBAMBO010000735.1, on the reverse strand, counting down.
GCGTACTAAGTACACCGGCAGCGTAAGCTGTCCTTCTTTGAAGCCCAAACCGCTTTGCAATGATCTTCTAAAAAAGCAATCAATTATAGATAAACTCCATAATTAATTTACTTACCTTACTTGCCAATGGCAGCTCCTAAGCTTGCCTAAAAGCTTCTCTATATTTTTTTTAGAATGGTTTTCACACTCATGATCATTCATTTGATTTTAACGCGCAACACCCTTGTGTATGTAGATTACGAAAAATACAGTTTACAGATATTTCACACCTTCGAAATAATCACACATAGATAACTATCGCTTGACACGTTGAAGTCGGGTGGCAACGCTGTGCGTTCGCGAGTGAACTCCAGACTAATGCTGGGTTTACCTTTGCGTTACTGCGAGTCACATTTCATCTCACAGCGTAATGTGAACGGAAAATGCCTTGTCACAAAAATCACTTTGAGTCTCATACTTTCTGTTCCGCCAATGTGAACAATTGAAGTTGAAATGTGTCACAAATTGTCACAGAAAATGGAGTCACAGTGTTACGCAGTGCAGCTAGCATAACTCTCGAAACAGCAACCAAATTTTTATCCCAACTAATATGCTTTCATCCCACTGTACTTGGCTGTAGATACATTTCAGACGAAACTCAGCTGCACTTGTGTAAATTTCTGATTGCCTGGTAAAAACCCGAACGTGTCTGAAAAAGTCCGCCACCACCACTACACCTGCCACCCACACCTGTGCGAGAGCGTGGGTTGATGTGGGGTAAATTTCATTAAATTGCAGATCCATGCCAAGAGCTGCACGCCCAGTTCCAGGCATAGCCTCCGCACCACCAGAGCGCTTGTACTTTGTGTTTGTGCGTGTGTGTGTGTGTGTGTGTGCTTGTGGGGTAATTTGTTTCCCCAACTTTCAGAGTACGTTTTGTGTGCTGTGTGTGTGAAAGCGTTATTGTTCCGGTCGGTTTTAAAGTTGTGGCCCTGGGCCTGGGCCACACACTATTATTGGGACCGAAAGAACTTTCACGTGTGGGCGTTGGCCTACAACCACGCCTACCGTGCAAATTAATTTGCTGTGCATTTAAAGCAAATTACTAACTACTCCCCTAAATGTGCCCACGACGGGGGAGGAACGAGGTTGCAGCCAAAGAGAAGGCCAACAACCAGTCAGAGTCAGACCAGGGGAGACAAACGCCCTGTTATCAGGCCGACGCCCGCCTTATCAACAGGCAACAACGGGCGGAGCGGCAATTTTAGACAGCAGCGCCCACACGCCTATTGGACAAAAAAGAAAAAAAAAACAAGGAAAAATGAGACCCCGCCAAAAGTGAATTCCCTCTTTTTCACCAAGCGCCCAGCAATGTCAGGCAGAGAATATCGAAACGAAAATTGTTAAGCACTGTTGGAGAAGCGAATGCAAGCACCAGAGAGAGGCAGTGCCAACACAAACATGCGTGGGAAAGGGATGGCTACATTGTCGCAGTGGCGGGGGTTTGCTACAGAATGCCATGTGACTGGTCGTCTGAGTGTGTATGGGTGTGTGTGTGTGTGTGTATGTGGGCCGGCAAAGAAATTTTACAGTGACAAATTGCGGCAATTTAAATGAGGAAACAATTAACCAAGTTAATTAACTAAAAGCCCAAATGAATATAGTTTTTATCTATGCACAGTGGGGTTTTTTTTTTATATTTTTTTCTTGGCATAAATTTTAATTATTAAGACTTTTACGTTTGAGCAGCACATTTCCGGCGGTTCATTGCGAAAATTTAAAGCATTTCATTCACTCCTATGACAACGTTCGGAATAACTAAATAACTAAAGATGTCAACAAGGGCGAGGCCAAAAAGTGAGAGCGTATTGGTGTGCGAAAATAAAGCGATGCCAAATAGCTCTGTGCTTGTTCATCGACCACTGGCCAGTGACTGAAAAGCTGTTTGCTCTCTTGGCACAAGCCTCGGCATGAATTCGGCTCGTGTTGGTGTGAATAGACAAATGTATTCGGCCCCTGAGGGCCAGGTGTGTCAATCGCCTTTCCTCAGCTGGTTCAATTGATCTGACAAGTCCACTAAGGTAGAATTTCATCGGAATGGAATTTATTTGATCCCGTATTTCTTGATCAAAGAGTTTCAAGTCTTAATACAAGTATTTACACTTCTCAAATAAAGTAAATAGAAGAATTCTTGAATCAAGAACTTGACAGCCTCAAATCCAAGCTAAATTACTTTTAAATGAAGAGCTTACCACACTCAAAACCACCATTACTCATTCTTAAGTCAAGAGTTTGATAGGTTCTATTGTAAGATATATCACTCTAGAATCAAGGGCTCCACAAATTTAAAAGATTTTGCACTTTTTTCAACTAATCATCAATTAAAACTCAAATGATTTTGCCCTGTTCCGAATTCCGAGTCAATTTTCATGTTAACTTTAGTATTTTGAAGTCGAGTTTAATAAAGTTGTATAGAAGGTGACAAAGATACCTACGGCTACTAGATCAAAATTCGAAATTGTTTGAGCAGTTGAAAGCGATTGCTCAATACCAAGTGAATTTAATTCGACAGAAAGGACGACGGAATCTAGTAACCACAGATTTGTTTGTCACTTACATGTAAATGTTTCAACTTGAATAAGAAAAACAAACGTTTACACGAAAATTGACTCGGAATTCGGACCAGGGCCCATAGAAATCTTAGATGCGAATAGTATTGTTGTTGTTTAAGACTTCCCAGAAAATTATGATGACCAGATCAAGATGAGATCTTCCGATCCAAGAACTTTTATGAGCTGAACGTTATACCTCCAAAGTTTTCTCGCTCTATCCGCTAAGTTACTTATCCTTATAGTCCCCGCCCTAGCTCGATATTAAGAGCGAAATTCTTAAAAATTCGAGAACGAAGCTTATTCAGAGCTTACACTTAAGGAGCCGACTAAAGTTTCAGTTGAAAGGCTTTTTTCCCACTTTAATATTAATTCTATCTGATCAAAGAACAAGCATAAATATAAAAATACTTAACATCTTACTTCTTATAAATTGAATTTTAATTTCAAAATGAATGAAATCCAACGTTCAAGTTGCCAAAAATAAAGAAATTATGAATATTATTGTGTTTATTAATCAAATTAATTGCATTTTTATACAAATTGGATAAAACTTGGGCAGAACTAAGTATCGAAATCCAGCCATAAACCTCGAATTTCCACATCTAAACCATTAATGAGCCAATACGCTTATTATTTGGGGTTGAAGTCGTCTAGATCTTAAGCTAATAAATCGACTTACCACTATACCACACAGGGAGCAAACATATTTTGCTACGACACGAGCCGAACGCTTGCGGAGGCTTATTTCAAGAGAGCAAACAGTTTTTAAGCGCTCCAGTATTCGATAAAGTAGCTCTGCGCTGCATTACGGCGCAATATTTCTGTACATTTTCACAAAACACACCAATACACTCTCAATTTTTGTCCTAGTGCTTCTTGACAAACGCTGGCCTAATAAAAAGGGGCAGCTTTATAAATTTTAGTGATTCTTTAGAGAAAATCAGAAAATTTGCAACTATTTTAATTTATTTATTTCGATTGAAAAGTGTATCTGCATACAACTTTTCGAAGGGCCTTCAAACAAACATCGTTGTGAAACAGCGCGGTGGGCACGAAGTTTGATCTTGGAAGCAGAGCACCAACAAAGACCACCTCTGTTGTTGTTGTAACACACTTCGAAGCCAGGCAATTGCGTCGTAATTCCTTTTGCGTCTTATACATTTCGAAGCCATGGGAGCACGGGCGTGCCCACCGCTGTTGTGGAAGGTCACCCGGCTTCAGTTTTTGCACCAGCTGTATTTTGTATGGTTTCATACCGAGGTCCTTAGGTAAAATTTTCCAGGTGATCGCATAACACAAGCCCAATTGGTGAGAACGCCGACACATTGGGCGTGTTCAGCAGAATAATTGATCCCTGAGCAGGTATCAGAAAAAAATGTTGTATCGAATAGTTTCTGCTGTTGGAGGGAGCAGTATCACTTTAAAGTAGCGTACTATTTCTTTGATACATGCTCCTGTATCATGATACCTCAAATTGGCTATTATGATGCCGTATCTCTCGAGTTCAGTATTAAGATAATTGCAAATTTATACTTGATCAGGGAGCAAGTTGTTCTGCTGAACACGGCCATTGACATATCGTGATCTTCTTTGACACTGGCCAATACAGCAGCAATATTCTCCTTAATACGCACTCTCTCTCTGCACACGGGATGGTAGAGTAATGTCCAATAAGCTGAAACTAGTGCGAATTTGGTCACATTAGCACAAATCTTATGGACGTAGCACAAATTCTGATAATTTTCTGTTCGTTTGGGACTCTGTTCATGGTGAATTGGCAAACCTTACTGAGCATTTTTCAAAAAATGTACACTGACAAACCAAATAGCTTAAAAATCATCCTTTACAATGTTTAAAATTTAATTTTTTTTCTAAAAAGAGTATAAAAATGGACCACTGTGCCAGGTTTGAACCATTTATTTATAGTACAGTACCGTTTATGCACCATAGATGGCGCTGCAACACGCCCCCCAAAATGCCAACTTCGATCTCCCTCTCTTTCTCTGTCCCTCTCCCTCTCTCTCTCTCTCTCTCTATCCACTCGGACACAAAAATATTGTTTGTTCGAATTGAAAAATTTCTAAGCACACACAAGTTGCAAATCGTACGAACATTTTGCACAAATTTGAGTAGTCATTTTGTTTGCTCACATCACAGGCCAACAGAAAAAGCCCCCCCAAAGCTAGGCTAGTGGGTTAGCTGCTGCAATGGCGTCATAGCGCACGCCGCCGGGCGGAAGTCTCATCTAGTCCGGGGGGCGTCCGGACATTTTGTTTTGTGCCCGTCATTTTGCTTATTGCACAAATTATTGCTGGGGCCGCAGCAAATGTGAAAAAGAAAACTATCAGCTAAACAATGTGCACAAAAAAAATTGAACAACACAAACAAAAAACCATCTATTATTGTGGGCGTTCAACGTTTTCCCACATGCATCCTAACAGGCAAACAGCAGAATGCAGAAACAGTCAGCGACCTCCCCACGACGCAAGATAAAAACCAAACTATTAACAGCTGCCTGTGTGTGTGTGTGTGTGTGTGTGCGTATGTATAAGAAGAAGAAGATGTTAAGGGGGAAACCAGTTCGCGCTGCTTGGCGCTGCTCCAAAAGAGTCGCCGGCAATGTTCTGCTTTGGTCAGCATATGGTCAGCTTTTGATGTTTGCCTTGGCTTTCTTTTGTTATAAACAACCCTACTGCTTGAAAAAAAAAAATGGAAGTGCCTACCAGGCGCTCCATTCTATATTGGAAGCAGTGGGATATCAGCAGGAGAGCAGGCAAAAGCAAATGCTAGGTTGTAAATGCGTACAAAATAAATGAAATAATATGGAAATGGTGGAATCTCTTTATATTTATGTATTAAAGATCACCGAATGGTCCCAATTCCCAATAATTTAAAAACTAAAAGAAAATAAAAGTTTACTTTTATTGAAAATATAATATAATATAGTAGTTTCCACAGACTTAACTCAGCATTAGATGGTAAGATAAATATCACGAAATACCTTATCTAAAATTTTAAAATTTCACAGAGTCTCTTAAGAAGGAAGGTTATTCGTTCTACGATTACAGAAAGGCGTTTCAAAGAATCAAAAACAAAGTATACAAAGCTGCTACAGATGCAAAAAAAAACAGGAAACAGCGATCATAACAATGACAACAAACAAATATAACGTTTAAAAGTCAATTTAAAAACTTATTGTTGAATATTATAAATTTTCTTTTTTAATTTTTGTTCGAGATTTGGATTAAGCAAAATGAAATAAAAAATTTACAACTTCAATTGAAACTAAAACTTTTTTTTGGATCACTTACTTGACCCGTTCCAAGTCACATCTTTAGTATGCTCTTTTTCATACCATCCAAAAATAGCAGCGAACGTCGCATGCATGAAATATTCCCTTCCGACGGATGGACTTCTGGAACTGTTCTTTGAGAAAGAGAAATTGGAAGGGAAACTCGAACTACTCACGAAGTTTAAGACAACAACAAAAACAAATGCTAAAATACCAACTCAAAGAAGCATTCTTTGACGTCTTTCCGCCTTAATAAAAGCGAATGGAACTTTTCAGTTTTGGGAACTACTTCTTCGGTGAAAAAGAAGTTGTAAGGATGTGTATTTTTCATGGCGTCAGGTCTGACTGGGCGCTTGGGAATTCCAAAGCGACTTAACAGCAAAAACCGGCTAGAATTGTCTAAGTTTTTTAGAAAAATTGCCCTGACCAATAACATGACAAGGCTTGAGAAAACGGGAAAAAAAGATTCGTTAGTGTTGGTAGTATGATTGTACAACTAGTCGCTTCACAAGAAGCGTTTACCAGCACAGAATGCCGTGCTGGCGGTCCATATTGATTTTGTCAGGAACATTGTCCAAGTGTCATATAGGCATTAGAAAAGCTTTTCTTAAGGCCAAACTAGGGCAAAAATGGCATTTTTTAGGGTATACAAAAAAACCAAGAACTTTGTACTCAAATCAAGTTCAAACCTTATCAATCATATGGCAAGTACATAAATACTTGAATTAAGTACAAAAATTCTTATTTCAAAAACAAAATTTTCAATTCCGAAATACTACTGTAATCAAAATGAAAATAGATTTTTCTTAGATTTTCCAAATCTTTATTTTTATACCCTTGCAAAGGGTATTATAATTTTGCCCAGAAGTTTGCAACGCATAGAAATATTCATTTCCGACCCCATAAACTATATACATATATTCTTGATCAGGGTGACGAGCTGAGTCGATTGAGCTTTGTCCGTCCGTCTGTCTGTCTGTCTGTCTGTCTGTCCGTCTGTTTCTACGCAAACTAGTCTCTCAGTTTTAAAGCTATCGAGCTGAAATTTTTCACAGAGTCTTCTTTTTACTGCACGCTGCTAATATGTCGGAACCGACCGGATCGGATGACTATATCTTATAGCTGCCATAGGAACCATCGGTCGGAACATGGGTCTTAGTGAGAAAAACTTTTTTGTTCTTAATGTTAGCGTTCCCAAACACGGTCATTATTAATATTATATGCTTTCAAACAGATTTGCAAACTTTGGTCAAAATCGGATGACTATATCTTATAGCTGCCATAGGACCGATCGGTCGGAAAATAGGTCTTGGTGAAAAAAAATTTTTTTTTTCAAGTGAATCGTTCTTAAGGTCGGTGATTAATTTGAAAAATTTGGTCGAAATCAGATGACTATATCTTCAGGCTGCCATAGGACTTATCGGTCGGAAAATGAGTCTTAGTGAGAAAAACTTTTTTGATTTCAATTTTATCGTTCTTAAACTTGGCGATTGTTAATTTGATATGTTTTCAAAAAGATTCGCGAAATTTGGTCGAAATTAGATGTTCATCTGACGGAAAATGGATTTTAGTTACAAAAGTTTTTGATTTTTATCTAAGCGTTCTTAAACTCTGTCATTTCAAAAACAGCTTTTGCAAGGGTATAAAGACTTCGGCACAGACGAAGTTAGCTTGGCCTTCTCGTTTTATCTATTATTTCATCCCCTTCCGCTGCAGTTCAGTTATACGAACGATTTTTCCAGTTATCGTAGCACTTGGCAAAGTCCACCTTCGGAATGGCCTTCAGAGCCTGCTGCGATTTTGCTTTTATCATGTCTATCGAGTTAAAAAATTAATAACAAATTGGCTCGGCCGATTAGTCGATTTTGCCATAGGAGGTCAATTGTTAAGGGCAGCTAGTTGCAGTATAAGAATTCAGGTTGCGAAAATCTCTGCTCTTATACTGCAACTGGTTGGACCTGACAGTTGACGCTCGGTGGTAAAGTGGTGGTGGTAGTGTTTCAGTGCGCAGAAGGTACTGAGCTCTAGTCCCAGTATAGTATATAAGTTTTCAGAAAGAAGAAAATGTTAATAACTAAACCAACAAATCACACATACCCTTTCCCACCCATCACCTAAAAATACAAAATGCTTAATATATTTTTGTCTTTTTTTTTCATAATCAAAAATGAGATGGTTTCATCTCAAAGTCGTGTATAAACGATGTTATTTCAATATTGTTGGATTAAGATTTAAATTGAGTATATAATCTTGGGTTAAGATTATCTCGTCTCTGTCGAACTCTGACACCGTTTCGTCTCGTTTCAAGATTATAATCTTGGTTTTAGATGAATTTTTTTCTCAGTGTACATTTCGAACTTTTTTAAAATTTTTTTGATCACATTTTTATTAGCTTTTAATGGTCTTAAGTACAAACCGGTTTAAACTTAAAATAAGTGCAAAATATTCTTCATTGAAGCTTCAAGTTTTTGCCGGCTCTAGGTCTCGTTATGTTGGTACATAACTTTAAAACAGGGACACACCACACCACAAAGGAGGTTGGTTGACCGAACAGCTGTTTCAATGGTATCTCTACCCTATCATCAGCGGTCTTCACCTGGTACCACAATCAGAACATAACTCCCTCCTTATGCCTGTAATGCCATAATCGCTTGGGAAGTTGATAAATCCTAAAGTCAACTTCATTACATTCTTAAATCAAAATAAAAGTTCTTAAAATAGGTACATAATGTACTTTGTTAAAGTCCATAAAATTCTAAAGCTATTACCAATTTAATCTTGAATCTAGGTCTTGGTACTAAGTCAAATAAGGTTGGAAAAATCCAACAGAAATGAATTAACCAAAGACAAAGATGGTATTACTGTAGGTCAGAAACCTACCCTCGCTCCATAAGCAAAGTGTTCGAACCAGGAATGAATTTTAAGAACAGATTCGATTGAAAACAGTTCGCATTTACTGTTGCAATCTTTTTGGAGTTTGCATTGTCAGGTGCTAGATATTTTATACTTGAATTAAGAACGCGTTATCTAAAATTTTTCGTCTAACTGTAAGTAAGAAAAGTTCTTGATTCTATATTCTATTATGTTACCATTCGATTTTCGATTCTAGAATTTACTTACTTAATTTGAGTACATCAAAGAACAAAACATAGTTGAAGAGAACTGCATAAATTCTATACCGATCAATTCATGTACAAGATCGAGAAGGAAAACACATCGAAAGTCTGCAAAGCTAACGTCCAAAATTATTGTACGTAGAAGGTAGAAGCCCATTTCAAAAACTATGCAGAAAATAATGATCAATGATAATGATAAAATACCTCCATATTTTCTTTTCTTTTTCTCTTTCTCTTTTCATTTATCAAGTTTCGTAGGTTGTTTTCATAGTTTTAGATAAAAACAAACAAAAATTGATTGTAATGCAGGTTCTTACCCGGATTGTGGGGTTTCCTGTAACGTATGCTTACATTTGAAATGTAAATTTAATTCTTTCAGAAACGTATAATAATCAACTTCTATTCCCAGTTATAAGCTAGTCATTCACCTCTATTGCCTTCGTCCACATAAAGCACTCTGTGCCCTGGACAATATTAATCAACAGTATTCTAGTTAGTCTTGGATTTGGCTGCCAAGGCTAAGCCGTAATGTAGTTATCTATAAGTTCCTTCCTGACAAATAAAAAGCTAAAAAAAAAGGCAATCCGAAAAAGCTCATTTCAAGAACGGATCCTACTTGAAAATGAAAAAATCCCGCATTGACATTAAAGAAGAATGAAATAGCAAAAGAGCAAATAGAGAGAAAGTTCGAAACTAAACTAAGATAATCTCAATCACTAATAGAGTTAGGCTAAATGGGTACAGAAATGAACAGTGGAATTGCTCAGCGCTCAGTATAATTTCAAGCATTCTTGGTCCAACCAAGACGATTTTGAGATCAAATCAAGCAAGAATAACGAGCTTAAATCAATATCGGACCTTCTTGAGTTGGGATCCATGTGAGATCAAGTCGAGTTCGAATAACAAGAAATATTTAAGACCGAATGTTTTTGAAATATGCCAATTTCGAGCTTAGGTTGAGCTCACCACAGCTAAAGAGGGGATCAACACAAGAATTTTGGGATTGAAAAGTCTATACTCAAGTCAATACTTACGTACTTGGTTTAAGAAAATCCGGGATCGACCGACTGCCGACTTGATTGTAGTCGTTTGAATGTTGTTAAACGTGGTTAGTAATAACTGCTGGGTGTAAAATATCGCATAATATTATCATATATATCATTTTATTCAATAGCTTTCCGGACCCCAGCGCAATTTTGTGATTTTACCATTTCTGACTAATCTATCACGCTGGTTCCGTGGGTTCCAGCCTTAGACCTCAACCGGGATCATCTTAATTCATTTTGAAAACAGCTTACACTTACACCTAATCTCCAACAATTTTAGTTGCGTGGCCAGACGAAGCCAACGCCCTTTCCAAATCTCCACTTCAACCCCAAACCCATCTCTCTTTCTCTCAGCCACTTGGGTCAATTTAAAAGCTGGCCAGTCGACAGCAGACCACGCCCTGACCAAGTACAAAATATACATGGAACTTATAGGGGGGATGGGGTGGGGGCCTGAACGATTTTGATTTGCGCCGCTGCCTGCTTACTAATGACGCTAGCGACACGACTTTATACACTTGTTGCTCACTTTTGTGCGCCTGTTCTCGAAACTGGATTTTGGGGCCTGACTGACCGCACAATCAAAACCGGGACGGACACGCGAGGCGTTGACACTTGACGGCACAGCCAATCAGCCACCGAAACCAAACCACGCGCCGCCACACCACGGGCCGGGCACTTGCACGGGTTGTCTGTGGTTAGTTACCGATATCGCAATTAGCGAATAACCTTAACCTTAGCTTCCAAAAAAGCTCAAATCACAACCTGTGCTATGAGGCGCCCAAAAATGTTTAGCTGGTGACTGTGGCAGCCAAAATGCGTTCGTACCCCCGACCCACCAAAATATATACAGAGAAGAGACGAAAAAAAAAAAAAAGAAAACCAAACCAACGCGAGTTCATTTAACCCGCGCGCCACGCATCGCACCAATCTCAATGCCACTCGAAATAATACTTCGTATCAGCGAGCTGCTTATGTCATCGACAGAACAGACCCCCAAACATTAAACATTTGCGAATTTTTTGGCTTTGACCCACTGATTGCCGAAAATGTTTGCAAAATTTCGCAATTCGTACAAAATCCTTGAGTTTCAAGGTGCGTCCTTCACTTGGCAATGAGAACGGCCCCGAAATTACGGTCAAGGCAACACAACTCAGTCAGCCAGCCAGCCCCGGCCCGAAGGTTAAACCATAGCAAGTAAGGCAAACGAAAACGAGAATGAGAACGAGAACCAGTCACAGTCACCAGCTTCGTCTTGTTCTGGCGCTGCGCTTTAATAAATTAAAATGGGTATATGAGTTTGACGAATTCTACGAAGATTACTAAAATTCACGTGGCATATAATTTAGGGAAATTAATGAAAAACAGAATAAGCCGATTGTCTGTATAGCTTTTTCGAGTGTCTTCCGGTTCTCTTATTAGCAGACATTTGTGAGTTTCAGGTAGGATGTGTGTGGGACGGGATTGGGGGCAACGCATTATTTCAGGGATGCAAGACGGAACCGAGCTGCTAATTCCAGCTGATAAACCGAATGCAATTCGGTTCAATTCACTGAACTTGTGAAGTAATAAGAAGTAATGTAAAAGTTTCATGCAAATAATTTGGAAAAGTAGGCAGACGCACAATTTTTTGTATGAAACTTTTACTGCTTAGAAGCATTTGAATACTTGAAATTTTTCGGAATTTTAATCGATTTCCCAAGATACGATTTATCCGACTTTGGGTTAAATTAACTTTTGAATTGATTCTTAGCGATGTCAGTTTGAAGTAGTCTTTAAAAATGATTTGTCATCCATTTTGAAACATGTGATCTCGTACAGTTCCAGTAATTGCCCACCGACCTCTTAATATACCTGTTATCAGACTGCATTTCTTTCGTGGAATTTAATAATTGATTTGAGTGAGTATCCCTTTTCCTCTTTGGGACGCTATTCTCAATATTCTGTAGTGTTTCTTCACCTTCATTTATTGCCCTGGTGGCAGACAATCCAATAGAAAAATAAACTGTTTTTGAAGTTAATACCGAATATCCGACTTCATATATTTGGGTCATTTATATCAGGATTTTAAAGTCATTCAAATGTTTTCAAGGAATTGAATTTCAAAAGTGTCACATATTCATAATATACATATACTAGCATATAACCCGTCGCGCTTCGCTGCGCCGCCATCAGTATAGCCTTTTTAATTTGTGTTCCCCGTAGAGCCCACAAAGCGAATCTTACATGCATCAGCTTGAATTCAACGTTTTACTACTTTGTCTTTTCCCCGTAACGACTTTGCTGCTGAGTTTTCCCTCCAATTCCCACCCACATCCTACCCACTTCCCACCCACCGTGACCGTTCCGCTAACGTAACCGTTCCCGTTACCGATTTCGTTTTCGTTCTCGTTCTGGTATCGTTATCGTTATCCCCATTTCACTTTATTTCGTATTCTATCCTTACAAACCGAATTTCAAGCCAATCGGATGAAAAATAACTCTTTGCCCACAGAATTTTCCGGGAATTTTCACGCCAGCGGGGCGGATTTTCCGACATTGGAAAATCACATTTCAAATTATTCCGTATTCTATCCTTACAAATCCTTACAAGTTCCAACTCGATCGGATGAAAAATAGTTTTTTGTATACAGAATTTTCCGGCCATTTACCTCCTGGGCGGATTTTCTAAAATCGGGCAAACACGTGTCGAATTATTTCTCGTACTTTGCATACAAACCAAATTTCAAGTCAATCGGATGAAAAACAAAATTTTTCCCATACAAACTTTTCCGACGCTTTTCCGACTTTTCCGGTTGGAATTTTCCAAAACCCCTTCTTAGTACGCACTTTCAACACTAATGGAAACTCCTGTCCAAATTTCAGCCTTCTATCAGTGAATCAGTCAGGACGAACTGTTTTATATTATATATAGAGGAGAGGAGATAACAAATTAAGAATGTATCACTGAGCCGAACCGAAACCGCGGTTCAGTTAGCTCTAAAAAACATTCAACGAACCAACCAGCGGTTGCCGAATGATCTTCGCACAATATTTCCTGCAGGGCATCTAAGATATGTCGATTTTGTTGGAACATGAACATGAAACTGTAAAATGAAATAACAATATATTCTCATCTCACTCGAAGAGTACAAAAGATGTCAATATGAATACTTTCCTCACTTTTTAACGAAACGAATTTTGAGTTTAATGCAAAAATATTTGCTATATCGGGTTCTATACTATAAGCCGTGCTCCCATTTTCACTTTCGCAAATATTTGCCGATTTCAAAATCGGTTTTTGGACCGAATTTGCTCCCAAATCGCAAAACTTATTGTTATAGTGAAAATGGGAGCATGGCTGATAATACAGAACACGATATAGCAAATATTTCTGCATTTAACTCAAAGTTCGTGGCCTTAAAAAGTGAGTAGTAACCCTTTAGTTCGGCTCAGTACTGAATCAGAGCTGAATTAAGCCTGATTTGGAAGGTCTGTTACTGAAATCATGGTTGCCTTTACATACATTTAGGTCATGAATTTAACACAGGCACACAGGCTTTTAGGCACGATTTTAGTACTGAACTCATGGGTTAGTTTCATGGGAAGTACTGAAATCAGTCATGAATTGAAGCAATTCCCACTTCTCAGGTCTGAATCAGCACTGACTAATTCAGTACTGAGGCGTTGAACTGCAGCGTCTTTCCAACTTTGATAGCGACGAATTTCATTTGAAAGAATCCAAAATCGCAATAAAATATTGTTCGTTAAACTAAAAACCAAAACCCTGCAATCATTACGGCTAAGAATCAGGGAGGGAAATCGGCTCCGAATCGAAGCTGATCCGAACCGAAAACAGTAAAGCTAAACGGTGCGGCCCGTTTCTGTTTACTGACGACAATGATTCTAGTAAATATGGGAAATCGTTTTCCTAAGATAAATTTTATTGGACTTTCGTTTCAATTAGACTCCCTCAATTAGAGGGAGACCACCCATTGGTGGAGCCTGTAAGGATGAGTGGTCTTCATTTTAATGGATTCCTGCTAAGAACTATTCCGGGTAACATACATTTTTCAAAGTTCCTTCTTTTAATTCCCAATGCGTAGGGTGTGCAAAGTTCTACCCCCTAGCATTGATTTCAGATACACATGCGATATACTCTGTCACTCACACGCACACAGCACAATATACAACACAAACATGTGCCAAACAAAAGCGGGGGTAAACTGTACCGTCGTGGTTGTTGTTGTTGCTGTTGTTGTTTGTTTACTCATGTATTTGGGCTGTTGGCAGTTCTTGTCTCGATGGTGTACAATATTTTCTGGCCGCCTAATGAAAATGTTGCTGTTTTTGTTTTTTGTTGTTGATATAATAAAACAACACCGTGAATGCCGCTGCCGACGTTCCCTCCTCCTTGTGAGTGGAGTGTTTGTTGTACAAACAGAGTGAAACAACAATAAACCCCAGCTGAAAAGTGACACAGCCAAATATGAAATCGCGCGAAGCGAAGGCGATGCGACGCGTTTTTTTTCCGTCGCTGTCAGTCGTGAAGGTGGGTCATTGTGAAATGACAGCGCCGAACCAACCAGGCGCCCAAAATCTTCAAGCAGCTATGTATGCCGGCGTAGCGAGAGCGAGACCATATAGTGGGGGGATGGTGGTGGCAGCTTGTTGTCTCTGTCGGGCGTGTTTGAGAGAAACAGGTTGAAGTATGATACAAGGAAGTAAGGTAGGGCGACCGCTCAGGCTCAGCAGAGAGCGCAATGCTCAGGGTACAGTTGTCACTGAAAGCGAAAGCTGACTTTTCTGCCTTGGGCCATTATAAGGAATCGTTTTTCACTTTGTTGTCCATAAAATTCATTAAAATATACATAAATCTGAAAAATTGCTTAAGCAATTGCTCTCAGTTGTCATTTATAGCCAGACCGCCATACCTTTTTAGAGGTTTTTGGTGGCTGCTCGAGGCGAATGACGTATTCTCTAGCTGTACGTGCCTGACCACCTGTTACTTAGTGTCATATTTCGCACAAAGTTCGTTCGTATCTGCTACAATTTACGATTTAGACAAGTGAGCGAGAACGAGAGAACGCGAGATTTGGGGCCCAAAGACGTGGGGAATTTGAATTTGACGTAATCGAAGACGTGTCGCACACAGGAATGGGATAAGATGAGGATTATCCCCCACAAGGTGCATACCAGCACCGTCTAATCCATCTTAATTAAATTCTTGAGTCAACTATAAAAACGTCCACTCGACCAGTGGTTTAGGTCAGGCGAAGGTGAGACCTCCTCAAAGTGAGACCAGCAAGATGTCTGACTCCAGGACAGAGTAGCAAACGTAGAAAAGGAACAAGTGCAAGTTTAGAAGCCATGCATCTTAACGGCTCGCAGCCCTATGTAAGCTATCTGAATGATAGTTCCGGGGATGGTTCTGTTTTGCCCATGGGACAGAACTATCCAGCCGAATATCAGCATATGGTGCATGCCCATTGGCGAGGATTTCGGCAGCCGCCCATTTACTGGCAAGCTGGCGTCTATATGGGCTTCGTAGTGCTCATGTTGGCCAACCTATTTGGCAATGGTCTGGTGATTTGGATATTCTCCACGTAAGTTTTGGTATTAACTAAACAAAATAGTTTTAAAGGATTTTTTTTCAAGTTGTTACAAATTCAATTTTCAAAGTATTGTCTATCGCTAGCCAGTTCGTTTTCTTACATTTCTGGCAATTTTTGGATACCATGCGATCCACGAATCGATCCAATTTTGAAGTTTTCGGAGTTGAAGAAGTGCTGATACTCAAGGCCATGCGTCATCGACGAAATCAATTAGTAGTCGACAGGGGCAATGTCTGGGCTATAAGGCATCATAAGGCCGAGCGTTGTCTTGTTGCAAAATTACCTAGTCGTGTCTTTGTTCGTATTCTGGTCGTTTTTGCTTCAATGCTTGGATGCTCAAAAGCATCAATTGAGTACGGTGGAGTTGCCCTGTGATGGTTTCACCCAGTTGTAGCAGCTCATAGTACACCACGCCCAATTGGTTCCTACAAGTACAGAGCACACTCACAGAAAAAATAGAGAATTTCATACATGGATCAAGAATGTTCGATCTCAGAAGTACGGTAAGAATGAAAATTTCTGATCCAAGAGCAAAATTCTTGACCCAAGAATGCATTTTTGATCCCGAAATTCTAGATTCATGAGTTTTAGTACTTGATCCAAGCACAAATATTCCCAAAATAAAAGACTTCATAAAAATATTTGAAAAGAAGGGAGAGACGACCGACTGATGTTCTTATTAACTTTCCTGGGACTTGAACTCGGGACCTCAAAGACAGTAACACACACTAGATAATAGTTAAGAATGTAAGCAGTTGGCACTTTGCCGCCCAGCGAGCAACACGGGCGGTGGTCGAGTGGACAAGACATTCGCTTAGAAAACGCTGAGGTCGTGGATCGAGTCCCTTTAATCGACTACTTCTTCACACTCGAAATGTTTAATATTAAATGAATTAACGGTCGACTGCTCTCAATAACCGACTGCGCTCTCCTCTCAGTAGTTTCTGCACACACCCCTCTCCCAGGAAAAAGAAACTGTGAGAGCTTGTTCAACGCTATTCTTTCAAAGTTTGCTTGCCCTCTCCGCTTCGATACTTCACCTCACTCCCCTTGCCTATAAAAGAGAGAGAGATAATTATTCGTTCTACTTTTCTTTCGAATGGCGTCGATTTTATACCAAAACTCACATGTGGAAATTGATGAAGGATATTCCCCGTAAGCTTCTTGCATCATTCGATGGGCTTCAAATGAAAACAGAAAAGTAAACTTTCCCGCAAAATGGTATTTTGTTGGCAAATATGTTGTCGCACAAAATCTATGTTGTTTACACTTCAGCAAAACGAAGTCGATTAAATACCAGTGACGCCATCTCTTAAAAATCCTATAAAACTTTTTTGTATAGGTAATATTACCAAAGAGGAAAATGTGTAAATTCTTATTTTACAGCTCGAAGTCCCTGCGTACGCCATCCAATCTGCTTATACTAAATCTGGCCGTATTCGACCTGTTCATGTGTAGCAATATGCCGCATTATTTAATGAATGCAGCTGTTGGCTATATAATTGGCGGTGATTTGGGTTGTGACATCTATGCTTTAAATGGAGGCATCTCGGGCATGGGCGCATCTATAACAAATGCGTTTATAGCCTTTGATCGTTACAAAACCATCTCGAATCCAATAGATGGACGTTTAAGTTATGGACAAATTGTGCTATTGATTATATTCACTTGGTTTTGGGCAACTCCCTTCTCGGTGCTTCCTTTCTTTCAGATCTGGGGACGCTATCAGCCAGGTAAGTGTATAGTCGAAACACCAAACCTTAATTATACGTTTTCCAACTATTTCAGAGGGTTTCCTTACCTCCTGCACCTTTGACTATCTGACCAATTCAGAGGACAATCGGCTATTTGTACGCGCCATCTTTGTCTGGTCGTATGCCATTCCCATGACCATGATTCTAACCTCTTACTACAAACTCTTCACCCATGTTCGGACCCATGAACGCATGTTGTCCGATCAGGCCAAAAAGATGAACGTCAAATCACTCTCAGCCAATGCCAGCAATGATAATATGAGTGTGGAGTTACGTATTGCCAAGGCTGCTTTGATCATTTATATGCTATTTGTCATAGCCTGGACCCCATACTCGGTGGTGACATTGATCGGCGCCTTTGGTGAGCAACAACTGATTACGCCCATTATCTCCATGCTGCCGTGTCTGGCCTGCAAATCGGTTTCCTGTTTGGATCCCTGGGTATATGCCACTAGTCATCCGAAATATCGTTTGGAATTGGAACGTCGTTTGCCTTGGTTGGGTATACGTGAAAAACATACCAGTTCTGGTTCAACGGCAGGTCCGGATAGTGTGGCCAGTGTTAGCGGTGAAACTTTGGCAATGAGTGTGCAAAACTGATGAAATGATTCGAAATGATTCTTTTATTCGAGAAATCTTACATATCGTATTTTAATTCAATTTAAGAAGCAATGAACTGGTAAAAGTTCCAAAAAAAATAAAAACCAAAAAAAGTTGGCATTGAAAAAGAGTTGGTCAAATCTTTCGTTATGAGAGGTAAGAATTTTGTTCAAGAATATTGTATTTTCATAGCATATCTCGAGAATTTTACACCAAAAACTGGGTATATGTACTCAGAAGTTCAATTAAGAACTTGAATCAAGTTCAAACGGTGTCAGCAGTAGGGTAAATACGAAAATACTTAGTTCAAGTACAAAATACTTATTTTATGTTCAATCCTGAGACCGTTTTGGTATATTTTAAGTACAAATCCCGATTCCGATCTAATTCTATCCCGACCCGTTTGAATCCCGAACCCAAATTTTTAATTCAATCCAGTCCCATCCCCACCCGTCCTAACAATTTTTAATTCAATTCCGTCCCGACCCGATCCCGCACTTTTTTTTTTGGGTCCCGCGGGAATTCCGTCCCGCGCTCACCTCTAGTTTTAAGTACATACTACTCGAACTATGATAAAATCTTTATGATTTTACTTTTAGATCGTAATTGTCTAACGTCTATACGGAATCATTCCCAAAAGAAGAATTTTTATTCGAAAAATAATAAAAAAAATATAGAGGAAAGCTAACTTCGGCTCGACCGAAGTTTATATACCCTTGTAGCTTGTATAATTTATATAAATTAAAAATTTAAACGATTTTCGCCGAACATTCTTAGCTGAGCTTTTTCCCAATCTCAGCAATAGATGGCGCCACTACTTTGACCATTTGCTTGCTGGTTTGTTATATGGCAGCTATATGATATATTCATCAGATTTTGACAAAACTCCCGAAAATTGTGTGGAAACCGATAATATTCATAACTGGAAAGCTACCATTGAAAACAAAAAAGTTTTTCTCACAAGAAATACTTTACCGACCGATCGTTTCTATGGCAGCTATATGCTATAGTCATCCGATTTGGATCAAAATTGGCAGAATTGTGTGGTAGCATATAATATTGATCAATAACACGTTTGGAAGCGATAGCATTGAAAAATAAAAAGGTTTTCTTACTACGACTTTTTTTCAGACCTAACTTTTGGCTGGCAGCTATACTATATAGGATGTTCGATTTGTAAAAAACTTAGTGAAATAATGTAAAAGCATAGAAAACTAATTAATACGAGGTTTGGGAACGTTCGCGTTCAAGACAAATACATTTTTTTCACTAAAACTACTTTTTCGACCGATGGTTTCTATGGCAGCTATATGCTATAGTCATCTGATACGGCCGGTGCCGATAAATGTGTAGCGTCTTTGTACCAAACGACTTCGTGCAAAGTTTGGTTAAGATAGCTTTTAAACTGACGGAGGAGATCGCATAGAAACAGACGGACAGGGCTATATCAACTCAGCTCGTCATGCTCCTTTATACCCTCTACAAGGGTATAAAAATAGTCTTCGAATTCATTCTTGGTTTAAGCCTATAAAATTCTTAAGTTATTCCCAATTTGTTCTTGAAACTAAATAAGGCCTAGATCAAAAAGTCCTTGAATAAATTAAAGATTAAGCAGGTATAACTTTACACTCAGAAAAAGACAACTTACAGAATTGTAGGTTGTTTGGTATAGAATTTATACCGTTTTGTACTTAAAATTTCAAGTATGTTTTGTTCCAGGATGTACTTTAATGAAGTACGAAACATTCTAGAATCGAAAAACCACTGTAAATGTTAATGTTATAATGAGAACAAACATTCTCGAATCAAGAACATCAGAAGTCAAAAAATTTGTTGTCAAAATTGTTGAGCTTTTGAAGGAACTGAAGCTGATGTCAATTGAATTGATTTTAGCCAAATTAACAATCTCAGCATTCTTCAAGAAATTAACACACTTTGGTTCACAACGATTTACATCAGAGATGGGCATGCGCACATATCGACACACTTTTCACACGCATACAAGCACAATTTGCGTGCGCCCCATTCGTGTTCTATAAATAGCTTTCAATGCTTATAGCGTACGTGTGATTTTGTGCAGTCGGCCGCGGCAGAGCTCCTATGAACACGAGGCAGCGCGCTGCCTCGTGTGCATTGGAACTTCGCGACGCGCCCATCTCTGATTTACATCGATATGTTACTCTAAGGTAACAGACATAACTGTGTCCTATGAAAAGGATGAGGGGCGAGGAACTTCATTATATAATTACATAAATAATAACACTTTCAAATTATGTGACAAATAGCTCTATGTAGAAGATGAGAAATAGGCCCTTAGACTTTGTTAAAACAATATCTACTTAAATAAGTACGGCATATGGAATGGAGCTATCAAGAAAAGCGATAGAAATTCAAGCTAAAAATGTATTTTAATTTTTGTATGTAGTAGAAATACAGTTCAGCCGATCCCTGGAAAAAAAAATTACATTTAAGTTCTCTCCCCCGTCGAGGGATCGAACTCAGAACTTAAAAGGTTTGAAAGAGAACAGGTCAGGCTCTCTTAACCAGTTACGCCACTGACGCGATCGTAGCACCCACGCAAAACGCTGTATAACAAATACTTGGATATTGAGTGATTCATTCGAATGGCAACCGATTGGTTTGGTTTTTTTTTTTTTTTTGCCATTCCATTCGAATGGAACAACCACCCAGTTGAAAAGTTGCGCTTCTTTGTTGCTTGCACATCCCATCCAACCAAAAAAAAATATCCGTGGGCCAAAAGCAGCGTTTCAATTCAGCGAATGTTCCACACGGTAACAGGCGAACAGAGTCCGCAGCAGCCGTTTACAACATTTCGACGCAAAGTTGAAAGCCTGATTGGCTGAGAAAGCGCAGCAGCGATTGGTGTGTGCTCTTTTAAGAGGAAGGAAGGTGTGTGTGTAGCAGGCGGGGGAGGGCCAGCAACATTGTTGCTCTTCTCGAAATAGGGTGGTGCTGCTTCTTCTTCTTCTTCCTTCTTTTTCTGGTCTGGGGGCTTCTTCTTGCTCTTTAAGAAACAACAAACATTTTTACTAGGTCTCCATGAGAATTAGCAGCATGCCAGCCGCAAAACGAACGATTAGATTTTCAATGAAAACTCAATAGAAATTTTGTTAGAAGCCCCCAGCAACTGGTGCGAGCGGGATGCACATACTCCGAGTGTGTGTGTGCGCGTGGGATTAGAGTCTAATTGAACTCTCGGATAATCCAATTTGCCCACCGCAATCACATTGAACAAATTGGCGCTGCCGAACTGAAGTACGTTGTTTTTTTTTTTTCATTTTTTAACGCTTAACTACTTAATTTAAAATTTATTTGATATTTTCCTCAAGCGCTCCTCTTAAAATATTAGTTAAAATTCCCAATACTAGGCAAAAAATTCAAAAATTCTTCCACACAAAGTTATGATGCATTTGACTGTCACGATTGCATCTCTGGTTGTAATAATAATAATAACGAACAAAAAAATTTCGTAGCTGTTTAGTGGATGATTAAACTGAATTTAATCGTTTGCGAACAGGCGCACAGCATTGACCAGGCAGCCGATGGGCTATTATGGTCGTCACTTTTCTCGCAATGAAATCCATACGATTTTAAATTGCCTACCCCAAGTCCCCCCACCACCACCACACACACAGAGAATAGGCTTTTGTACTGTGTGCACTCTATTGCTGTCTCGCTTGCACACCAGTTGGGTGAGTGACGGGCAGCCCAGTTGCGAATTTGATGGTGAAAGAGTGTGTGAGCAGCTGATGAGGTTGTAATGTGGCCGGTAATGTGTGTGTGTTTGCTGTACGGGGGTGGTATTGGATTCGATCTCGGCTCGAAACATCAAATAAATAGGTTTTTTCTTTAAAAGCTTTTACACAACCGGTAACCCTCACCAGCTATTGGCGCCAGAAGTGAAGTAACTAGCCATAAAAAAGCTTCTCAAACTTTGACGTTCGGATTCGGCGTTAGACTATACCCAACAAACAATATGTGCGTTTTCGGACACTTTTTTATTAGCATTCACCGTCATAGTGTGCACTAAAAAGAGTCCGGAATGAGCGTTTTTTTCTATGAAACCGGTCGCACTTAATGTGGAAGATTTCTGAGTCCAATCTAACTCTTTTCTGACACACATATAAAAGCTTTCACTCTCCCAATAAAGCAGAGAAAAACCTCATAAAATACACATAAAAGTTACTTTTCTATGCACTTGAAGGGCTACTAAAAGGCTCTTACCAGACGCATATTGGAGTGCAGATCCGGAAATGCTCAGACATAAGTGCTTTTTATGAGCCCGTGCCTAGATAGCACTGAGCATGCTCCGAAAACCCTCAAATTTATGTGTTTACTCCAAAAACGCTCTTAAGCTCGGCTCTTTTCAGACACAGAATTTGGAGCGCTCCGAACTTGGTTGGCTGGGTAGGTCCCTTTAGAAGCACACACACCAAGAGTTTGAGAAAAGCTCGGCTTGTGGCACTGTAAAAATTTGAAAAAAAGGGTTTTCCGGCAGAGCTTCCCAGCCACAGCCCCTGGGGGACGAACATACTCGCCAATTCATACCAAAAGTCATGCACCACTGTGTGTTAGAGAGAGACACAGTCACATTTCGGCGCTCTCTTCTTGGGGAACCCTGTTTTACAGCCCTAAAGGGCCAGGCCAAGCTTCTCTCAATCTCTTGTGGCACTTTGGGCGGTGTAAAAGACAAAAACCTTTTTTTTATGATGTGGTTGAAATGGGTAGAGGTGTACTAGGAAGTTAAGAGATAACTAAATGATTCATTATAAAAGAAATTTATTATATCAAAATTTCTATCTTTTGGTTTAAAGATCAATAATCGGTGATTCTTTTGGTTTCGAATGGTATACGGCATAAAAAAACATTGGTAAATTCAAAAAAAAGAAAGGAGAGAGTGCAGCTAACCAAAATCTTTACCTTCATCCTCTTTCCTTATACATAAGTGATATTAAACTGTTAATTTGTACCGATGCTGGCAAGTTAAGCCGATCCAAAAATGCACTTTGATGTGTGTTTCCTTGCAGACATAATAGGCCACCTCTCACTTTCATTATCCACATTATCTTACTTCTTGAAGATGCTTCATTGCAGTATGTAAGTCCTTTGGAGTAATCAAGTAGTCTATATATAAGTTGTTCGTTACTTCTTGCTTTAGTCACGTAGTTCTAGCGACCTCTTTGCTTAAGTTTAGTCAGCAAATTTTCGCATTCTAGCTCCCATAACTGTTTCATCTGACTTTCTTCTAAATCTTTTCCGCAATTGTTCATTTTGATTAACAGATTTTTGTACCACAAATGGATTTTACAAGTATTATTCTGTTCAAAGGTAATCATGATATCATAGTGAGGGTCTATAAATATAGGATGCAACATTTTCAAAGAGACTGTTATCGCGTCTTCTTTTTCACAATACTAAGCAAGACTCATTTTTTGAAAGCTTACGATCTAACCAATTTGTGTAAAAGTTGTTGCACTCAAACCCGAAACTGTACCGGTACAATGTATAGGTTCTTTCGGTCTTTTCGGTTCCAAAACTATCGGTACTCGGATAGCGGGACCCAAAAAATTAAAAATATCGGTTCCGGTTCTGGTTCTGAATTTTAATTGTATCTGGTTACGGTTTGATTCCCTGGTTTAAACAGTTTCAAAAGTGGTTTAGAGCCAAATCTTAGAAAGAATTTATGCTCCGGAAGTGAATTTTGATGTGTAGGTGGGCAAAAGAAAGTTGCAAATTTTTCCGGTTCAAAGTCAAAATGTACTCTCCCAAAGCGGTATTGAAAATATTTAAGTATTTTGAGAAAGAAAAAAGCCAAAAATCATTTTTTCAAATAAAACTAAGAATTTGTATAACCAGATTTCAACATAATTTTATTTGGCACAAACTCCTCCCAACGCTAAACTGCCCAATTGGCAAGCGGGTATAAAAACGTCTATTCCCATCTCGCTTGCACTCACATCAATAAGTAACTTTCTCTTTCCATTTTGCTGCATGCCCGGCAAATAGTGGAGAGATCGGACGACAAACAAATGAATTAATCGTCTTGCTATGTTTTTGGCAATCCTAATAATGTTAATTCATGGGGTGGGCGCCTGTTAACTAGCAGCAAGCGTCTGCAGCCCATTAACATGACGAAAATCGATAACAGCCAACGAAAATTCTAGCTCACAAATCGTCCACGAATTGTGGCTTCATATTTCTGCGGCTCTGTTAACATTTGAACGTTAAAAATTCGATTTTATAGAATGCCAGGCTTCGCTTTTTTATTGTAGTGGGAGGGAGATGGCCTCTTGGGCTAATTACACCAACAAAGTATCGAGCGCGAGTGGGAGAGCGGCTCTCGGATGGTAACAGAGCGTACAGCAGCTACGCATTCTGCGCGCCTCTTAGTTATTATGTCAGATCTGCAATGTGTGACTATAAAATACGTATGAACAAGAAATTTATTGACTCGTCGCCCCCGGCTGTGGGTGTGAGTTATAAAATTGATGGCATAAAACTGTCACGAGTTTATAAATGCGCTCCCGCAGCTGCATTTCCTGCCCGCCTATTGCCAATTTTCGATTGTATGGTAACATTTTGCAGTCATTTTGTAGCCACCGTTCGCTCAACCACCCCCGACCCACCGCCCACCATTTGCATTTGCTGACCGCCTATTGAAATTTTCGGTTGTATGTTGGTAACATTTGCGGCCATCCCCGAGGTAATTTGTTGGCTCTGGCAACGCTGCTCCGCCCCGCTCGCACTCATTGGAGCGCAATAGCAATGTAAAAACCACACACATAGAGACTCGGTATTTTTGTTTTGAAATATTTGCAACCTCGACATTCTGAGCAACTGCCCCCACATGCTCCAAGCGCCCAAGCATTCCAAGCATAGCGGTGCGGTCTGCTTTTTACGCTGCTTGCCTGTTCGGGCAAGTAAGT
Source organism: Lordiphosa magnipectinata (assembly GCA_037044535.1). NCBI lineage: Eukaryota > Metazoa > Arthropoda > Insecta > Diptera > Drosophilidae > Lordiphosa > Lordiphosa magnipectinata. Next base: position 153,386 of record JBAMBO010000735.1, on the reverse strand, counting down.
GAAATTTCATGCAAAACCATTCTTCGGAAATTTCGAATTCCCCACATATTTTTGTGTCGCTGCGAGTGAGAGAGACAGATCATGACGATTTTGATGTCTCTGGGGTTGAGGAACTCGAGTTGATTGTGATTGTGGGGGGAAGTTATCAAGGTATTTAAGGTGGGGGAGTCATTTTTTTATTTTTACTTGAAATATAGAAATTGAAAAACATTTAAAAAGATTTTTAGCATTTTAATTACAATTTCAGAAATTAACTGAACATGTTACTGAACTTGGTAAAGGAACAAAAAGAAGAAGCAGATGCCATTTAACATAAGAAATGATTGCGAATGTTCTGTTCAATCATGGAGCAATGAGTAATAGAGATAAAATTTGAGCTGCCTCTCAATTTTGATTGGTTTAAGCGATAGTGCCTTATACACATTGTTTAGATACTTTATAGTGCCACATAGGAAATCACAGTGGTTAGAGCGAGACGCACATATTTCCAAATGTATCCAGAGAGCGGAATAGCCGAATTCCACATACGCGCGTTCTGTCATCGATTGCACGATTTTTCCATTAATGCCCAGAGGTGTTTCCACTGCTTCTAGCGTCCACTTCCGCATCCACAACAGCTGATCTGGTCTGTTTGTTTACCTTCAAAATGAATTAAAGTGACTTTGATTTGCAATTGAATAGCAACAATTGCAGCTTATGCAGTTAAAAAAAAAGGCTTTGCAAGTGATGAACGAGTGTGCTGTGCCGAGCTTTGCGTACGAGTAGTCCCACCCACGTAATATTTGGCAATTAAGAGCTAGAAACAATTACATTAGCATTCCAGTTTTGATTTCTTTATTATTTCTAGCCGGTTCCTTTTGAAAGACACACGATTTTCAAGGAAGTCTTTCCTGTGGATGACAAACATTTCAGATTTTAGTGGAGCTGCTGCCTGGGACTTTTCGGTTTTCAACCCAACTGGACCGCTTGTAGGTCGCTCTTTTTACGCTTGGTTCATTTGCAGAATAGTGATCGATTGGGAGGCTATTTGGATTATCCAAATTCAGATGGTTTAATTTTATTCCCAGGTGGCAGGCGTTCTGTCGGATGGCCCACACTTTACATGCTCCTTTCTGAAACAAGTATGAATGACATTATCAAGTGGACGCAATTTATTGCCGCCCCCCTCACCACCCCCCACGGCCGGCAACTGACTTTTTTTTTATATGGAGTTTAACGCGCGTTTGCCGATAAGTTGATGCGAACGTGGACGCAGCTGTTGTAGCAACGCTCTATAAGTGAGAGCGAACTGCTGACTGAGGCAGCGCAAATTTATCTCTAATACTCATTGCTCCATGGCTGTGTTTAAAAAACTGCAATAAGTTTAATATCGCCTGATTTTTCTTCTGCTTTCTGCAAAATCAAAAGTACAAAATGATTATTGAGAAAAAGCGAACAGCAGCAGCAGTCGTCGCTTCATCATTGAAGATTTTGATTTTGCTTATGTTCAGTGGCGTAAGTCGAAGCTTCTGCAAGACGACTGCCGCGCAAGCGCGACATATGTCTCTCACATCTCTTTTCTGCTTTTGCATTTTGCTTTTTTCCCGGCGCTTTAACAACAACCATGTGTAACAATAACAGCTCGCTTAAAACAAATGTTGTGCCGTTGCGTTAAATTTTGGTGGTATTGTTAATTCCAAGAAAATATCATGGCTACAGCGCTGCCATTGACTGGCAGAAGTGAACACATGCTGCTGCTTCGACTTACGGCACTGAACAAAATCATCAGCAAAATCAAAATCATAATGCGACGTCTGCTGCTGCTGTTCTCAATAATGGTTTTTTGCTTTTGACTTTGCTGCGGGTTCGGTTTTCATCAAAAGCAGAAGCAGCTGCAAGAGTTCATCAATATGAATTAACCGGGCTTATCAATATAAGTTGAAAAAAGTCGAGGCTTTGAAAAGTTAAAATTTTGTAATTTTTGCTACTTCGACAGATGCAATATAAAGACTGGTTCTGCTGGGTTTCATGTGCCTTTGATAAGGCACTACCAAATGCTTGGATCTGGCTTGATTTCTACAGTGAAGTTTTTTTTGCTATTTTGGTTCTCTTTGATATTTTTTTTTCATGATTTAATGATTCGTCAGTCACGGTAAATTGGCTTAAAAACGTTTTGATCTTGGAATCCTTAACTTAAAATCAGTTTATTCTTAACCGTTCTTAAGGCCTGTTCTGAGTTAAGATACAAATTTAGTTTGGCACAATACTTTAAATAAACAAGACTGCTATTGGAAAGCATTTAGCCGAACGTTTCAATATTTTGAAGCTCACGGACCTTTACTAATACCGAACCGCCTGTATATAAAGAAAAGGTTCGGTTCAGACAATAATTTAAGTCAATTTCTTAAGATCTTTAATAACTTTCTCAATATTATGACCGGAAAAAACAATTTGAAAGTACAGAATCGCTTAAATTAATAATTCCATATTGCGATTTCCAGAAGAAAGAAAAACATAAGTCAGGTTTACCAAGCCAAGAATCGCCTGGATGAGTCCTTTTTGAGCCCTTTTGAAGATTAAACAGATTACCCAGCCATACAGCAACATATTATATAATGAAATTTCTGATTAAATTGGAGTCTTTTTCGAGTCCTCTGGTCACAAATGCGCTCATTTTCTTATCACAAATTAATCTTTTGTCGGGAGAAAATGGTACACAACCCGCAACTCTCCTCGAAGACTCGCTTATAATCCGTTTTTCTTATTAGTTTCGACTCATTTTCGATTCATATTTCATATCATTTATAACTCTTTTCCGAGTCAATTTGAGATTACTCTATATTTTGTTATTGACAACATATACATGAGTAATTTTCGAGTCTTCTTAAAATCGCACATGAAATTAATCTCTTTTGTATCATCAAAAGTGCTCGAAAAAGACTCATCAAGGTGATTGTTGTTAAAAAGTAAAGTAAAAGTTTTTCTGATAAGTTTCGACTCACATTTCGAGTCTTTTTCGAGTCGTATTTTAGTAAATCTCATTTTGAGCATATACTTGAGTCATTTTCAAGTCTTCATTAAATCGCACATGAAATTAATCTCTTTTATCTCTTTAATCATCAAAAGGGCTCGAAAAAAAAGATGATCAAGTTGATTCTTGTTAAAAGGATCTTCCAAATGCTAGGTGGGTAATTTCATGTCCAATATAAAGAAGGCTCCAAAATTACTAATGCATATGCGCAAAATGTGATTTATTAAAATAGGACTTGAAAAAGACTCGCAAATGATTGGAAATATGAGTGAATCTGATCAGAAAAACGGGCTATAAACGACTCTTTAAGAAGAGTCTTAGCTAGGGTACCAGGTTAGGCTTCCAAAATTCAAAGACCAGGCACTTTTAAAACACTTTTTAGAGGACCTATGATCGATAACAATAAGGAATGAGGTCCAGTCGACTTGACGACTTGCATACATAGCTTGGTAATCTGGACGCGTTCTACTGAACAAATATATGTCTAAATTTTCAACGAATGTAAAGGCAAATTCCTGTCAACTATTTAATAATCTAGAATCCAGATTCAAACGAAAACCTTAGGTTCGATTAGTATAGGAATCGGTCTGCGAACCGAACCTTACACTTTACCACGGGTTCAAACCTTCGGCAAATTATCAAAAGATTCTTTGAAATCAGCAGAACACTTCTGCTTACCGGTCTTTAAAGAAAATCTTTTAGAATTTTTAGACTAGAAATTCACGTTTTTGACAATGATAATCAGATTTCCCAATCTGAAATTCGGAAAATTAAAGAAATAACCGACACTTTCCAGATTTAAATAGGTAGAGCCAAAAACTTTTGTAAATCAATATTAAAAATTAAGTATCGTTCATCCGATCTTTATTATTCCTTAGGCAAGTCGAAAAATAATCTTGATTACTTAATATCTCTAAAACGTCGAGATATTTTCAATCTTTTTAATCTAGGAGTAAGCCCGGGATGAGCTTGAAAATTCAATCTCAACTTACAGAATATTCTACACAATTCAAGCTTTCAGGGATTATCCCAAGCCTTTTGAACTTGTATCATTCCAAATGTGCTTACTTCAATCCCCTTCGAGATCACATGTAACAGAGCGAGAGCGACAAAATTTAAGTAGCATTTTTGACATACGGCAACAAGCGATGGAGTTGGTGGTGTGCCTTGAGATGCCATTCCATTCGTGTTCAGTGCGTATAGTCGTGGGTTCGAATCCCAGTTGAGCCCTAAAAGTTTTTATATTTCTTTGTTTTTCAGAAGTCTTCAATAATGTGGTCTCTCTTTGAAGTGTATAAGGATGTCCTATGGAATATGGCGGAGAAAAGGAAGAAGGGAGGTATCTTTCCTGGGATCAAATCAATATCACATATCGAGCTCAAAAATTATCTCGAACATGCTTAATATGATCCTGCATTGGGATTGAATTGTGCTCGAATTTTTTGCTTAATTCAATCTTTTTGAAGATTACCCCTGTATAAATGTAATTCTTTTTAGGATTAAGAAAGTCGGATCAACTCAATCCTTTTTCGGATCGGGTCAAGAATATCCGGGATTACGTGCTTTTCATTACCGATTGGCATTGATTTGATCCCGTATAGATTGATTTTTTTTTGAGTGTACTTACCACCTATCTACAGAACTCTGGAAGATATGACGGGGGCGGGAGGGGGCGTGCCAAAAAATTAATATAAACTTGATCTGCTTGCAAGTGTAAGAAGTTTATGTGCCATACATATCAAACCTCTTTCTCGTACCATCTCTGAGATCTGTTTTGTTCAACAGACAGACGGACATGGCTATGGCTATAGCGACACGGCTGTTCAAGTACATATGTATATACTTAATAAGGTCGGAAACGATTCCTTCTCCCTGTTACATACTTTTGCACAAACTTAATATGCTCTGTATACCTTTGGTACAGATTCATTCTTGTCTTGAGCCTATACAATTCTTAAGCCATTCCCAATTTTTTCTTGAAACTAAATAAGGCATAGATCAAAATGACCTTGAACAAATTAAAGATTAAGAAGGTATAACTTTACACTCTGAAAAAAAACGACTAGCAAAGTTGTAGGTGGTTTGCTTCTTTGTTAGTCACCTCATATATCGGCGAATATTTATTCCATAACCTTGGTCTCAGTTTAGGGCAAAGGTGCCCACTGCTTATACCCTAATAGCACAATTGTTATTGTAAAGCAGCGAAACATAGGCCATGCGATAACCTGTTTTTCTCCATTTCTTTCTGGTGGTTGTTGTTGTTTAACAAATGATCTTATTTTCAGGGATTATTGTATAAAATTATAAAAAAAAAAAATATATAAAATGTTAAACTTACAAATTTTATACTCCACCTTTGATTTTTTTCTCTCCTCTTTACGCTCCAGGTACCTCTTCAGTTTGAGTGCTACCTTGTTGTATGTGTTTAGCTTGCAGCCTGTATCATGCCAGCCCTTGGTGCATTGATACAACAACTTAAAAGAGCTTCTTCCCATTCAACACATACAGAGAGATGCACAGTACGCACTGCAAAGATGACGTCGACTCCTTAAATTCAAGGTGACAAAGACACCTACCCACCTGCACCTCATTCACGAACCTTCCTTTTCTCTTTTTGCCATGGGCCTTGTTTTGGGTGGCAGTGGGTGCTCTGTTGGAGTTAGACGCACTATTGTCCTCTGTAAATCCTCATTGTAACAAGCGCCCAGAATCATTGTCTTACGCATACGTCGTCGTCGACCTGACTCCGACTCGGAAAGTGCAGCGGCAAAAAAAAAAAATCAAAATAAGAAAAAATAAAATCCAATGCAAAAAAGTTGCCATAAAAAGAGAAGTTCCCGTCTCTGTCTCGGCATCGCCCCAAAAATAAATGCAATGCGGCTGGACGGATGCTTCCATATAGTATATACGTCCTCCACACTCTCTCTCTCGCATGCACGCATACTCACACATTGGAGATCGCAACTCGTTGGATGTTGATGATTAACTCGGATGCCACAAACGCCAACAGTTCATTGCACGAGCTCAAGGCAATGTGGAAGAGGAGGAAACGGCACAAAAAAAAAAAAAACCGATTGGGCATACAAATTCTTGTCTTTATCTCTGAGCTCCCTGACTCAACTTTGCTACTGGCAGCTTGTGCTGCTCTGATCATGTCCCGGAAACTGGTTTGTGGTTTGACATGCTGCTATAGGAACGATCAATGAATCTTAAATAAATATTGAAAAACAAAAATTATGGAAAAACAATAAAACTGAATGAAAAAATTAAGTATTTAAGTTGTAAAATATTTTCATTTAAAAACTATTTTCAAGGTTTCGGGACAAGGGATCAAGACGGGATTGTATTTCAAGTTTTTGGGACGGGAGCCAAATTTAAATTTAAGAAAATGTGAAATTGAAACTTCTTATTAAATGATCACTGATCCACAATCTCTATACGAAATGTCTTAAAAAATATATGAAAAAATCTCAGAAATACATTTTCCAAGCGCTTTGCTAAGAACCTAACCAATCTGCTAATAACTCAAAACAAGAATGAAATATTCTTACATTTTATGGGGACAAGTGTTCAAAAATGTTCTTGAAATGAAGAAAATTTTACTCCATCTAATGCTGCCTTTACACTTGTCATATATCTCTAAATACTCGGTTGAGAACAATACTCTAAAGAGAAACTCTTATCAAATTGAACCTGTCAAATTGCATCAAAAAAGGCTAAATTTTCCAAATATTTCGAGTTATTTGCTTTGCTATTACACTATCGTCAGAGAGTCCCTTTAGAGATATATGATAAGTGTAAAGGCAGCTTAAGAAAGATTGTTCTGGATGTTTGAACATTGTACTACAAATGGGAAACCTGCTTTGAAAACGATTGTGCTCATCTTGTACCGATTTTCTCGAAAATTTCCCTCATTGTCAACGCCTTCTATTCCATCTAGTGTACGCTCTGATTTGCTATAATCCAAAATGGATGGGAGTAGAATGAATTTGTTTTCTGCCTTTTTCGAGCCAAATAGTATCCGGGATGAACAGTATGCAAAGCAAACTAGTCCGTAGCACGCTGACACCCTTGAACCAAATCCAACTACACTCCATCTCGTCTGGGTACCTGGCCACGCCGGTATACCAGGCAACGAGGGAGCGGACGAGTGCGCAAGTAACTCTTCAGCGCTACCCATGACACAAGCAGTAACGGCCATACAAAGACCCCTGCAGTACATCGTGACAGATGTACATCGGAAATCCAGAACTAGGGCGGAACAACAATGGGACTTCGCACTGTCACATCTCCCGATCCCTCAGATACTCATTTAAAAGAACTTTCCAACTCCTACGCCATAGCAAGAACAGGATTAGAACTATGAACGGAGTCATAACGGGGCACTGCACCATAGGTCAAAAGGCCATCAGGATGCGCGTACCACCATGGGAATGAGGAAGAGATAAAAAGCATCCAACACCTTCTTTGCGACTGCCTTGCACTTCTAAACAAGCGTACCCATAATCAGGGAAAACCATTCATTGAAGACCTGGGCAGTATAGCAGATCTGCCCTTGAAAGGCCTGCCTCTTTTTGTCGACTCCATAGGATGGTTCAAATAGACATATATCATGCGTAGTACCTGACCGTCAGAACCCAACCAACCCCAACTACCACCCATTTCCCTTCCCACAATAAGGCATCACAATGGGCCATAAGGCCTCTGGGTGAACTAGGCCTTAGCCGAGCGGCCTATTTATTAACCTAACCAAATAGGCTAATCACACTGAGCACATTTAACATCCAACATCCTGAGTCATATATATGTACCATGGCGGAATTTTTTATCTCCGTAGAATGTTCCTATTAGACACCGACCCTTTTAACATTTTGACAAAGGAACATACTTGGACAAAGGAAGTCCAGCACGTGCTTAATGTCCACATAAATGGACATGTCATCCCAACCCTCAACAACCCCAAAATATTGGGCGTCACGTTTGACTCCTTATAATGTGATTTCACCAAGCACGCAGAAGGAGTGGCTAGAAACGCAAGGAGCAGGAACAAGGTTCTCAAAGCCATAGCTGCTCCCAGCTGGGGCAAAGAGAAAGAAACCATAGCCACCACATACAAATCGTTGGGCAGGTCACTACTGAGCTATGCTGCCCCCATATGGTCTAAATCCATCAGCGACACACAATGAAGAAACCTGCAAACAGTCCAAAATGCGGCCCTCCGAGTGGCAACAGAATGTCACATGATGTCGCACCCAGACCATATCCATCAGGAGACCGAAATGGTGCCAGTAAGGCAGCACAACGAAATGCTCTCCCAACAATTCCTAATAAACTGCCGAAATCCATCCCACTCAAACCACAATAGTACAAACGGAGCTATGTGCAGTAGGGACAAACCAATTCGCTTCGATCTCAGAACGTATTACCCTTCCATAGTGCATCTTCTCGGCTCTCGAACGATGACGAAATCCGAGTGCATAGAAGCCAGGCACACAACACCATGGTTGAAAACACCATTAACAATATGCACAACAACGTTGTCCTCGGTGGCAGACCCCCGCCTATGGACCAGAGCGACAAGAACAACACTCGCAGAATTACGCTACGGAAAGAGTAGGCAACTAAACAGTTATCTGGCCCGCATCAATCCAAACATATTGGATACATGCCCGAAATGCGGTCGAGGACCACATGACACAATACACCTGTTTAACTGCACACTAAATCCCACCACACTCACACCCATCACACTATGGACTCATCCCATCAAGGCAGCCACCTTCCTCGAATTGGACTTGGGTTCCTAGTATCAACATCTACTAATTTTTCAGTCCCTATTTCTTTCTTCTTCTTTTCTTTTCATACTACTTACATACTTGTCAACCAAGTCGCTACAACAACAACAACATTTTGACAAAACAAAAGTTTAAAAATGTTGGCTTAGCAAATGGTATTTAAGCATTTGAACTCAGGATGTTGTATGTTAGATGTGCTAAGTGTGATTAGCCTATAACAATATAATATTGATTCTTAAGTTCGGGATCCTTCCCATAGTAGATGACGTTTTAAAGAAAATGGAAGGTACCTGTAGACGTATCTGTTCACAAAAAGGATTCACGAAGTAAAGTATGTAATGTAATGTATCTAATGTATATATCTAAACTTTTTGGCCGAATAGTTTCAATGCATCTTAATTTTCTTATAAATTCCTATATCGATCCCTATTAGCATGGTTTTTATACTCTGTACCAAAGGTACACAGAGTTTATTAAGTTTTTTTTTTTTTTGTTTAATGATAGCTAGGCGAATACTTGATACACAGAAATTAATCTATTTACATAGTTAACAAGAATTACTAATACTTTACGGGGCTTTGACAGCGCGGCAAAAGCCGGGGATAACAACTTAACACGCAGAACAGGTCCTGGGAGTGATCTGTCATCTTGCTGGGTAAACCAGCAGCGTGCAAATATTAGTAGGGGATAGTCCCAACGGGACACTTATACCAAGTTGATGAGGCGGCCCGAGGGACGCCTTCCATGGACCCAGAGGTCTGAGGGATGTCGTCGGTTAAGGCGTCTTCTGAGCATGTGTGTAGCCAATTCAGATGCAAGTCTATTGGAGTGGGCCACCAGTCGGTCATGATACCTACTAGTATGCATATTGATTTGGGCGCATAATGGCAAAACATCCAAATCGCCATATAAAGTTGCCTTACATACCAGGGAGCATCAGCAATGCGCTGTAGTACTCGGCTTATAGAAGATTCTAGTTTCTTGAGTGTAGTGGAGCATGCCATACCCCATAGCGGGATCCCCCAGCTCCAAGAAGGTATGATAATAGCCTTGTTAACAAGGATTTTGGATCGCCACGAAAGTCCGCTACGAGGCTTGAGAAGCCAATCAAGCTCCTTCGCCTTAGCTGCTACTGTAGCAGTTGCTCGTACCACATGGGCTTTCCAGGTCAGGCGGCGGTCCAATGTCACACCAAGATATTTAACCGCAGATATATTAAGTTGGTGCAAAAGTATGTAACAGGGCAAAGGAATCCTTTCCGACTCTTTAAAGCAGGCATACCCAAAAGCAGCAAACGACAGAGCAATCACCAATACTCACAAAGATAAGCACCAATACCAATAATGAAATTGTTGTTGGTCAGTTTGCTTGCGCTCGCAAACACCAATCAAAGAAGAGAACAAAACCGGTTTTTGTTCTACGCGTTGCATAGACACGAAATCGCTAGCATGTGTGTCGTTTCGTGTGCCTCGCGCCCTGCATGTATACGATCATTGATTTCCAATGTTCCGTGCAATTACAATAACAAAACGTACCCAAAGAGCATACGGCTGGGCATCGCTGCTTCAAAGTATATATATTCTTGATCACCATCAGCAGCCGAGTCGGTATATCCATGTCCGACTGGCCTTCCGTATGAACGAAAAGATCTCAGAGATAGAGTTCTTTCAAGCTTAGCTTTCATTCCAGCCAGCTTATTTGGATTAAATCTTATTTTGACGGTCGACCGTATCAAGTTTTTATAGTTTAAGTTGTTCGGTAAGTTGGAATTTTATTGGAACCAAAAAGAAAGTACTGAAATCAAACATGGATTTTTGAGATCAAAACTCTTGGTTTTGAGTAGGCTTTATGTCAAGTCAGACACAATCTCCATTCAGGCATTAATTTTTGGATCCAAGAATAGATCTTCTTGGATATAAGCATTGAAAAGACTCAACTAAATAACACAGGTTTACAAATAAAGGCCAACTTTTGCAACAGAGAAGAAAGAATTTGTTAGTTTTTGGGCTATAACTTTAAAAAGCGTGGTAATATAGAAAAACTGAAAATTTTATATATTAGAGGAGACAAGGGACTATAAACTAGTCATTTTTAAAATTTTTTTTTTATCGGAACCGAGATTATCAAAAAATTACCATATTTTCCATTTTAAAATCTAAGAATTTGTATTTTGGTTTTTCTGTAACGACATTCAATTGAGCTTATATTAAAAATAAATTTGGTTGGAAAAGGTTACTTATTGTGGCCATAGAACCTACAAATGTAAGCCAACCTCTCGTAAACCTGACGTGCTGGGAGAAAACGGATAGTTGTTTTATATTCAGCGGCCAAAAATACATATGGAAAGTGGGCTATTTTCTGTGGCGCAAAACCTTGTTAATCCATGTAATTTATGTTTTTGGTTGTTAGCGATCAACAATTTTTGAATTTGACAATGACAGGAGAATAGATCTTCTTGGAAGGAAACATGAAAAAGTCTCGAATTCTTGGATTTAAGTTGAAATTTTTCTTATTTTTGGCTAGCGATCTCAATTTGAGCGATCACCTCACTTTCTTCGCATATAAATTCAACCCGGAAATCAATTGACTTCTCGTCTTCAAGCACTTTTCAGTTTTAGTCTCGCCTATTTGGAAAAGCTATTCAGTTTAAATTATTCGTTGGTGAAATACACTAAATAAAAGTATATATAAAGGAACTTAACTGACAAATCTTGTATCGTGCAATGGACGCCATGCAAATGCGATGACACGCAAGATGCTTTCATCAATTTTTCTTCTTTTTTGCCAAGAAATGTTAGTATTACAGTCGATTAATGCCCTCGGCTGCCCGTCCCATCAATTTCTGGCATGCTGGCTCCAGTAGTTCGCAATGTATACTACTATAAGACGCAGCTGCTGTAATTTTAGGCGCTTAGCTGGGTTTTTAGGTTCAGTTCCCGATTCATTACGAAAATACGAAAGAGTTCTTCTAGCGACTTCTGTTAATTTGCTTCTTCGAGTGAGCTCCCTGCTCTTAAATTCCTATCAGCATTACTATGCCAGGGTAATTATTCATCAATTAACTTTGTAATTTTGAATATGCTTGTTCATTTATTAAATATTATGTTACCTCTTTCCAGCTTAAAATTAAACTATTTAAATATATATAACTATGCAGCAGGAATGTTTAAGATAATATATATATATATATATGTAGTGTGTATATATAAGGTATGTCTAGTGGGTGAGTACATGAAATAAATTTCGTTAGTTGCATTAAAACATAATATTTGGTGCCGTTGAAAATTGTACGCTATAATCAAAATCTTTATACTAAGGGGTAAGGTAGGTTAAGGTAGGTAGGGTGGTATCCTAGCAGATTAGGGCTATATTGCCGCTTTCATTGCCAGCAAGAAAAGCTCGATTTAAGGGCAACACAGCCAGGGAGGTGAGCACTCCGCGAAACGTTTCCGATCTTAATTTGGTGATTGAATTCAAAGCATGCGAATTGGTCACATCAGCATAGACACCCACACGATTGCCGGTGGTGGCGTAGATCAGTGAGGTGCCAACGCTGTGCAAAAAGTGTGCCGGTTCCGGAGGAGGTCTGTGTGATAAATAGAAATGTGATTTAGAATAATTTGTTAAGCTTGATGCTAAAGCCTACTCACTTGAGCTGGTAATGCAAGATGCCATCCAAAGCATGCCACACGGCCAGACTATGATCCAGGGCAGAGCTGACCAACAGTTGATCACTGGGCGCTGACAATTGTAGTAGATCGCACTCCATGGGTCGCCAGGAGTTCAATACCATGCCCGTACGTGTATCCAACTGAACTATGCCGCCGGAGGAGAGGCCAGCGGCTAGCCAATTGCCCGAGGGAGCCACCGCTAGACAGCGTACAGTGGCATTTGGCAGAGCGGGATGACAAACCCGCCATTCATTCACATACTGCATGGAACGGGCATCGATCATCTTGACCGTAGACTCGGCAGTTCCGGCCACCACCAGCGGCGAGTGGGAGGGTAGACATTTGACCACTGTCACGGCACTATGTTTGGGTGCATCCAAAATGCCTAATGGTCTTCCTATAAACGGATCCCATAGATGCACACCCGAATCACAGGAGACCACATAACGCAATGATTCCAGAAAGCTTAGGGAGTGTATGGACTTTTTGTGCGCCGTGTAGGTGAACTGACAAGTGCTGGTCTTTCGGCCATCTCCTTCGCTACGCAGGGACCACAATTTCACTGTCTTGTCCTTCGAGGCGGATATAAAACTATTCTCATTATCCAAGGCATAGATGGCCCTGACAGAGTTGGTGTGTCCCACAAAGGATTGCAAACGTATCTGCTTCAGATTCAGTGCCTGATTATCCTTCTCACTGCGTGTGGTCTCATGACGCCAGTAGGCCAACCAATTCCCTCTGAGATGACGCGTGCTGGGCAATTGATCCAGCTTATAGGCCACCATATCGAGTAGTTCCATGCTGCTGCTGGCCAACTGCAGACGATTGCCCACAATTTGTGTGCCAAAACTATTGGCAGCCAACTCACAGGACGAATCCATCACATCCTCTCCCTGTGTAGGTATTACATTCGCCAACAATTGGGATTTGTTCTGTCCCGGCTGTTCATACTCATGGCACAGGGTCAATACAAATTCCATGTTGCTCAAAGTCCTTTGCATTATGGCCTCACCCAGGAAACGCAAAAACGCCAAGTAGGCTGTGTGTGCCAACTCTGGACCAAATACATCTCTGAGTTCCTCCAAGGCTCTCTCCTGCTGAGCCGCTCCTCCGCTTAGCGTTAGATTAGCCAAATTGCAGCTAAAGTCATTGGGCAAACCGAATGCCTTGTTAAAGATCAGAAAGAAGGGACAGAGCAGCGACTGACACAGATGCTCCCGCGACATATCCGAGCCCAGGCGCACACTCAACGCATAGATGGCATCCAGAAATTTGCGAGCCAACAGCGAACGTCCCAAGTATCCACTGGGCATGAGGAGATTTGTAGAACTAAGCAAACGCAATATGGGCAATAGAATTGCATTCAATAGAATATGCTGGAGGTGTTCCATAATGCTGACATCAGTCAAACAGGGCACCATATACTTGAGCAACTGCAGTGAACTAATAATGGCTCCCTCCAAACTGCCCGTTATCCGTTTGGAGCATAAGGCAATCAGTTCACTTATGTGTGGAAAATACTGGAACAGTAAAAAGTTTTCACCATATAGAGCTGAAAGGAAAGGAATGAGCAATTTTATTAATATATACATATATCTTTTAACCCGACTGACTGAACATATCAGCCCACAGCCCAAACCGCTTAACTTGGAGATTCAAGATTTCACATATACTTTCGTTAAGATAGGTGAGAATATTTGATCCTGAGGTGAAAATGTCCGAAAAATGTGTATTTTTTATTCAAACAACTTCTAACCGGGTTTGTAGGTAAAGTATGCGAAATAATTGGACACGTACGCATTTCCGTGATGTGGGCAAATGCTCTCACAAGGAAAATTGAGTACAGAATGTGCAATATTAGTATTAAAGCTGACTTTAATTAGAATTTATAATTAATAGTTTATTAATAGTAATTTCTAATTATAGAATCATTATAAATATTAGATTAAGAACACGTTTCCTAACACTGACATAAAGCAATGATACATAGATAAACAGCTTGCAGATTAAACAAAGAAGCTCAATTTGAAAGACCTCTCTATTTTGAGTGAGGTTAACTACTGAGTCACATGTAGACATAGACACTTCACTCAAAATAATTGTGACAAAGGAAACATACGGTAGTTAGAGGAAGACGAACGTGGTCAAATAATAACTCAGAGAGCGAAAAAGACAGGGAACAACTGACTAGTATCTGAGTAAAAAGTAGTCGATGCCGAAAATTGTGTTTCTATGTTAAATCTTCTTTAAATCGTATCGTAATTGTAACTTGTCCTAACGATTATTCAGTCCATATTACAAAATTTAATTTCTTTTACAATTACTTCGATAATTGTATTTGTAAAGTGTGATTATTGAAGTGGAAAGGTGCATGCACCAACTCCTCAGCAGAATATGGTCCGACGAGAGCATGCCCAAAGATTGTAGTCTAAGTGTAAATTGCCCACTTTTTAAAAAAGGAGAACCTGCAGTTTGCGCCAACTACCGTGGGATCAGTCTCCTTCCCATCGCATATAAGATTAAGTCGTACATTATTTGTGAACGTCTAAAGCCGCTTATTAGCACACTGATCGGACCTTATCAGTGTGGTTTCAGACCTGGTAAATCCACCACAGACCAGATATTCATTCACATTACGACAAACCCTGGAGAAGACCTATGAGAGAAATATCAAAATCAACCATCTTTTTGTTGATTTTAAATCAGCCTTTGACACACCGATAAGGTAAAGGTTCTTTGACGCCCTGTCTACCTTTGGTATACCAGCAAAGTAAGTTCGACTATGCATGATGACGTTGAGAAGCACTCGAAGCTCCGTCAAAATATTATACGAAGAGAGGATTTAAGCGGGGTGATACCCTATCGTTTGACTTCTTTAATCTACTGATATATTCCACACTGCGCCAGTGCCCAAATGCCAACAGTTCGGGCTCATTTCTTTATAAAGATCTAATGTAACTCGCATACGCCGATGATATTGACATTATCGGCAAAAACGATCGTTTGGTAAGCAGGGCGTTTTCAGAGATTGAGAAGCAGTCTAAACTGATGGGCTTAGTGGTAAACGAGGATAAGACAAAGTACCTAGTATCCACGGACAAGAAGTCTACGCGTCTTGGACAATTTGTTACTATGGGGGAGTACAACTTTGAGGTTGTAGAGGATTTCGTCTACCTCGGGACGATGATTACCGGCGACAACAACATAGCCTGGAGATCCGAAGAAGAATTACTCTTGGAAACCGATGTTACTACGGGCTCAGTAGGGAGTTCAAGAGCAGAGCCTTTTCTCGAAGAACAAAAATAGCGCCATACAAGTCGCTCATCATCCCAGTCCTGCAATACGGCGCAGAAGCAAGAACAATGACAGCAGCGGATGAGGAGGCGATGGGCGTGTTCGAGCGAACATTCAATATATTGATGTTGTGTCAGTGGATCGCCCACAGATGTGTGTTCAAACCAATCCGAAGAACAAGAACGAAATAAACGAGTTGCAGATTGCATTGAGGAATTGGCAACATCAGAAACTATAATTATAGCTCGTAAAAAACTCTCACTGACCGAAAGAACAAAAAAAAAACGGGCTCGGTCTTCCCTCAACCGAATGTGGTCGCTGTTAAGTGGCTGTGGTTCAACACACAGCACTGATCGGGCTGCCTGCAACCGAATAACAGGCCCATGTCAGTCAATCGGTCATAAAATGTGCGTTTTTCGTTCGAAGACCGAAATGCAAAAATGTTATGTTCAATAGGTTGCGTGCGCTAAAACTAAACATAAGCAGAGAGAGAAAGTCAGTGTGAGAGAGAACGAGAGAGTGCATTTAGTTTGTCTCATACATTTCCAGCGGTGAAAATGGCTTTTACAAGTTCGATGTTCTGATAAACACTTTGACGGCCTTCAAGTATCGATTACAACTCTGTATACAATTACAAAAGCTTGGACGTTTTCGTTGGCATATTGTATTCAAAAGAGAGTTCTATGTAATGGGAAAAGTGGGCGTATAACAGAAAACACTTCGGCTTTAGAATTCAACTCAATATACAATTTAAGAAAACGTTGGCGAGGACGATACACCATTTCGAAATTTGAGTGTGAACTTGTGGACTAGCTGTGCACGCGTCCACACACTTGGTGTATGAAGCTGTATAACATATACTTTACAGCCTTGGACACTGATTAGTACTAGGTGTATTGGGTTGTAATGGGGATCAACATTAAAAATCTTTAAAAAAAAAGTTGGAAGGGGAGGGAATTGAACTCGGGACCTCGAACACAGAAACACAAGGACGACGGTGCGTTAGCTCCCTCGACTATTAGGCATAACGAAGAACTGACGACAAAAATCATAATTAAGAATGTTAAGCAGTTGGCACTTTGCCGACCGAGATGCCTTTTTTCAAAAGTCAATTACAATTACAAAAGTCAAATACAACACACGAAAAACAACGCGACCCGAAGTCACACGAAATCAAAGATACCAAAAAATGTTTACACTTAAAGCCTAGTACTGAGGGCGTTCGAATTTTCCTTTCGTCACAGTATTTCACATAAATAGAAACACTTTCTAAAAGCACATGAGCATCAATGCAAAGCCAAGGTGTTTCTTATTATATGAAATACTGTGACGAAAGGAAAATTCGAACGCCCTCAGTACTAGGCTTAAGCCTAGTATTTCATATAACTAGAATCACATTGGCTTGGCTTTGATGCTCATGTGCTTTTAGAAACTTTCTATTTATGTGAAATACTGTGAAAATTCGAACGCCCTTAGTACTAGGCTTCAACTGTGTATTCGAAACGTAGCGAGAAATTGTTATTACGTGGGCACCTACTGCGATGCATGTTGTGGACCAACCTAATTCACCTCTGCGGCGCTGGGTTCATATTGTTAGCCGAGCATTAAACACCGATGCATACATACGAAGAAGACCTTTTGAATGCCAAAACGGCCCGGCCAGACGTGAGAAGAAATAGAACAAAAAAATGTGTTTCTCTCCTCTCACAACCAAAGAGAAGAGAAGTGACCGCTGTTAAAGGTTGTTTCGGTAGCTCTGTGACAGGCGAAAAGTGTTATTTTCTGACAAAGGCAAACGGGGGAACGATTTTTGCACCCTCTGGTATCTACACATGCAATGTTTTTAATAATTAATAAATTTCAAGCTTAATTACTGAATAATCGCACTTTTATCGAAGTAATTAAATTTTGTAATATTCACTGAATACTCGTAGCTCCAAGTAACAATTACGATTATTAAAAAATGGTAATCAGGAATTGTTTTTGCATTATTTGAATACTCATGTTTTTAGCAATGAAAAGTAATTGAAAACTGAAAGTAATTATTACATTATTTTTGCGAATTTAACCCAGTTTTCGGACCCAAATTGGACTCCAAATATACAAATTTTTGCGTAAGTAAAAATGGACGCATGACCGGATATACAAATTTTATATCCACCACTTACCAGCTATAGACATAAGACATTCCAGCACGCGGGCAGCACTCCGATCGCCGACAACACGTGCATTGGCTATGCTAAAAAAATTGAGATTCCCCGACTCTGGCGTACTGGTAAGCGAATCTGCATCATCCACTTCGGGCAGCAGATTTTCCTGGCCCACATAGCATAGAGAGAGCAGCTTCAGAAGATTCCTGGTAATATAACGTGATGTCAACACGGGACCCAAACGATGTGAAAGCCAAACTAAACTTTCGGCACTCATTTCACTGATGCGATTATTCTGCAAAGCTTTTGCCTCGGACATTCTAGAGATGACTGAAGCCTGCAGCGAGTCGCTGGCTTCCGTTTCTGTGGCTGGTTGGGTAGTTGCCTGGCTGATTAGCTCAAAACTGTCCACACTCTTCCTTGAGCCAATATCACAATCAATGGCGCTCAACTGAAAGCTGCGTCTAATGCCGCCCGCAGAGCTGGCGGGGATTTCAATTGTGGGTGAACGGGGTCCTATAATGGTAGGAATTTCGGTGTCCTTAAGAGAGAGCTTATCGGGTGAAATTTTTGCACCATAAATAAGCTCATTAATGACCAACTTATCGGGGGAACCTCCATCCGATTCTCGTGCCTCCTCTGCATTTGCTGTAGGCGGACGCATCTCAAAGCTGTCTATGGATTTACTCTCTGCATTAGAAACTCTATCCTGATCCTCCTCGAAGGTGAAGAGCTCCTCTATATCTGGCTTGGTTTCCAACACCAAATCCGGTTCCTCCTCGACGGCAGCAAAGTTGAGATTCTTACTGGTGCGTCGACTACCGCCACTGTGATAATGATAGCCATTCCCCTGCTCCGGTTCCTTATAGCCACCCACGGCCTCTATGAGTGGAGCTATAAAATGCTGCAGGAAACAGCGCAGACCAAAGCGCACTATCAAACGCAACAGGAAGCTGTGATGGTAGAGTTTCACGGATTTCCGGGACTTAAATGAACTAGAAGATGAGAAGCGTAAATGACCGGCACCTGTGGCGGAAGTTTCATCCACTGGACTGGCACCTTCCACATCGTACAGCTTGAGCAGAGGTTGTAGCAAATGCTGTTGGGTCTGAGCCACGCCCAAGGCCTGGGCAATGGGATCGAATAGATTCCAAGCGGTTAAAATCGAAGTGCGTTCATCTCTAAGCAAATCTATCAAGTGTGGCAAAAGCAGCTCCACGGGAGTAAATTGCTCATAGGCAAAGGTAATGGGTTCGAGTAATCGTCTGACATGGGCACAACATGACATGACCTTGCACTCGGCTATCTTACGCTCAAAGAGTACACGCTGTCTATCCATTTCAGTATAGCGTGAGCATTCCTTACCACCCTGACAGCTGAAGTGGGTGTGTAGCTCCAGCAGGGTGGCATCCAATTCAAAGGTATGCAGAGATCGTACCAAAGCATAAACAGCTATATAATGCGAGGGAAAGGGTAGCAGCAGATTGGCAAACATGGGTTCCACCAGCTGAGCCGGAGTCGGTGGCTGGGGTAAGCCTTGGTCATTGTTGTCCAATTGCAACAGCAGGCGTACCACTTGACGCACTGGCTTGGGCAACTCCTGACGTTGCAATCGTGCCAGTGTACGACATGCAGCTAAACGAGATTCAAAGCTAGCGCTCAAGCCGTTGCCCATCATTAAAGGCCTCAGCTTGGACATGGCAAATAGCTCCACTATGAGGCAACCCAGCACCTGCAGCTCACGTTCTCTACGCTCCTCCATTAATTGCTGCAGACAGTTCCTTTTGTCTGTTCTTAAAAGATTTTTACTTTTAGCCGCCTGGATTTCTATGTCAGCAAACAGTTGATTGGTAAACGAATGCTCCGCCGAGTTTTGTTCAAACATTAAGTCACTGCTAATCATTTTCTCCTCTGGATTTGACGAGCCTCTTTGCTGGGGAAAAGTACGTGCATAGAAAGTTTCCAAAGTCTCCAGATTCTGTAGCAACAGCGCCGGATTATAATGTTCGGGTAGCTCAATGAAATTGGTCATGGTATAAAAATTGGAGGCCGAAGCCGAGGCGGAGGGATCTTGACTGGGACGCAGCGACAGGCGGGGTGAGCTGGTATTGATGTCGGCCTGCAGGTTCTCAGTGCTTTTGGCCAAACGTTTCATGGAGTTGCCATACAGTTGACTCAGGCGAGGAGCCGTTTTGTTAAACCAAGGAGTGACATAACGTCGCGGCGGGTGAGCCTGCGTAAATAGCTGCACAATGCCACGTTGACTCAAATGACGATGTTGATCCACCAAAGTGAGGCAAACATTTTTGGATTTAACAGCTGCTTTGCCACTCAACTTGTAGCTGAAAAGTAGAGGAAATTAATATGAATAATCTATACAAAGCAAGATACAAAATATACAAGGTAGTGCAATGAGTTTCTATTAAACAATCAAGAAAATCGGTATCAAACCTCGACGGATTCAAATTAAAATGTATTAATCTGATTAAACAAATCAATTTTAGACAATAGCACATTTAACAAATTCGAATTCAACCATTTTTGGCGAAAGTGAAAACCGGAACAGGCCTGTACATTAGTTTGGGAACACAGAAATATGGAAAATGTAATAATTTATTGTTTTATTTAACTGGAGCAGGAGTCTTTAGTACAGAGCTCGGCATCAAAACTTAATTTCATCTTACGGATCATTACAGTGTTTACTAAGCAGAGGTTGTACCCATACAGGATGCTACTAACCTTCTGGAAACCCTTTTAATCTAAGGAAGTAAAGTAAGGTATGCGAAATAAGTCACCTTACAATCATATAATCTTTGATATATACTAAAGCTGGAAATATATTCAAATATTTTTATTTTTTCTTTCATCTTAACGAAGTAACAATTCAATTCCAATTCTTAAAAGATTTAATGATATCATAATACTTTTTAAAAAATTAAATTTATATTTTTAAGAACGAAATAAACGAACTGATAATTTCAGAATATTACGATTTTAATAAGGTTTAGTCACCGTGATTTTTTTAATATACCTAAAAATGTCCTCCATTATTGTTAATAACCTTTAATAACCACGTCCTAGCATTGAATTAACTAAGTTTCGAAGAATTGATGCATCCAATATAGTCCAATCTACGATAATAGACTTTTTAAGTTCTTTTACCTTGTTAACTTTCCTCCCATGCATGTAGACTTTTTTGGAAATTATCTCCTAAAATTTTTCATTGGAATTAAGATCTGTACCCTTTTGCGGGCCACATCAAAACCGCAATTTGTTTTTCTTAAGAAAATAGTTTAGTGCGTTTTGAAACGTGGTACGCAGCATTGTCCTGTTGGAATGTCCCAGAATCTCAAAATTACAAAAACTGCGTCAAATAGTTCGGCATACCTTTCAGAGTTCTTTTTATGTGTTACAAATCATATTGAACTCTTTCCAGCAAAGCCAAATGCAGCTCACACCATTAGCGAACCTCCTTGAAAATTGCGTGACACTCTTACTGGTTTTGGCGTTCGTATATCCCGATAATATTATTGATACCCATCTTGGCCATCTAAATTAAACTTTTTTCATCACTAAAGTAATACTTTGCCACTCTAAGTCCTAAAACTTATGCATCTCAGCAAAGTGCATACGGGCAACTTTGTGCCTAGGAAGTAATTGACATTTGTGGGTCCTTTTTTCATATGAATCGAATTGATGATCACGTAAAAATGGCTGCACCCGATGTTTCGATACTGGGAGAGCTAGTTCGTGGGAAATATGGCCTGCACTTAGGTTTTCTTTAATTCTTTACTTTTTATTCTTCTTTTATCACGTTTTTTCAGAAATGGGGGGCGTCCAAAACGAGGTCTTTTTCAGTGATTTTACGAATCTTTTAAATACTTTTGAATTTTAAAATATCTTCTCGCCATTTCGGAAGCAAATTCCTGTGGAGGCATCCCCATTTCGCGATAGGGCGAAATTTTGGCTCGCTCTTCATTAGAGAGGTATTGGCTTTGAAACATTCCTGCAAAATTCAAATTAATTTTAGATTCAGATCTACAGATTATGAATCAAACATCACTTTTTTATTGGAGGAAAATCTCCTTTAAATTTCACGCCTGTATACACGTGTATGAAGACAAAAACTGATAATGTAAGCTCAATTATTTCGTTCTGTAACGCGAGGAGCTATGAGCTTTTTAATAAAATTAACGACACCTTATAGAGTCTTGTGCTTAACATTGTTATTACAAGCATGGAAATTGTCTTTGAGGAAACTAAGCAAAAAATAAAGAAATTGTAAAAATGATTAGCAAAGCTCTGACAGCAGATCATAAGATTTATAAGGTGACTTATTTCGCATACCTTATTCATTTTTTAAGATAGTCAAACTGCCTTGAAAAGCCTCTTTGACGGTAATATTTATAATAACAAAACTACTTTTCAGCACCGCAGATCTCTTAATGAGATGACAGCTATTTACTATATAAAGGGTGATTTTTAAGCTCATTTGATTTTTCAGGGTAGTATTTATTGACACCTCATGCGCTATTCGTAACATGGTGTGCCATTTCACCATGAAGAGCTGCCAATGCACCCTGAAAAATGCACTGTTTGGTGAAGTTTGTGGGCCGGTCGCATCATTGAACCGTACTTTTTCAAAAATATTGAAAATCGCAACGTTACAGTCAATGGAGCAGAGTACCGTATTATGATTCATGTAATTTGACCCCATTATACTATTTTTGGTGGGGCTACGTCAAGTCTTTCCTGTACAGGGACAAGCCAGCCACAATTGCAGACCTGGAAGACAACATTACTCGCTGCCATTGGTGAGATAACGGTCGAAATGCTGGAAAAAGTATGCAAAATTGAAGCTTACGGATCACAGGCGTAGCCGCGGGAACATGTACATGAAATAATCTTTAAAAAGTTAATGGCAGGCATTGATATATCGCTTCAAATAATTATTTCATTCATTTTCTGTTTATACACTGTTGAAAAGCAAGGCCGCAAACCGGCTCGGAGCCGAACCCCTAAGAACCGGTTCGGTTTTTTGGGGTCCGCGAACCGGACCATGAACCAGGCGCTCTATATTTTTGACTCCTCGAACCTGAAACCGAACCGGACCGATTTTGATAGAAAAACAAGTGAGAAAGTCGGTCAAGCCCGATAATACATCCAAGGAGTCGCGCGTTTATCGTGCAATATTTTTATTATACGCTCACTATGATTGCCATTGTTCAATGGGAATTTCAATGGAAATAACTGGCCGTTTTTTGCTCATAACTTTTGTATCGTTCATCCGATCTTCATCATTTTTCCAGCAAATCGATAAATAATTTTGATTACTACACACAAAAAAAACCAGTGGTTAAATTTAACCGATATTTTGGGTTAGAAATGCGCCAACCCAAAAAGTCGGTAAAATTCATAAAATTTGACAGTAACTATCACGTAAGCCTTTACGCAAAGAGAACGTATTGCAATAGTAAATCTAACTGAAAATATCGTTTCAGAAATGCGCCAACCCACAAAATTAGTAATATTAACCGATGCGTACAGTAAGTAAATTTTCTTACTGTGTGTACAGTAATTTTACCATCAAATAATAGTAATTTAACAGCCTGTTACTCAACTGAAGAAAAGTAGGGTTGGATACTATTTTCGCTGTCACAAGTTGCCAATCTACTTGAGCTCATCATCATCCCAAACCAGAAGAGGCATACCTTAATTACCCCCACCACCCACCCACCCACCAATTTTGGTTCTGAAACAACTCGTTTGAATTAAACACATTTTTATTTTATTTGAAAAATGTTTACTTACTTGGGGGGGGATTCGAACTCTGGGCCCTTGGACTGAACACGATTGAACGGACGTCTTTACCAGTTACGCTACGGCTGCGCGTTTATAGAATTGCGTCTAACATAGTTGACTTGTATTGAATCTGCCTAACCACATGCACGACAAAATTTCTTAAATGTCGCATAAATGAGACCACTAGTAATTCTCAAGTTCAAATTCAGTGAAAGTACAATATAAATATAAGGCGCCAAACTGAAATTTTCTCAATCAACAATTTTCGCGGTTAGATTTACTGTCGGTAGAGTTAATCCGTGAAGCAACAAAATTCATTTAAAAAGTTATACTATTTGTGCGGTAAGATTTACTTGTGGGTACAGTAAATTTGCTGCAAAAACAAAGTATGAGATGAAAAAATCACGTCAGAGTAACTATTTCTATGGTAAAGTTACTGTAGTTAGCAGTAACTTATTAAAACAACAAAATATGTGAAAAAATATTTGTGGTGGAATTTACTCAGCGTACAGTTGTTAAATGCAACAACAAAATACGAGCTAAAATAAATACGTGAACTTTACAGTTTCTTCTGTAGATTTCACTGTTAGCACAGTTACCAAGCAACAACAAAACCACATGCATAAATAATTTCGAAAAAAGTTACTGTCAGCGTTAGTTAATTTTACCCACCAGATTTTTTTGTGTGTAGATATCTCTAGAAGGAACGAACAATCTACCATCAAAACTGTGGGAGATAAGACAAACGTCTTCCAAATTGCGAGGGGGCGTGGCAAAAGTTGAAAATAAACTTGATCTGCCTGCAAGTATAAGAAATATATGTCCCATACATGTCAAACCTCTATCTCTTACCATCTCTGAGATTTGTGCGTTCATACAGATGAGACGGACGGACAGACGGACATGGCTATATCGACTCGGCTGTTAATGCTGATCAAGAATATATATACTTTATAGGGTCGGAAATCATTCCTTCTCCCTGTTACATACAAAACTTAATATACTCACTGCACAAACTTAATATACTCTGTGTACCTTTGGTACAGAGTATAATGAGGTTCGTTTCACCAATTTAATTAATTTATTCAACGATACATCCAGCGAAATATTGGAAATCTCTGGAGATTTCACGATAAACGATTGCATTTCTAACTAGGCGTGAATGAATTAAAAAATATTGCCTTCACTATAGCAAATCAGGCATCAGCTAAACGTCATTTTCAACACTTAAGTTTGTACTTTCTGATTTAAGAGCTAGTATAGATGAACAGCTCCTGGAGGATACAATGGATTTGATAATTACAATAACTTAAGTATTGAATATTATGATTAAGTATATGAATAGAGAGGCATATTAATTTCATTATCAATGTAGGATTAATAAATCGAAAGTCAAACTATTCTTTTTTGCTCAAGCGAACCAAGGTTCGAGCCATAACCTTGGGTTCAGGGGATCCAGGAACCGGACCTTGGACTTTACAATGGGTTTGAGCCCCCGGACCGAACCTTCTGATAAATTTGAAAGGTTTGCAGCCTCGTTGAAAATTGTTTTATACAGATATGTTTTCAATTCCACTACTTTTTGTTAAGTTAACCAAACGCAATTCCGTCTCGGTTTCGTTTTCGTGTTCTCAATTCCGAATGAAATTGCTCTCATTTTACTTTTTGCAAACCGTAGGTCCAATCGAGAATGGCATTAGGTACCAGGGCTGTAAACCCAAACATTTTTTCGGAACCTCCGGTTGGCTGATTCGAACCACAATTTACCAACGGTTAAGGTTCGGAAATTTGAGGTTCGAAGTTTTTGGGCGTTGGTCTTGGTTCGTTGCACGTTATCCCAGTATATTTAAAATAACAATACAATAACAATACAATATTTAAAATAATATACAACTTGATGCCTAGATACATTGTTAGTCCGCATTTACACGGTGAACCAAATTTCATGAAGTTCCTCATGAAGTTTTTGTTTGTAGGGAAGAAGTGTAGGGGGGCAGTCGTAGTTTTTCGTGAACTACTACAAAAGCATGGGTTCGGAACGGTTTCGGGTTCCTGCTAGATACACAAGAGAGAAACCACAAGTCCAAGCGAAACGATCGAAAATTGTACAGTCGGAAAAGAGAGATGCTGACTTTTAGGTTTCACTCATCGTTTTCGTTTGCACTGCCTAAATCTGGACGCATTAAACCAGGGTTCCCCAAAAAGAGACGACAGAAAATGTGTTTTAGTATTGTTGCTCGGCAATATACTTTCGGGGAAGGGATTGTTTTGCGACTGATTTTCAGACATTAAGTGAGAAATGACTTCGACAAGCATTCGGCTCTTATGCAAGCGAATTACCAAATGTGTTCGGCCCCCAAGGGCTATGGCTGGAGATCTCCGCATATAACAAAAAAATTATTTATAAATCCATTAAAGACTAAAATGCAAAATA
This sequence comes from Lordiphosa magnipectinata, assembly GCA_037044535.1. Lineage (NCBI taxonomy): Eukaryota > Metazoa > Arthropoda > Insecta > Diptera > Drosophilidae > Lordiphosa > Lordiphosa magnipectinata. The sequence continues at coordinate 127,230 of JBAMBO010000735.1, read as the reverse complement.
AAATTTAACTAACAATTTCTAAATTAATCACAGAATTAAGGAAATTTCACAATTGTACATCTAGCAACTGTATGAGTGCGTAATTTGGCGATTACATTTCATTCCACCGACCAGCAAGCATTACTTTTCACAACGGAAAACTTTTGCATTTTGATGTTGCGTGAACATAAATTAATTACACTTTCGAAAAGTTGCTGTATAATTGAGAACATGCCTGATCATTTTTAGCAGGAGAAGAACATAAAGAATATATATTCTTGATCAGCATGTGGAGTTTTATCCGGCTCGAGGTCATGTTGTGTTTCCACATAACTTTAAACAGGAACACACAACACCACAAAGGAGGCAAGTCGACTGTACAGTTGATTGAAGAACCTCCCAGTTCTATCTTCAGTAGTTGTCCATAGACTGCAAATCTGCATACAGCATTACTATGACTGCTTGGAAATTTCAAGTCAATATAAGTGCAAAAACCGACAGCAAAAGACAACGCCAAGTTGACCAGCCTTCTTTGTGTGATCATGTTTAAAGCTACATATGTGCAAACATAATATGACCTAAAGCCGGCTAAATCTTTCTAATTCGAAATACATCTTTTGTTGAAATTATAAATTTCACATCTACTACATAGAGGTATCTTTCACAAAACCTAATATATTACAGAATAAATTGTAAGCTTATCTGACACATAGCAGCTCTCTGGAAGTAGGGAAATCGAATCTAAATCTTAATTTTTCCGTATTTTGGAGCTCCGATGTCTAGATTTTAAACGCAATCGGAATGTAGTTTTTAAAAACAGACAAAAATTATTGTAAAAGTTTGTCTTTATATTTAAAATATCAATTATATCGATGTTTTTTACAACAAAATATTTATATCGGAATGATACTTTTTCAATATCGAAAAAAATATCGATATAGATAAATTTTTAAGTATCCGGCCACCCTAGTCCAAAGCTAACTTCACACAGGCAAATAATTGGGACAAATTTTGATGAAAATTTTGATATATAGGAAAAATTGGGGGACTTTTCTACCGCCTTTGATGAAATTATTTGCGTATGAAACCATACTTTAAGTTTTAAATCCTGCAAAACCTTTAATCATGGCTATTTGAAAAACTAACATAAGAAAACGTCCCTTAGACTTAACTGTGTAATGACGTCAGAGGCTCACAATGAAGCAAATGTTTGCACTACCTTGTATTCATTGTATAATGTCCAAAAACTTACCCAAAATTCAAATCAATCCAATGATGCAATCGCTCACTCACATACTGTGACTCCAAAGCCTCACGATGCTTGCATATAAAATCCTCCGGACAGCTGGCCCAGGCCGGCAACTCCAGATCCGGCAAATCTTCATGTATACTCTTGAATATCATTGGATCTGTATAAAATTCCGGTATACACTCATCCGGTGTCCATTCCTGCAAGCGTTGTATGGATATAGGATATTCGGCCGGCACCCAAATGGGACGCACATGGGCACAGAGTATGGACTGTGGTGTGCGCCTGGCCATGTACACAAAATAGGTAATCTCCGAGAGGAAATCAGAGACATGATGTGGCACCTGTTCGGCGGCCAGTTCAGCCACAGGTTGGCTGTTGGCCTGGTTATACATGAGATCCAAATGAATATCACCCTTGTTCAGGCGATATTTACTCTTGGTCAAATCCCGCCAATTGGCTCCATTGCGTCCCGTGAAATCAGTGACCCAGGGCATAATGTGATGATGCGATGCATTGTTTAAACTTCTGCCACAGGCATTATTTAATATGGTGAGATAATCAAAGTTAGACAACTGACCATTGCACCACATCTCCGAGTATTCACGTAAATTGAATTGGGCGGGATCATATGCCAGTTTGAGATCAAACATGGGACTAATAGAAGGTGCATTAAGGGCTACCGGATCCGATTCTGGAGTTGCCAAAGGAGTCATATCCAACGCCTGGTCATCCTCTATTAGATTACACTGTAATCGCGGCAACACCTGCAGCCAGAGATTCTCTTTCAACACAATATGCTGGAGTCGTAGATCACCCAGAAAGAAGCCTTGTGCTTGCAAATATTTGGACAGCTGAATGATTTGGTAGATCAGAAACAAAGTCTTGTTGTAACCTTTGCCCAAAAGTGCTGGACTATAGGTGATGCAGTCATAGAGACTGCACTCCAATGCAGGGGGATAGAAGAGCACCAAGAAATGCGTAGAGGATTCAATGGCCACCAGGGCGGGCAAAACGTTTGCATGACATTCATCCATAACAGATTCCTGAGCAGCGTCACCGCCTCCCACACGCAGCACGGGACACTGATAGATGCGTTGTATGAGCTCCTTCAAAACCTCATCATGTGGCTGTAGCCCTGTGGAACCAGTCAACGATTTAGCTGATGTCACCGTACTGCTCGTGGGCCTGGACAATTTGACATGAGCTCCTTTGTATGCTTGGTAGGCCTGCTCCCACAATTGCTTAAAGTTGCATTGTGCCACTTGGGCCACCGCCTGGGAATAGGACAACGGCAAATCTGGTGGCATAAGCCCAACCGTGCCCCTGGGCAGTGGATAGACCTTACGTTGCGGCTGCTTACGATATGTCTGCACTAGAATCCTAGTCCACGGATGCTCGAGCTGACTCTGGCTGGGATGTGCCCGGCGATCCAGCTGTGGCCAACTGGGAAATGGCGTCAGTTTACGCTGCTTCTCCAGCGCCTGCAGCCACGATTTGTCACATATCAGTTGATAGCGTCCCTCGGCACCAGATTCGCATATGTGTTGCGGATTGATGCCAATTTCTTGCCAAACAACGCCATCCCCGTCCCTGGTATGGTTATCATCGCCCATTGTGTTGCAGTTGAGTCTCCTTCAGCCACTCTAATTGCGGAATGGAAATGGAGTGTTCCGCCTCACATTTTTTATGAATCACGTTAGGATTAAGAGGAATTCTTTTTACGATTTCATTGAAAACAACAACTAACATTTACACATTTAACATTCGCTGATAGCAGGTCTATCATCTAACATTTTTTGGCGCTTAACAGCCACCAATTTTGCGCATTGTTTGGCGCGTAAATGTTACAAATTTTAAATCTATGTTTGGTTAATTCACTGCATGACTGAAATAGATTTGTGCAATTTTAACAAAATATTAGTGCCATTTGTTGTGATCGAAAAATATTATAATATTTGTAATTATAATTGTTTACATAACTAATTTATAAAAGAGGCCGTAAGTGTTGAAACATTTTTCTGTTATTTTTAAAATATGAAAATTTCAAAAAAATGTTGCCCAAAAATACGAATTAAATATTAAAATAAATTATGGTACTGTTTTCAGCACTGAGGTTGAATAAATTACACAGTTTACAAAAATTAAAAAAAAAATTTTAAGAATTTTTGTAGTATGGTTTGACTGCTGAACTCGAAAATCGATTTTTTAAATAAAAATTTTTTTGTATTTTTTTAAATCGGTTAAATTGTTTGAAATTCCGGTGCGTTAGATGAATTCAAGCAATTTCAAGTCGGCTAAGTTGTTTGAAACAACGACCAAAATACCTAAAAAAAAATTTATTTTGTGGTCAACCGTAAGGGGCCGCGCACACATGTAGCTGAAAGATGAACTGATTGCAGAACCGAAAGCTTTGTTGACAACAGAATTTGATTCAGCACACCTATAATTTTGAAGGTGCGTACAAATGCTGCTGACCTGAGCTTTTAGCTTATTCATTTTATACTTGCTAGCAACATGATGTCGCCTCGATTGCGAAATTTTTTAATTGCAGAAAATTTAAAAGTGCAGAGAAAATTTAAGCAAAGGAAAAAAGAATATGGTTTCACGAGATTGTTACTTTAGGAGAGACATTGGGTGAATTTCATAATTTATATGGTCAATTACGAACGTATACGTTTGATATATCAAATAAACTTTTATAGAGACGCCAGAATGGACATTTATATTTACAATACGTTTTCAGTGGAGCAAATTCGCACAATTTTTATGGCCAGAGGTGAATTGCTCAAACTCAACTTTGTCCCAAACATAGCAAGCAGCAACACATCATGTTCTCTTTGCAATTGGAACGAGCAGGAAAGCACTGTCCATTTTATTGGAAACTGCCCAATCTTGAGGGAATACAGAATTTTACATTTTGGTAAGGCAAGACTACATCTGCACGAAGTTCACCAGCTATTAAATGGATCAAATTGGAGGATCCTTTATAACTTTATAAGTCAGGCAACTAAATATCGAAAACAAATATTGGAAGGGGACTTTTAAAACATAGTAACACGGCCAAACGAATCTCGCGTTATGCTGTTGAACGATCTGGTATCTGGGGAAGACCCGGGAAGCCAGATGTATTAGACTGAATAGCGAAGAATTTGGAAGGCAGTGATCGACTGACGTTTTCAAACCATGTCGATTTATTTATTTTAGTATTATATATACGAAAAAACTTCTTGTTTAGATATAAATTTAGAATCTAAGCCATCATCTATGTATTATCTGTTTTATAAATTTAAATAAAGAAGAACACTACTACTACTACTACTATTTACAATACGCGACAATATTTTAAATAAAATTAGAGATCTCATTCAGAAGGAGGAAAGTCTTATTCATTCGCATCTATGTACGTGAGCTTTTTAATTTTGCATGTAATTTTGTGATAAAAGAGCATATAACATACTTGAAGCATTGACATTATTTAAGATTGTCTCCCAAATTTAACCCGTCACAATTCTATTGGAATAGTTTTAGTTTGTAATACAATTTCACTTATTAATGTTTCGTAGTCCATGACTGCACTGTAACTGCCGCCGTTACTAAATACATCAGCGAGCTGACATAAACAAGCATGCTTGTTCATTCTAACAAAGCTGAACTTATGGCTGAATTCAAATGTTTAATTAAGCGCATAGTGTGCGCACTTGCATGCATGCATGTAGTGCGGCCTAAAGCTCTGCCGTCAGTTCATCTTTCAGCTGCAAGTGTGCGCGGGCCCTAAATGATGTAAGTTAGTCAGCGGATCATGCATGTATTTTGGCGAAAATTGAGCAAATATCGGGGTTTTTGGGGACCATTCGATCTACATCTTCTATTTACTATCTCCTGCATTGTCATCTAATCATCAAGCGCTTTAAAAAATACTCTTAAAATAATTTTGAAAATTTGTTTGACCATTTAAATAAGTTATTAAGTTAATAAAGTTATACAGCCTTTGTTCAACTCCAAGTTATCAACTATCACTTATTTTACTTTATACTAGTAAAAGCGACCAAAACTATGGTATGGCATAAGGCGATTGAAACTCGCTTCTCTAAGGAAATATTTGCTGTTTGTCTTGCTTTTGTGGAAAAGAATCTGATGCCCATCTTCAAGGCTAAGAACAAATACTTAAAAATATGTTGAACAGCTTATGCCAAAATTACTTACAAGCTGCGTAGCAGAGTAATTGTCTAACAATATAAATGGTAAGCAGCATGAACATATAACACCAGATTGTGTGTGACGTTGGAAAATGGCACTTGAACAGCATCCATCCAACACTCACCACCCACTCACTCTTCTATGAATTTTATACAAGTAATTCATTTACATTACTTTTTTTTTCCTTTCACTGTTCATAAATGGTGTCCTTGAAGCTTAGTATATAAAGCTTTACATTCATCTTTCCTTGCAGGGTATAAAAAAATGTATTGCGTCTAATTGACGCACCAGGGACTCATATGTAATTTTTTCTTAGGCTTAAGTTTTTCTCAGTCAGTTTGACAATTTCCATGAGAATCCCAGTTTATAGGTCGCCTTCGTCCACTGGAGAAGACCTATGAGAAAGGCATCATAACCTACGGTCTTTTTGTATATTATAAATTCACCTTCGACACACCGACAAGGTCAAGGATCTTTGAAGCCCTGTCTACAAGAGCTGCAAAAATATCGATGGTACTATTAATATATCGAATAAATGGTTTTGTGTCACACTATCGATGGTTATTTTACACTATCGATAGTGTCCAGCCATTTTATCATTCTTTGGCATTTTTCGGTAGCGTTGGGAAAGCAGATCGGCTTTTGGAGTTGGGTAAGGAAAATATATATATAATACAAAATATGAAGATAAGGATTCACTGGTGTGCTTATAATCAGCATCAACAACAATTTCATTAATAATAGCAGCGGCATTACCAGACTTATTAATACTGCTGCTCTTATGCCTAACTGGAGCGATCAAAAAAACTTCTGGTGAGGAGCGCACCATTCCCAACTTTTCCAATTTGAGAACCCAAATTTTAAGAGAGAACGGTTTAGATCTACAAGCAATTACGCAAATGCCTCAAACAAGCCACCACAACAGTCAATCCATGATACAGTGCCGCCATCACCTTTTGAAAAGCCGCTTCCTCGAAACCATTGTTTCAGTTCATGGAGCAGAATAAAGCTACAAAGACTAGGAACAACCGATCAGATGACATCGATAATATGCGACAATATTTTGAGAACGCACTTTCCATGGAACATGGAAGTCAACATGATATGCGTATGTATATACATTTAATTTCATTGCTTCCCAACCGATACCTCTTTAAAATCGTGTGCCACATGTTTTCTTTGCATGCCACATCAACAGAATCTTATTATTTAACAAAAATTTTAATTGTAAAAATCTCAATAATTAATGAAATGACGTCATCAGTTAAGTTTATATTATTTTTACAAAAAAAATTTGGAGCCTGAAGATCTCATTAATTTCTGAAAAGAAAACGTTCAGTTTATATTACTTATAAACATAACATTTTGAATCTAATTAATTAATCATATAAAATCGTTATTTAATTTAAGTTATTATGCTTTCCACTTTTATGTTTTAATTTTTATTTATTCATTCAGATACCGTTATAATCGATAATATCGACTTTTGGCTAAAAACTATCGAAAAAATCGAATAGTGTCAACATCGATAGTTTTGCAGCTCTACTGTCTACCTTTGGTATACCAGCAAAGTACGTACGACTTTGCCTGATCACGTTGAGAAGCACGAAAAGCTACGTCAAAATAGGAAATAACCTCTACGAACCATTTGATGCCAAAAGAGGTTTTAGCCAGGCTGATACCTTATCATGTGACTTCTTTAATCTGCTGATGGAGTATATACTGCGCCAGTACCCCAATGCCAACAGATCGGGCACAATTCTTCGTAAAGATTTAATGATATTGACATTATCGGCAAAAAGGAACGGGCGGTAAGCAGGGTGTTTTCAGAGATTCAGAGGTAGTCTAAACCAGCGATGGTCACCAGCAAGGCATACTTAACTAGGTAGCCGCACTCGCTCTCTCAGAACTTCTTATAACAATACAAAAGAGAGAACAAAAAATTCGTCCGCGGAGTTGCGTCGCTCGCAACTATTGTTCACAGACTGACATCTAAGAAGTAAGCAAAGAGAGCGAGTTCGGCTACCTAGTTAAGTATGCCTTGGTCACCAGTACCCTCCAGGGGCCGAAGACATTTCGCTATTTACAAATACACGAGCCGAACGCATGCCGAATCTAAGGCCAAGAGAGTAAACAGGCCTTCAGTCGCTGGCTAGCCCTCGAAGCGGTCAGATCGAAGCTGGTTCATGGCGCTTTATTTTCGCACACCAATGCACTCTCTCTTTTTGGCCTCGCTCTCGTTGACCAACGCTGGTCTAAGCTGATGGGCCTAGAGGTAAGCGAGGAAAAAACGAAGTACCTAGTACAACCTTTAAGGTTCTAAACAATGATAACCCGCGCTTACAAGTCTGGAAATCCGAAAAAGAATTACTCTTGCAAACCGATGCTACTACGGCAGACCCGGCCAGCTATAGCTACCACGAGCCAAAGTCAGTCGTGCTTTTACGCAAACGCGAGCCGAACTCATGATTGTGTGTATCGGTGAACATTGAATTGCAAGTAAAACGGCTGTAGTCTGGAGAGAGCTCTCTTGCACACCAACACAAGTACACTTTTTTGTCCTCTCCATTTGGCCGGCACTGTACTACGGGCTCAGTAGGGAGTTCAAGAGCAGAGTCTTCTCTCGAAGAACACAAATAGCGCTATAAAAGTTGCTCATCCCAGTCTTGCAATACGGCGCATAAGCATGAACATTAACAGCAGCGAATGAGGCGGCGATTATGGACCTTTAAAAGTTAGCGAGGAATTTCTCATCCGAAAGAACCGCGAACTGTATGAGCTCTATGGGGACGTCAGTCTAGACAAGCGCATAAAACTACAGCGGCTGAGCTGAATAGAATATCCGTATGGATGAAGAAGCTCCAGTAAAAAAGGTGTACAAATTGAAGGAAAAGGCATGAGGGGACCACCTGCGGGCGAACAACTGGTGCCAGCTCGCACGATACAGAAGCAGCTGGCGAGCATTTATAGCAGCGGCCGAGACCGTCAAGCGGTTGTGATACAAATATCGGGCTAAAAAAGAAGAAAGAAGAAGACAGACGAAATGTAAACAATCTTGTTTGTAAAAGAATCATAAAATTCGATCAATTCTAAAATAAAACCCTACTCTACACTGGCATTATTAACAGCGACAGTTACATGAGAGTCAAATTCAAGTTGCTGCCCTAATTACTACACAGACACTAAACGAAGTGATAGCTGTGTGAATCCGTAATACGGCAGCTATTTCAAGAACTTCCCGTTCCTATCATCTGTAGACTTTGCGGCAGGTCAAAAGCTGGCCTTTTTTTGTCAGAATTGCCATTGCTTGTGGAGAATCTCTAAACGAGAAATGGTGCAAAACCTGCTTAAGTATGATGCTCTGAATAACATTATCAATTAATTGTTTTGCCATTTTAAAGATAATCGATGTGGACCATGTCAAAAAAAAAAAAAAAAAATCGTCGCCAACGTCGTGTTTACTAATTTCAACATCACTTCGACGGTTCAATGTTTTGAGCTTTCGATGTTCTTATCATGTTTTTTTTTTTTTCTTAAATTTTTTGTTTGCTTTTGTTTTTGGAACGAAAATAATCAAAGTAAACAAGAGCAAAATAAATGTTGAAAATTTGGCAATATTTTTTTTTTTTTTGTATTTTAAATAAATTATTAATTGCGGTATCTTTAGTCAACACGGCAAATCTAGTTCTAACAGCAAACGCTATAAAAATGTGCTTTTATTGTTGACACAAAGTTCAAAAGGCCTGTGTGGCCGGGCTAGGTAAACATTGAAACTTAACAACTTGCCTCATGCCAATGTCAATGCCAAAGTTTATTGAAAGTTCAACACCTTTTTGAAGTGGCGCTGTAGGGAAACGAAACTTATAAATCAATAAACACTTGTCGCTTGACACTAATGGTAATCCAAATCCAAATCTAAATCCATTTATGGTTTAGTTTTTCACTTTCGAAGGTTGTAAGCCGTTATCAGCTTGTAAATGGCAATGGGCATGTTAATAAGACAAGAATAGAAACCGGTTTCAAGTTTTGAAATTAATTTTAAAGTATTTTTCCATAATTCTTGAATGGCCTTTCCCACGCTTAGCTGCTGCTTTGGGCTGCTGAAATCTCTAAACACAATTCTAATCTAATCAATGGGGGTTCACAATATCTTCTTGTTTACTGTGCGGCAGGCTTGAAGAAACACACAAAGCAGTCACCTGTTGCTTTGTTTTAGAGGTCAAGGTTTTTCTCTTCTCTTTCTCACCCTTATAAAGGTTATCTAGAATTTAGCCAGTGGGTCAGGCATTTACACAAATAAGGAATCCAGACCCCACGCTCTGAAGTGCTTACCCAACAAAAATTCACTTCCGTTTAAACAAATTATTTGATTTATAAATAAATATTTTTCTCATCACGTGCCTTTTCAAAAGGCCCGTCGCCCGAGAGTTCCTGTTATTAGGAAATGCACCTTAAGTAAATAACAACAACAACAAATGCCACAATTAAATGACATGCTAAATGTTCTGATCACTTTTCACACTTTTAATGAATTTTTTTTTTTGTTTTACCTGTATCAGGTGTAAATGACAACCCCCTTTGATTACAATAATTATGACAATTAAAAAAAAATGTTATTTAAAAGCGAGAAGACTAAAGCTGCCTTTACACTTGTCATATATCTCTAAAGAGACTCTCTGACGATAATGTAATAGCAAAGCAAATAATTCTAAATATTTAGAACATTCAGCCATGCTCCAATTTTCACTTTCACAAAACTTTTGCGATTTAAAACCAGTTTTGGAAACAAATTTGGACTAAATATCGCAAAATTTTTCCGAAAGCGAAAATGGGAGCATGGCTGATTTAGCCTTTTTTGATGTTAATTGACAGGATCAATTTAATAAGAGATTCATTCTCTATAGAGAAGTTTGACAACCGACTATTTAGAGATATATGACAAGTGTAAAGGCAGCTTAAGCTAACTTCATCTGTGCCGAAGTGTGTAGACCCTTGCAAATGCTGGTTTTGAAATATCAGAGTTTAAGATCGCGAACACTTCCGACCTATCGTCCTCCGATTTCGACCAAGTTGTATGAATCTGTTTGCAAGCTAATGAAATTATTACTCACCGAGTATAAGACCTATAAAACTGAAAACAAAAAAGTTTTTCCCACTAAGATCCTTTTTACAACCGATCGGAGCTATGTGAGCCATAAGATATAGTCATCCGATTTTGACCAAATTTAGCAAATCTGTTTGAAAGTATATACAAATAATAATTACCGAGTCGAAAACCGACATAATCGAAAACAAAATCGTTTTCTTGACTATGACCCATTTTCCAACCGATCGGAATAAGATAAGATATAGTCATTAGATTTTAACCAAATTTTAAAAATCTGTTATAAGCATATACAAATAATAATCACCGAGCTTAAGATCGATTAAATTGAAAACAAAAAAAACTAGCTCGGCAGTGTGTTAAACAAACTTCTATAACAGTTCTCTGATGCCGCCATACAATGACGCCATTGTAAAATTCATTTAAAAGTACAGCTTTCGATCAGCAAATTCAAACAGCAGTAAGCTAACTGAAGCAAGGAGCACTATTTCGACAGCAGCCACCCAGATCCGCAACAGAAACAGCGATTCGAGTTTTTTGGTCAGGTGTGACACGCACTCACGCCCGCAGCGCGAACTCACATACATACATGCTGCCGGCGGCTGCAGCTACAATCAAACGAATTTTGGAGAATTCTAGCACACACACAAAATGCGATTCGGCGGCTCATTCGTTCATCGATCTCCGGTTCCCACATTTACCAGCCAAGGACATTTGCCACGGGCCAATAAGATCCTTGGCGCAGACTGCGGGGCTGCATACGAACACATTCACGCGCCTGGAATCATGCAGACACACTCACTTCAGACGCCGGAATAGCAGACACACACAGGCCAACGAGATTTTTGGCGCTGCCCACCCGACACTCAAGCGAAGGTTCGCTTCAAGCGAAAGTTTCGCGAATAATATTATTCGTATTTTGTTTAGTTTTAGCGAAACTCTTTGTGAGTTTCCTTTTATCTTGCTTCTCTCTGCAGCAGGTAGAAAATGACTGAAAAAGACGCCGCGTCGCCGTCGTTTGCTCGACTTTGACTTTACATTTCCAGTATGTATTTAAAGCCCTTTTACTTAGGCCGGCGTCGTTCTAATTTGGCTTAGAAAACTGCCGAGCGTCAATAAATTAATCGGTAAACAATTAATGTTTTATGTAGTTTAAGGGTTCATGATTGTATTGCCTTAAGTGTTATTGTGTATTTATTTGTTTTAGTGTTGAAATTATGCCAAACAAAAGGAAGCAACTGATTTTTATATGCAAAAAAAAGCCTTTTCATTAAGAAAATGAAATGCGTGGAATTAAAATAAATATAATTAAAAAAAAAATTACAATGAAATCTAGTTTTATTAAAAAAATTAATTTTAGGAACGAGTGAAAATGAAACTCGTAAAACTTTCGCTTCAACATTCGAGCGCGAATTCGATTGCGAATGTTCGCGTACGAATGTTTGCCTGCCACAAACTGAGCGACACAAGTATCATAAACGAATGTCTGTCGAATTCGTAAACGAAGGTTTTGTTCGTTTTTCATTCGCTTTGAGTTCCGCTCGCGAATTCGCGTGCGAACTTTTGGTCGGGTGGGTGCAAACACACTCCCGCACACACACATGCAACCTGACCTGACACGACTATCGCCCCCTTGCACGTCCAACAGGCCACTTCCTGTTGCAGTCCATGCTGCCCACAACTACTTTTTGCACTTCCATGTCCACAATCGCTACATTGGTCAGTTAATCATCAATTCCGAAGATTTACACTCCACTCAGCCGACTCTGCAACTACATGTAACCGAGCTCACGTCAAGCATTCGACCAATTTTTCAGATCTTATATTGTACGCAGTGTGCAGAAGTACGTCGAGCAGCTGAATATGGATCTTCATCGCCGATGTTCATGCAAAACGATCCCCATACCTGAACGACCACAAGCAGCCTGCTACAACTCGAGATGCTCTTTTTTGGAAAGTACCTACAAGTTCTCGATCTCAACACAAAGTTCACAACAAGTGCCAAACGAAAGTCCACAACGCGTGGCAATCGAAAGTCCGAGACGCGAGGCAGCCTCAACCCTGCTTGGGCGAACTTGCTTGTCGACAACCAGTCGAAGCAACGGCCTCAACGGGATTGGTACTCCAATTCGCGGTTTTTTGGCTCTCGAGTACCATCTCTTAGGGACATGCAATAGTCCATTATATCTTCACTAAAATCGATTTCAATAAAAATCTACAGTGCGCTTTTAAAGATATTCAAGAATTAAGGTTTAACTCCTTCTGGAGGTACCTTAACCAATTGTACGATTGAAGTGAATTTTTATACTCTGTACCGAAGGTACATAGAGTATATTAAGTTTGTGCAAAAGTATGTAACAGGGAGAAGGAATCGTTTCCGACCCTATAAAGGATATATATTCTTGATCAGCATCAACAGCCGAGTCGATATAGCCATGTCCGTCTGTCCGTCCGTCCGTATGAACGAAGAGATCTCAGAGATGGTAAGAGATAGAGGTTTGACATGTATGGGACATATATTTCTTATACTTGCAGACAGATCAAGTTTATTTTCAATTTTTGCCACGCCCCCTCCCGCCCAATCAATTTGGAAAAAACGTCATATCTCCCACAGTTTTGATGATAGATTTTTTGTTCCTTCTGGAGATATCTAGTAATCAAAATTATTTATCGATTTGCCGAAGGAATGATAAAGATCGGATGAACGATACTCAAGTTATGAGCATGAAAATCATATGAGACACCCCCATCTGCGCTCGGACTTAGAGATGAGCGTACAATAAAAATAGTGCACGATAAACACGTGATTTCTTGTATTTTACTGTTATAGTCGTCTTCAAGCTCAGCTATTATAGAGTATATTATAGTCGGGCTTTCAAACAGACTTTCGCACATGTTTGTGTCAAGATCGCGATGACTATATCTTATATCTGCCCTAGGACCGATCGGTCGAATCATGAGTCTTAAGCCGTTAAGAAACTATTTTATGTTTTTTATCGCTGTAGCGTCGCTTAAACAAAAGTCGCCATGATGACTGATTTTATATGCTTTCGAGACTAGATTCGCAAAATTGGGTACGAAATCGGATGACTATATCTTAAGGCTGCTATAGCGGCCGAATTGGTCAAAAATTGAGTCTTAGTGACGAAAAACTTTTGTTGTTGTTCAATTTTATCATTCAATATTAAATTCTGGCACTTGTTAAGTCTTAGATTTGGAAATTTTCTAACTGCACAAGATTCGCGAAATTTCGGTCTTGAAGCTAATAACATTAAAGTTTATCTGTCGGAATCAACTTGGTTTTACGGAACAGAGTTTTTGATTTTTATGTAAGCGTATTCTTGCAAAACTCTGACATTTCTAAAATACAGCATTTTAGCAAGGCGTATCCCCAAAAACGATTCGGCACAGACGAAGTTAGCTTGGCCATTCTCAAGTTTAGTATTCATATATGTTATATTAATCGATTTTTTTTTGTGGATATATTAAATATTGATGTAAGTTTCTAAATTTTATATTATCGATTTTGATATTTTATAATATATTTCGATATTCCTATACAAAGATTGTTATTCGCTTTAAACTTGATTTACCCAGTGATGCTTCAACGTGAAAGGTAGAGGTAGGTTCATCCATACAAAAACTCTTTTTAATTCCATTTTTTAAACGAGTTGAACGAAAGATTTGTAAACAATGGAATATTTTTGGTCAATTCCAAAATATAAATGCCAACCCTCGTACTAGAATGTTTGCCAAATTCCTCACATAATTAAAAATTAACAGGTTTTGTGCTCTCTCTCTGCCAATTAATGATCCCGACAATTAAGTAATTTAAACACCTGGATGACACACCTCTACCTCCATCCATAAGCTTTATTTAACCATCTAAATTGGCAGCAGGCGTGCGCCTGTCGTATCAATGGAACTTGAGTTTGCACTTGGGCCCAACACTCATCCACACTCAGCCCCCACACAAAGTCACATGCTGAGACTAATTTGCCTCAGATTTGTGTAGAGCAAGTCTCTCTATATAGTTAGCCGGAAATCTTATCTTTGGAGGCCTCTTCGTGGAGAAGGTACAAAAGTCATAGAAACATTATAAAGACTCGGTGTACTATAAAGATTAGGTCCAATATTAATATTAGTACGCCATTGTAAAAGACATTTTTAAGATAGCGAATCGCTCGTACCCAGTTTATATTATTTTTTATGATACAGCCAAGTTTTTGGTAAAAACCCCAGAACTAACGTAAATGTTAAGCTAAAACTCATGAGTCAATTGACCGACTCCGAAAGCCTTGGACTCTGAAGACACTTGGACATTCAAGTTTCAAGAGATTCTTCTGTAGGCTAAGTATGGAGCTGTTCAAGTCTAGTGACGTTTTGCAGTCGCAGTTGTTCTTGTCATCGCTTGACCCTCAAAATGTTAATGCCTTAGCGCGAAATTGTTATTTTTTTTAGTTTTTGTTTTTAAGTATTTATTTACCTTTTTTTTTCCACTCTGCTGTGGAAAATAAACGTGCACATATTTTATTGATTTATTGTGGTTTGGGAAAACAGAGTCAAACTAGTTAGAGAGCTGAGATCAATTTGCAAAATGATTTGTGAGAATTACTAATTGAGCTCAGCGTAAACTTGGAAATCAACATTTTTTTGTTAGATAAAGTGTTTTCGGTTCGTTTTCGGATGTGTTTTCAATCTCAAAAAGAAAATAGTTTGAATTTGAATCAGTCGAAGCTCAATGTATAGAAACTTTGCCGGTTCAATGTTTCGGTTCTGAAACGGTGTTTTTGGTTTCCGATCACTGGCTTCAAAACAATTCAGAGTATTATTTTAGGTTCTGAGTTTAAGTCGGCTTATTTTGTTAAGTGGTATCGGTTTTATACCCTGATTTGAGCTGACTGTTATTCTGTCTTGAAAACAAAACTTTAAAATAAGGCAGACTTTTTGTTATTAAGTTGCATTTATAGATCTGATAAAGCTTTTAGTTCGTATTGCTGCGTAGAATAAACTAGAGCGTAGAAACAATGCGTAATGCTCAAAGATCGCCTTGGTTCAATATCGAGACAACATGGTTGCTGTTGATTTTATATTACATCGAGTAATTTGTATCGATAAATGTGAAATATGTAAATGAGTTTCGAAATATTCTTCTGAAATATGGACTTCTGGTATCTTTGAAAGCATTTGGAAAAGCCGTAAGAAGATGGTGGACTTACTTCATATACAGTTTGGGAATCATTAAACAATTTTGCTGACTTTATTTTCCCCCTTTATTTTGTATAATTTGAAAAATTGTTAGGAAATTTTTAGGAAATTTCGGAGAACTTCTTGGCTACATTTGATCAAATTGTTTGTGAATGAAACTATAGTTTATGTTTTAAGTCCTGCAAAATCAGCAATCATGTATATTTAGCCAAATTTTCATCAAAATTTCTTAAAAAGTTGTCAAACTATTTGCCAGTGTGAACTTAGCTTAATGAAACGTAAAGAATTTTTTACGGAGTTATTAGAGAAATTTTCTCTGACCTTTCGTCAGAGTTCTAAAGTTATCTCATCTCAAAAATTAAAATAGAATAAAGTATGGAAAGACTTTTTTCTTTGGACTTCTTATAAACGAATTAAAAGTACCAACAAATTAAACTTTTGCTAACTATAAAGTACTAAAATTAGTTTGGTCAGTTAAAAGAGCTTGAATAATACAATTTTTTTGCTTGTCTGGACCTAAAAGTACAATGCGAAGTACGTTCGAGTGCTGAGGCTTGTCAGGCGCCCACCTCTGGCAAAACAGCAGTTCATCTTCCGCCCAACCGACTGAAAGGCGCAGCCGCTAACGTGCAACACGAAAACCCGAGGAAAAAAACACAAGGTCATTTTAACTACGGTCCTAATAAGTTAAAAATAAAGTTAATTTTGGTATGATAAGTTTGTTTCAATAGTTTAAACAATTGACGTCGATTGCACTTCTCCTAAATAGCTTCAATGTGTCAGATAAACTTAGAATTTACTCTTTTATTTGTTACTTTAACTTCAATTTGTTACTTTTGGAACCGAAAGATATTATTTTCTTGCCAAATGAAATGGAAAAATTGATATTTTTGAAAAGTTCCTAAATAAATTTGATCTATTTTTTCTCTGTGTAACAGATAGTGCCATATAGAAAATGTGACATCAGGCAAATTAATTCAGTCTAATGTTAAAGATGATAAAAAACGATGCCTTGGACGTGGATTTTATGGCACCTCTACTCTACTTAATTGCCTTAAAAGATCGAGACGCCAGCTAAATGTTCTGTATGAAATCAGAATTTTTTGCTTTTAAAAATTTCATAATTCTGGCATACAACAGGTAGGACTTTTAGCATTCTCTACCTACACAAAAAGTTATAATTTCAATCACAAAATATACCCTCTGCGAGGGTTTACAAAAATTTCAGGCAAGTGTATTTTCGTGAATACCCTTCAAAAAGTTTGGGAGCAGTCCAACAACATCAAAAGAAAGACAACCATATCAGCGAGTCTCGGTAGCACAAAATGCACTTGTTGCGCCGCCTGGTTCTGCGCGCTAGCGCCGCAGTTTTAACTCACTTCGAGGCAAGGCAATTGCACTTGTTGCTCGATGTTGCAGAGCAAAACATCGATGGCACATGTTGTGCCGTCTGTACTCATTTTTATACCCTTGCAAAGGGTATTATAATTTTGCACAGAAGTTTGCAGCGCATAGAAATATTCATTTCAGACCCTATAAACTATATATATTCTTGATCTGGGCGACGAGCTGAATCAATTTAGCTTTGTCCGTCGCAAACTAGCCTCTCAGTTTTAAAGCTATCGAGCTGAATTTCGCACAGAGTCTTCTTTTTACTGCATGCTGCTAATATGTCGGAACCGATTTGATCGGATGAATATATCTTATAGCTGTCGGTCGGAAAATGGGTCTTAGTAAGAAAAACTTTTTTGATTTTCAATGTAAGCGTTCCTAAACTTTTACATTATTAATGTTAAATGCTTTCAAACAGATTTGCAAATATTATGACTACCAATTTGGTCGAATTTTGATGACAATAGGTCAGAAGTAAGAAAAATTTAAGAAAACTCTGATATATCAAAACCAGCATTTACAAGAGTATAAAAACTTCGGCTAAGACGAAGTTAGCTTAGCCTTCTCGTTTTTTTTTAACTTACTTCGAAGCTAGGTTAATGCACTGGTGGCGCCAATACGCATGTGCGACTAAGAGGCGCCAGAATGACGCTAGTTGCTATATCTCTCGGAGCAATAGGAACAAGGAAACAAAGTACTGTAGCTGACTTTCTACAGAGTTTTAAAGCATTGGAATTTTGGAGTGAAGAGAGTAGTGTTGGGTTGTTCATGAGTGAGTGAACCAAATTGAGTGGTTCTTTAAACTGAACAAGTGAACATGTTCTTCTTCAACGTTTCATTTTGGTTCAGCAAGTCTTGTTCAGTCTATCTTGTTCTGAGTTATTCTTGAGTTGTTCTAAGAGCTGTTCAGTCTTTTTTGCTCTGTTAGTTGTTCTGTCTGTCTTTCTCTGCTCTGCGGCAGCGACGTCGACACACCGACAGTATACGAGCTTATTGCGCTCATTTCCAACAACAACGAAGTGCTAAGTGAGCGTGGCTAAACACACACATACAACGCCAAAATGGGCATGTGTGTTTTGACGGCCCCTGGTGTAAAACAATAAAGCGATGAGTGCTACAAAAACCCACCCCAAAAAAATTCTTGCGCTCACTCAACGTTCCACCACAGACCTAGAACAGGTGAACAAGAACAACTGAACAAGTGAACATTTTAAGTGAGAGTGAGAGTTGAGTAGAAAAAAGATCAAGTGAACATGTTCAGTGAAATGAAGAACCTTTACCCAACACTAGAAGAGAGTACTCTTGCTTGGTAGACTGCTTCAACTTTCTACAGCTAGACTAATTGCCTTGTAACTCAACTAAGGTTTGTATTGCACTCTTTCCCAACAAATCTCAGCTCTTGTCTAAATCATACAAGATGTTTTAGGATTTAAAAGCTTATTTTATATTTACTTAACTACAACTTTTCGTTCTCGAAACATTTAATAAGTCGTTTTTCTTTTTACACAGCCGTCACCTTCACTGCTACTGGCATTAGCTATTTAAACTTTGCTGTTTGGGTTCGTCAAAATTGGCAATATGCAAAATTTTTAATTAAAATATATAAAAAATTCACTAATGAATGATTTCATAAAAATGTATTTTATATATTTCTAATGCAATTTCTGGGATTCTTCCATTCCATAAAAAAAAAGCGGCAGACTTGTTAATTAATGCTCGCCCCCCATAACAATTAACTCCACGCACATGTGATCTGTGAATAAATTTGATATGATCTCTCAGCTGATCTTCATACTTATTTTCAATTGACATGACCACCATTTCAAATTCAATGCAAATATCGGTTCCAAAAAGAAAATCCAGCTTAAACTGGCTACCCATGTCCCTGACCGAAAATATTTCCGGCCTGAACTGGTTGAACACTCTTAATATTTAACTCGCATATTTTGCGTTATGTACAAATTAATTGAAGCGCGCAGAATGTCTATTTATGGGGACAGCGGGCGACAAAGTTTTTTGTTTTTGTCAATCAAAATGCGTTGAAGACCTCAGAGAACTGATGGGTCTCAGTTGTCGGAAATTGAACCCAAGGCGCAACATTTTTGCGTCTGGTCAATTAAAAAAAAAAGAAGAAAAAACAAACACACACAACACTCTATGCAATGAAACCAGTAACTAGACGGAAAGAGGCCTAGGAGTATGAATAATTTATAAGAGAAATTATGAGTTGTGGCAACGCATGACTTACATTGACTCTGACTCCGTATGTCTCCTTCTGCTTGGCATTTTGCAATCACATGGAGCACATGTTGCATTCATGTGCCAACTCCTGGCATAACATAAATATGCAGTGAAACATAATGAAGATCTTAATTAATGGACTGCTTAAGATCGTTTTTCATGCAAAGAGGGAGAGACAGAGACAGAGAGTGGGGTACAAGGTTATCATAATTTGTTGGGGCCAGAGAAATTGATTTAAGATCATGTGGAAGGAGTGGAATAAGTCGTTTGATATATGTTGTTTTCAGTGGGAGATTAGGAGGATCCTTCTTCCTCTTAAAGAATTACCTTGGCATTAGAAAAGAATATTTCTAAGAATTCTGTTGAGGTCTCCAAATCACACAACCAAAGAGTTGTGTATGTATTAGTAACAGAGCAGAGATCTAGCTCATGCACCATAAGTGTGAGAGAAAAAGTAACTGAAAAGAACTTTTTTAATTCAAACAAGAAAGAAAGTCGATCAAGCCCGACTATAACATACTCTGATCCCCCCAAAGTTCTGATCAATTTAAGTTAGAAGCCACACAAAGTGGCAAAACAGGCATAAAGTGTGTGAAGTGCTGCCCATAATAGTTTGTTTTCCTTATAACTCGACAATCGTTCATCCGATCTTTACCATTACTTCGTCAAATCAATAAATAATTTCGATTACTGTATATCTTTAGAAGGCACTAACCGTCTATATACAAAACTGTGGAAGATATGTCGTTTTTTCTAAATTGCGGGGGCGGAAAAGGGCGTGGCAAAAATTGAAAATAAACTTGATCTACCTGCAAGTACAAAGAGTATATGTCTCATATATGTCAATCCTCTATCTCTTGCCATCTCTGAGATCTGTGCGTTCATACTGACAGACAGACGGACATGGCCATATCGAATATCAGTCGGAAATGATTCCTTCTCACTGTTACATACTTTTGCACATACTTAATATACTCTATGTACCTTTGGTACAGAGTATAATAAGCTTCGAGTCAGCTTCAGTTAAGATTTTAAAAGAGTTATGACCTTTTGATTACTCATTTCAAAAGTAATGAAGTTATAAGGATAAGGCAATATTTTTAAAAAATAATTTTCATTATCAATTTCCCTTTCATTATTCTTCAAGTAATTCTTTGGATTATAAATTGCACATATCTCGTATATGTGAAGTACTTCCCTTGATTAGCAAACCGTCTCAGGCATTGGGATAACAATACGGCTTACCGAGTTCAACTGCAGTCTGGACAAAGTATGCCATTGATAAGAAAGTTGACTGATAAACCTGAAATGCTGTTGTTTCACATACATCACTTATAATTGAGTGTTAGGTAGCATGTAGTACTTGGAAAACTGATTTATACTACTTACTGGCAAGTCGGCGCACAATAAATCATAATTTATTGTATTCGATTCCCAGCGACAAACTTATTAAACAAATATTGCACAATAGGACCAGAATTTAATAAACAATTGCCCATTAGTATTTTCAAAAGTATTCCAAAGCCATTAAAAAGTGTCACGAGCGTTCCCATCAACTTTGTCTAATGGATCACATTACGCATTAACCACTGACAATGATCGCTCATTAAATTTCCGACGTCATCGGCAACTGCATTGAACTGCAAACTATAACTGGTTAAACCGTGAAATATATTTTGCAGATAATTATAAATAATAAAAAAAAATTCAAATCTACTTTTGTCTAGTTAGAATAATACGCTTGTTACTGTCCGGATGGTAGTTCACATGTCGATAAGCATTCACTTTGGCACCCAAAACCACACGCCTCCCGCTTGTTCCAACTGCTCGTTTTGGCTTTGCATTTAATTGCATTGCGCAAAGCAAACAAAATACGAAAAAAAACCTGCCACTAACCGGTAACCGTTTGTAACTAACTATGTAAAGAAAAAATGAAAAATCTATTTGAGATACTACAAGCTGTATCGCTGCCGTATGACACACCCTACATGGAACGCTATGGGGAGAATTGGTTGCACTTAAATCGATTTGAAGTTCTGTACTAGCTTTTATTAGCGCAGAGATGCTTAATGTCTAACATTGAAATGGTTTTTGTACAGCACCCGTCAATAACTAGTTAAACTCCAGCTCTTTATTGGGATTGTTGTTGCTTGACAAATAATTTTCTTTATTCATAAGCCAAGCATCAAGGCATTAAATGCTCAATTCTTGGTAAAACGGTTTTTTTAGGCCAGGGGTGCCCAGAATGAGCTTACAAATGAAGACACAAGAAAAAGAAACCCGACTTTTGTTTGTGTGTCTGTGTGTGTGCTATTGCTGCTCATGCACACGCAAACAACAACAAGGCCTTCGATCGGAGAGAACGAGAAGTGAGAACACATTTAAAGTTGTTGTTGTTCTACGCAGATGCTTAGCGTGACGGGCAACAACAAAACCTTTGCTCGCAAAGAAAGAGAGGAGAGAACGCATATGAATTTGTTGTTGCTTTTTGTAGGTTTATGGCATGCGTGGACAGTATACGCGCCAGCTATTCCTTTGCGTAAAACAACAACGAATGAGCAGCTTGCGGAATGGGCTTGGGCACTCCTGTTTTAGGCAATAAATTAAAGTTTTGGAGCTTTAGAAAGCACTACTGAAACCACTACTAACTACTGAACTACTAAGAGTAATGACATCTTCGGCGACGACAATACCATACAAATAAGACAATGCCTTGTGCAGCTTTCTAGTAGTTTCCTCTGAAATGGTATAGTTAAAGCGTAAAATTTATAAAAAAAATAAGATTGGACTAATCAGTCCCCCTCCGAACTATTCAAGAAATATAAAACATTTTGCCCAGAATTTTGCAAGGCATAGAAAAATTCTTTTCCGACCCCCTAACCTATATATATTCTTGATCAGGGCGACGAGCTGAGTCGATTGAGCTTTGTCTGTCCGTCTGTGTGTAGTAGTAGATATTTATTAATATAAATTTTTTGGCTTGATTTTTAACCGTCAGCCATAGCATTTGAGTTTTTGTACATTGTTAACGATATGGACAAACAAAAATTTAAAACAAAGAAACATAGTTTTCGATTTAAGAATTGACCAAGAAAAAAAACTAGGTAGAAAAGATACATAATTTAATTTACAGAAAAAGTTACAAATATTCGTTTATAATAGCGGTTCTATATTTTAGCGCCTGTTGTAGAAAGGAGGATAATGTTGTCCAGTTCTTGCCATTTAGCCAATTTATGACGTCTGCTTCTGAAAGGAAACGGCTTCCCAGATGGCCGCTTCTTAACTCAGCTAAAATTGGGCATACCCCAAGCAGATGCATGACGTCTTCAGTTGCGTGCAAATTACAGAGGCTACAATCTGTGTTAACAGAGCTCCAGTGCGGCCTGTAGTTGAGACTAAGCATCTCACAGCGTGCCCGACATATAAGTGAGATTGCTTGAGTGTCATAACGGTCATGAAAATAGTTAAGCGATTCCAGATTCAGCTCTAGTTTTTTGTAAGTGTTGTCTTTCTACGTCTGTCAGTTTTAAATCTATAGAGCTGAAACTTTGCGCAGAGTCTTCTCGTCAGCCATTATCAATCTTATATGCTTTCACACAGATTTTCAAATTTTGGTCAAAATCGGATGAACCATCGGTGGGAAAATGGATCTTAGTGAGAAAAACTTTTTTGTTTTAATGTTGGCCAAACTCGGCCAATACTAATACTGTATGCTTTCACATAGATTTGCAAAGTTTGGTCAAAATCGGATGACTATATCTTACAGCTGCCATAGGACCGATCGGTCGGAAAATAAGTCTTAGTGTGAAAAACTATTTTGTTATCAATTTTATAGTTCTTAAAATCGGCTATTGTTAATTTGATATGTTTTCAAAAAGATTCGCGAAATTTGGTCAAAATCATTTGCAGGGGTATAAAAACTTCGGCAGCTTAGCCTTCTCGTTTTATTTCCTTTCATACTTACACGTGCCATATACTAAACATAACAATATATTTATTTACATCGGCTATCAAAATATATACCTATATCTATTTATAATTCTTTTGTTTTTTTTAAATTTTTTTAATATATATGTAAAAAAATTCCCAAAATCCTAAAAGTTCCATGCCTATATGTAAAAGCGTGTTTCAAATTTGTATCCCACATGAACCTTGCCAAGTTTTCTAAGGCATACTTCTTGACCATAATGTATCTAGCTAATTACGTGAGTTATATTTTAATCACCAGCAAAATGTATTACAAAGTAAAAGTTCAGAATTTCAAAAAAACCTTTTATTAAATATGACCTTGAAGAAGTGAAGAAAAGCAGGCCTGTTCTCCTTTCCGAATTGATCTTAATGGCAAATGTTATTATTTCTAAGAACCAAAACGAGACTCTAAGTCGTTAGAATTTATCTTTCTAAACTGAAACATGAAGTAAATACTGAATAATAAACTTAATGCCGTATAATTTGATAGAAATTGAAAACAAGAACAGTCCTGAATATTTCAACAAAACTATATTATTGGTGTGAATTAGGCAGCTTTTATGAATAACATGTTCATCAAGTGAAATTTTATCACTCAATTCAATTGAGCGATTCAAAAGCCTCATGTCAAATTTAAATATAAATCGATCAATCAATTCAATTCGATTCAATCAAAGTTGGCTAAACAAACACGGTTTGGGAAACAATTAAAGGGGCTCATGAAAATAGTTGTTCTAACTGATTTAGCATGTGTCCTAGAAATCGCTAAGGATTTTCATATAAAGTATTTGTTTTAAAGTCCAATTGAAAATTTTACATTTATATTATCAGGCATGTTTTCAATTCCAATTCCACTCAAATTGGTAGGAATTGATTCCTTTTCTCGCAAACGCTAAACTACAAAGTTTTTCTGATTAAAAAGTTTTACTCGTTGATAAGGGGGGGAATGAAAAGTAATAGCCGAATACAGCACCCACACACTTGTACATAAAGTAAGTTTCTAAGAGATGGCGTCATTAGTATTAAATCGAATCGGACAGTGTTGCAAACAACTTAATTTTGAAGCCTCATCATTAGGTTTTCATTTTCATTATGTGTCGTTTCGCTGTAGTGTAAACAATATAGTTTTTGTGTGCTGCGAATATGTCCACTTTTGTGCCAACAAAACACACTTTGCGGAAAAGTTTACTTTTCTGCTTTAACGCAGCTAAAGGTCATCGAATGGTGCGAGAAGCTTACGGGGTACATACTCCAAGCGCAAAAATCTTACGGGCCGAATATTTTCAGTGGCTAAGTAATGCTCTGTATTTGGTGGGACCAATTGGGCGTGGTGCACTATGAGCTGAAACTCTGATGAGGGAAACTCTACCGAACTCAATTAATGCGCTTGAGCTGAGCATGTAATGCATGTAATGCATGTAATGACAATGTAATTTTGCAACATTACAACGCTCGGCCACATGTTGCGCAGCCGGTCAAATCATACCTTGAAACGCTGGTAAGGTAATGGGAAGTGCTACTCCAACCGCCGTACACCCCGACTACTATTTGCTTTCGTCGATGACTTATGCCCTTGAGGTTCAGCACTTCTTCAACTCCGAAAACTGCAAAATTTCATCGATTTGTGGACCTCTTCAAAAAACGCACCAATTTTTCGAGATGGTATCTGAAATTGTAAGAAAAATGGGAAAAAGTATTTTGAAAAACGAACTTGTAACAAATTTTTCTCAATAAAGCGTCGATCTTGAAAGAAAATCCTTAAAACTTTTTTGTACACGTAATATTAAGGTACTATTATAAAGACATTTTTGCAACGAAATACTTTCCAAAAAGTGGTGGTCCACTACAGAGTACGGTTAAAAGGACCTGAAAAACATGAAGCGAAGGCAATCGATTCCGGAACAGTTGACAGCCTTGTTTGATATGTTTGATTTACAATTTGATTTATTTTATTTCTAATTGAGTGAAAACTAGTATTCAACCAAAAAAATTTAATTAGAAAAATATGACCCATCATGTCGAGATTTTTAGTCATTTGAGCTTACATTTGGAAAAAATGCCCATTTTGACAGTTTTTGAAGCGTTTTGTAGGGAACCCAACTTTTATTTTGACTCTCTTTGATATTATCGGAAAGTACTACAACCTAAATTTGAAATAAAGTATTCCAAACAATTCTACGATTTTTTTCAATAAAGATATACCAATTTTAGTAATTGTATACGAATTCACAAAAGATTCGATATGTATATAAGTATGCAAATGTTGTTGAAAATGTTTAATGGAATTATTAGTCTGTTATACTGCTTTTGCAAGTCTTACCTTTGGGCAGTAGACAATTATGTTATTTTATTATGTATTCAAAATGGTACACCTTCTTCAAAAATAATCGTGCAATTCTTTGGGATAGTTTATTTTAAAGTTAAGAAATAGTACTTTACTTTTTAAAATCAAAAAAAGTCAAAACAAAAGTATAGATTCACCTCAAATCCTGTCTAAAAAGGGTCAAAATAGGCATTTCTTGCAACTCGTGTTAGATGTTAAAAAAAAAATGTAACTTCAACTCACACTCAAAAATCAAATTCGAAACTAGTCTTTATTTTTTAATGTGTACCAAGTATTTTGACGTTAAATATTGTTGAGAAAAATTTTTTAAAGGAAAATTCTTTAATTTTGGAATCGAACCTTTACCAAAATAGGTGGTCAGGTTCGGGAGACATTAATATAATCAGGGCTGCAAAAACGGTTTTGAGCCGAACCGGTTCGAACCCGGAATTCCGGCATTTTTTTACTGTGAACCAAACCCTGAACCGAACCACGAGGACGAAAATAGAGGAACCCGAACCCGTTCCGACCCAAGCTTTTGGTTCGATTCAAAAAAAAAAAATGTTTTCAATTTGCTATTTTCTCTTTCTCGCACTCCCAATGGTTATTAACATACAAACAGATATATATGTACATATGTAAAACAATTTAAATACGTGAAGAATCAGAGCGTGCTATAGTATGTAGTACTTCTTTGCCTTCCCATGTATACATTCATGCGTATGCCCAATTTATATTATATAAGATGTATGCTAGAGCCGAACTGCCATCGGATTTCCATTACGAATGGGTATATTTTTTTTAGCATTGTAATGCAAAATGTTCGCATTCTGTTTGATTTCGATTACTAACTCTCTAACGAAAAGCAGCGATTGTAGTGCGTAATGCGTACTTTCAGCAGAACACGATGAGCTTGCGCAGCTGGGTATTGTCAGAGAGTCTATGTAGAGATACATATATGACAAGTATAAAGGCAGCTTAACGTTTCAAAACTGGGAAATGTAAATGTACCATGTACAAATTATAACGAGAAGGCCAAGCTAACTTCGTCTGTGCCGAAGTTTTTATACCCTTGCAAATGCAAATGCCACAGTTTAAGAACGCTTACATAATATTCAATAATTTTTGTAACTAAAACCCATTTTCCGACAGATAAACGTCTGATTTCGACCAAATTTCGCTAATCTTTTTGAAAACATATCAAATTAACAATCGCCGAGTTTAAGAACGATAAAATTTCAAACAAAAAAGTTTTCCTCACTAAGACTCAATTTCCGACCGATCAGTCCTATGGCAGCTATAAGATATAGTCATCCGATTTTAACCAAAACTTGCAAATCTGTTTCAAAAGCATATAATGTTAATAATAGCCGAGCTTGAGGACGCTAACAGTGAAAACAAAAAAGTTTTTCTCAGTAATACCCATTTTCCGACCGATGCTTCCTATGACAGCTATAAGATATAGTCATCCGATCTTGACCAAAATTTGCAAATCTGTTTGAAAGCATAAAATATTATTAATGACTGAGCTTAATCACGTTAACATTGAAAACAAAAAAGTTTTTCTCACTAAAACCAATTTTTCGACCTATGGTTCCTATGGCAGCTATAAGATATAGTCATCCGATTTTGACCAAAATTTTCAAATCTGTTTGAAAGTATATAATATTATTAATGACCGAGTTTAATCACGTTAAAATTGCAAAAAAAAAAGTTTTTCTCACTAAAACCCATTTTTCGACCGATGGTTCCTATGGCAGCTATAAGATATAGTCAACCGATTTTGACCAAAATTTGCAAATCTGTTTGAAAGTATATAATATTATTAATGACCGAGTTTAATCACGTTAACATTGAAAACAAAAAAGTTTTTCTCACTAAAACCCATTTTTCGACCGATGGTTCCTATGACAGCTATAAGATATAGTGATCCGATCCGGTCGGTTCCGACATATTAGCAGCGTGCAGTAAAAAGAAGACTCTGTGCAAAATTTCAGCTCGATAGCTTTAAAACTGAGAGACTAGTTTGCGTAGAAACAGACGGACAGACAGACAGACGGACAGACAGACAGACAGACGGACAGACAGACAGACGGACGGACAAAGCTCAATGAACTCAGCTCGTCCCCCTGATCAAGAATATATATAGTTTATGGGGTCGGAAATGAATATTTCTATGCGTTGCAAACTTCTGGGCAAAATTATAATACCCTTTGCAAGGGTATAAAAATTCATATTTATAAAACTCAGTAGGGAGTTCAAGAGCCCTTTAAAAGTTGGCGATGGATTTCGCATTCGAACAAATCGCGAACTGTATGAGCTTTATGTGGACACCAGTCTGGTCAAGCGCATAAAACAACAGCGGCTGCGCTGGATAGGACATGTCACACGGATGGATGAAAAAGCTCCAGTAAAAGAGGTCTACAATCGAAATGCGAAAGACTTTTAGATAAAAGGCCCGAAGGGACGACCACCACTAAGACGGGTCAACAGCTGGTGGCAGCTCTCATGGAGCAGAAACGACTGGCGGCCATTAGTAGCAGCGGCCGAGACCGTAAAGTGTTTGTGATATAAATATCGGGCCAAAAAAGAAGAAGAAGACAGAGGCAGCACACCCTGGCCTACTAGGATCAAAATCTGTTTGAAAATATGCAAAATCCTCTGTCTAGTAATAAGAAATGGTCGTAATCTCAGTAGACGGCAATACAAATTTTATTTGCTTGTAGGAAGAAAATGTAAAAATTTTTACTTTCGATTCAGACGTTGTCGAGAGCACAACTAAAAATAGTTTATTATTCTTATTTCTTTATTATTATTACCAATTCCTTTCCTCAAGAATGTTATATATTATTTGCCCAGATTGTGCGTCAAATTTGAACAGATACACCGTTCTGGAGCAGTCCACCAGAGTCCCAATGGCACCATGAAGTTGGCACAGGCACAAGCAAGCCTGGTCGTAGTCTCAGTGGGCGACAATAAAAATTTTATTTGGTTGTCAACAGATTGTAGGAAGAAATTGTAAAATTTTTTTTACTTTCGATTCAGACGTTGTCGAGAGCACAGTTAAAAGTAGTTTATTATTCTTTATTTTATTATTTTATTTTTCCTGGTTCATATTCAATTCATGTACAAGGTGTTGCGATACCTGGTCACAGGCAAGCTCTAGTGCCGTGTTTCTGCTGCAGGCTTCTTTAGCAAGTAGGTGCAATGGGGCCATGCCTGCTAGGACCAGCGCAGCGTCCTCGGAGACAGTGCGGAAAGCGCACAACACTCTAAGTGCGCACCTGCGGTATGCAGATCTGCAGTCCCGGCCGTACGAAAGTACCTCCATTGCTGGTGCCCATATCGGTGATCCGTATAGTTATTACATTATTATTACATAAACATAGACCACAATACTTCCAGTCAGAGATATTAATTTGTAATATACTACAAATTCAATGGAAGCACCTAAGTACACTGCACAATGTATTGAACGTTTTATTTTTCATCTTATACATATACATATGCGCCAATCGAACCAACCCGGTGCATGCTACTGCACAAACATGTCAGCCGAATACAAACAGAAGTGCGTGCCACACGCAGCGTTGCCAATTTACTTACTTTTCCCACCAGATATAGCTATTTTGTAAGCTCGAAAGCCGGTATCTAATCAGTTTTGCCGGAGTCTGTCATTCTAGCTAATTATTTGACATTGTTTAGCTATTTTCAATTAATATCTTAAGTTTAAGCCTTTTTAACAGTCGATATTTGGTGGGAAAATTAGCTTAATTTGCAACAGTAGCCAAGCGTCAAAAATTTGGCGCAAAGAAGAATCGAAAACGAAAGAGACAGAAAACACCCAAGTCAGAACAATGAAAACGCGCAATTCAGTTCGCTTGAGAAGGTGTGAAGCAATGACGACTAATTTAATATTTTCGAAATTCGCATACAATGTATGCACTGATAAATCAGAATGTAACGAATGCAAACTAATTATGACCGACGGGCAAGCACCAAATTTAATGCGGCACCTTTAAAAGAAGACAAATGCGTTTTTGATCAAATCATAGTGAAAAAAAAATTCCAAGTGTGTCGAATAAACACCATTCGATGCTCAATTTTGTGAGTGAAAAACTGATTAAAGTGCATACGAGAAATCATAATTAATCGGACTGAAGATTTATACACTATACACTACACTAAGTCCAAACGAGTGCCAATCGCACTTCAATTATAATCTACGTCTTACAGTCTTACACTGTATTTATGCTTCAGGTATATACCTATTGTATTGTAATTTTGTATATATTGGGTAAAACGTGCAACTAACCAAGCTTCGAACCAAAACCAAAGCCCAAAAATCTCGAACTTCAAAATTCCGAACCTTAAACGTTGGAAAATTTTGGTTCGAGCATCCAAACCGGAGGTTCCGAAAATTGTTTTGGATTTGCAGCCCTGAATGTAATAATAATATATCGTTTTATGATCCGGTTCTGAAACAAGATTGGCAAATAGTATTTAAAATTTACATTAATAAGACTTGTTCAAATTTAATAAGGAAAAATAACTAAAAATCTAAAATATCTGTAATTTTTTGAGCAGAGTTCGGTGTACGTTCCAACTTGACCAGTTGCTAATTATTTCGTGTGGACCCCACCACATTCATAAGTATTGTAGAGCACAAATGTAATGCATTCCAAATTGGACAATAGATTTGTTTTTGTGTTTTTTATAATTTGGTGGTTTTGTTTTAGTTGTTTCTTTTTTCTTTTTACTACAGTTATATATAACCAGGCATACATATATTTAGAACAAGATAGTGCACACATTCATGTATAATTGCATATAAAAACCAGCGCGTGTTTAACTATAGCTGAACCATTAAAAGTTGTTAAATCAGGCTAAAAATGGGCAAATAAAACCAAACAAAAATTCCTTTGCGGCGGCAAAATTCAGTTTAAAAACGTTTTACGCATGTTGCCGATGGCCAGATAATGGGGTTTTATGAGGTGCTGATCGTCGACTATATATAAGAGAGGTGTTGGCTGAACCACGACTCCTTGTCGACACAGTGCCAACAGCCAGTGACGATCGGAGCCGATCGAATGCGATTGAGAACGCGCGGGCAACCAATAAAAACTCCAACAGCCAGCGGCAGCAGCAGTAGCAGCAGCAGCAAGCAGACAGCGCTTGCGCTTATCTGCCGGCATATAAACTAAAGTCGGTGTAAATAATTTTTCATTTGAAATTTAACAGCCGACGTACACGGATCGAACGAGTCGAAAGAACGCAAACGCCAAAGCAGAAACTCGATCGGAAACTCGCGTTGGTGAAAAA
The DNA here is from genome assembly GCA_037044535.1 of Lordiphosa magnipectinata. Lineage (NCBI taxonomy): Eukaryota > Metazoa > Arthropoda > Insecta > Diptera > Drosophilidae > Lordiphosa > Lordiphosa magnipectinata. Next base: position 96,243 of record JBAMBO010000735.1, on the reverse strand, counting down.
ATTTACGAAAAATCGAAAAAGTGCGTGGACTCTGGTGTTAGTTGCCGTTCAATAGTCGTTGCGTGCATTTCCTACTCCGCCCAAGTGCCAACAACAACAAACAACAACTACCGGTACCCGTGCACGTCGTGTGTTTTATGTGAATTGCGAAAAGTCGAGGATCAGCAGATATCTCTTCTCCTTCTGGGTAGCTCGTGCCGTCACCGTGGCGAAAGAATTAGCAAATTTGTTAACATTACAAAATAATAATCCAGAGATGACACAACAACCGCAATGGGGCATAAGTTTATCCAAGTGTAAGTGTGAGAATTGTGGAAAAAAAGGCAATTCGTTGAACTCTGCTCAAAGCATGCTTGAAATGTTTCAAAAAAAAAAAATCACATGAATTGTTTTAGTGCTTAACCGACATTGACCGACAAGCAACAACAAAAAGTCCTAAGTATATACTATATATAAGTACAATACATATGAAAACAATGACAATACGCTTTTTGCACTTCCGATTCTGTTGGTTTTTTGTTTTTTTTTTCGTGTTTCGAATTCTACAAGTGTTTGATTTTGTGTTTGTTGCCATTTGCATATTCCAGGCACGCGCCAACATAATTATTAAACAATATCTTATGGATTATTAAATACCTACAAACGAGTTGCCTGGGAATGGGGGAAGCGAAATACAGACAGAGAGAGAATAAGAGAGAGAGAGAGAGGAGGAGAGATGAAGTAATAATAATAATTGTAAAGAACCGCAATACTTTTTGTAGGGTGTTCACCGTGAGGCATTTGAATATGTAATCAACTTTCGCACAACTGTTGATTACATCGCTCATTTACTTCGAGACTGGCATAACTCAAAAAATTCGATTTGGTGAAACACGCGTTTCAAATTATTAAGGGATTTAACCAAGAGAAAAAATAGGTTATATTAGTTTTGAGTTAATCTAGTAAAATATTATAAATATTATAAATGCTCGTTAAAAAAGATTGATAATCAGCCATGCTCCTATTTTCGCTTTCGTAAAAATTTTGCGATTTAGAGTACAAATTTGGTAAAAAAACCGGCTTGAAATCGTAAAAGTTTTGCGAAAGCGAAAATGGGAGCATGGCTAAATATAAAGTTTTTACTGAAAGCCGAAGGATCTTTGCGCAATATGGATTGCAGGACAACTGAGATATGACGTTTTTGCATTAACATGAAAATGAACCAGCAACTTGTTCTCATCTCACTTAGAAAGTATAAAAGATAACAATATGAATCTTTAACACAATGTAGAACATAATACAGCGAATATTTCTGCATCACTAAGTCAAAAATTGTATTTTTAAGTTACCGACTTCGAGCTTTGGAGCTCCAACGGAGTCCACAACATGTTCAAAAAGAGCCTAATTTGTACAACAAATTTCAGCAATTGAGTAAGTCTGTACTCAGAATAATTTCATACCCAGATTAATAGTGTTCTTAATTTCAGTACTATTCAATCCCTAAAGAACTGGTATTTAAATAGCTTTCGAATTCATTAAGTGCAGTGTAGACCAGAGATGTAAGCTGCAATTACAATTACAATTACAATTATTTTGTAATTAAAAATTTAGTTACCATTACAATTATTTCAATTACTTCAATTTTTTTGGTAATTGAAATAATTGTAGTAATTTCTCTTGCGAGTTTTAATTACATAATAAATTGTAAAACAATTTTAGTTACCTTTACCATTGTGAGTGAAAAATACAAATTTTAACATAAAGAAGAACAAATGTAATGAAGATAGTTGTTAATATATTGATATGTCTTACAAATTAGGTTAGGTTTATAAATCTTGTAGAAACAATGTATGAATAATAACATCACTTAATGCTTGCAGTTGAGCATTGCATCTTTAAACTTACATATTTAATGTGGCCAAAAAAATGAAAAATTTTAGGAAGTTTTGATTCCTTTCCTTTTTTGTTTTCTATTTTTGATAGAGTTTTGATCCTCTTTCGTGAGCCAGGTTTCATATAATCGGGATCTTGAAGGGAATCATCCGAACTGAAATCGTTCACAATCGTGCTCATTTTCAACAAACTTATTTTAGTTTCTTTCGGACGACTGCTCGATTTTTAATGAAAGTAATTTTTGACTTCTACCAAATGTTAAAATGTGACATATAAATATATGAAATACACATTTTATAACACTAAACATTATTTTGTTAATACATATGTACTATATGTAATATATTTCAGTTATCAATCTATTTACTTTACTTAACACTCTTCTCCATGTTAATATATATATATTTTTTAATGACCTTTATTGTTGTGGGTAATAAAGGAAACTAAAATTGTTTTACAATTTTTTATATAATTAAAACTTGCAGGAGAAATTACTACAATTATTTCAATTACCAAAAAAATTGAAGTAATTGAAATAATTGTAATTGTAACTAAATTTTTAATTATGAAATAATTGTGATTGTAATTGTAATTGTAATTGCTGTTTACAGCTCTGATGTAGACTATATTATAAATTTTTTATGCGGAATAGTCGTTGTTTGAAACAAAATAATAAAACTGTCACATTTCGAAAACGATTTTGGTAGTTCTTACCACAAATCATTATAAAGAAATCAAGAGACCTAATTTCGGTTCAGACAAGATTACTTTTTTTCTAATTAATAGTTAACCAAAAAAAAAAAAAAAAAAATACCCAACAAAGTTGTTAAGCGTTGTCTTAAATAAAACTGAAACCGGTATATGTACATTTTATCTACTGACATTATATATTGGGTATTAATTTGATTTGCAAATTACAATTTAAAACCTAATTATCAGGCGAGTTTTTTATTTTGAAAACGATGGGAATTGTCGCAAATCGAGTTGTTTGTTTTTCCGAATTTCACACTCAGAAAAAAACGACCGGCAAAGTTCTAGATCGATCGGGATAGAATTTATACCGTTTTGTAGTTAAAATTTCAAGTATGTTTTGTTCTTGGACGTAATTAAATTAAGTACGAAACATTGTAGAATAGAAAAACGACTGTTAATATTATTAGAATGAGAACAAAAGTTCTTGAATCAAGAACATTTGGTACTTGCAGTTGGCCAAAAAATTTAGTTCTTTTGGATTGAGAAAAAAATGAACTTACAATGCAAGCTCCCTAGGGAAAATGCGAATTATTTTAAGTCGAATCTGTTCTTAAAATTTCCTACTGGTTCTAACCCTTTGATTAAGAAGTGAGGGTAGATAATTATAAAACAAATCTACAAGAATTGTCGTTTTAAGATTTGTGTTCTACACTCAAAAAAGAACAAATAACCAAGATTTTTGTCATTATTAAATAAAGATTATTTAGCCAGTTTATAGTTTAAGTATATTTAACAATTCATAAAATATTGCATGAAAATCAAAACCAAGCGACTGTGCATAAACTAAGCTATTCTGCATTCCATTTTTATTATTTAGTGCCGATTTGTCATCTTTTACATAGATCATAAACTAACAAATAACAGAGTAAAATATAAGTTTATCTGACACATAGGAGCTTTTTAGAAAATGAGAATTCGGACCTTAGAATCAATATCAAACTATATTTTATATAATTAATAATATTCGAACAACACTGTTTCCATCAAATTCGTTTTAAACCTAAGTAACCGAGTACCTTAAGCCAAAGATTTATAGATATTATATGTAGTGTCTTTGCTTAAACCTAACCACTTTTGAAAAAATTAGCTGAGCCCGAACATGTTACAAAACCAAGTGTTTTTTTCGGTTCAATGTAAGTTATAGACATTCAAATTTCGTTGTGCAATTTGAATTTCTTCTGCACTTCTACGCCTTAGTACTGAAAAGTTGGAATTGGATCAATTCATGACTTATTTCGGTACTGTTTTCCGTACTACCCAAGAAACTCATCCATGAGTTCAGTTCTGAAATCCATGCCGAAAAAAAGCGAAGGTCATGAAGTAGTAGGTCCTGTCTGTATTAAATTCATTACTAAAATGCATGTATAAACAGCGATGAATTTCTTCGAAATCAGGGCTGATTCAGCAGTACTAAAGGTTGATGATGTAGAAAGGTTTCAAAACATAAAACGACTAAAAACATCTTAGATCCTTCGGAGGCATTGATAAAGCACCATCTTAAGCAAAGTAAACAAATTAAAGGCATTGAAATATTTGTCTCATCAGTGCCATCAACTCAAATCGAAGTTAAACGGAATCCTTATACCTTTAAATTTATTTTGATTGAAGATTTACTCAAAGACACACAACTTACTTTTAAATTTAAATTAAATATTAATGAAATCTTATGGTCAAGAGTAAGCAAAAATAAATAAATTTTCAAATTATATTTAAGTTGAATAATAACTTGGAATTTTCGAAACTTATGCAATGGTAAATTTTGGATCGAATCTTCGAACAGATTTATGTATTATTTAGCCATATTTAACAGTATTTAATATAGCATATTCTAAATAAAATTATATGAAGGGCCGACAGATAGCTCTATTTAGATGAAAAATCGGTCCATATTTAAGTGTGCGTTAAAGTTTCATTTTAGAATTGGCGACAACTCAGGTTGTGTTAAATCCGAATTCGAAACTAAAAACTTCAAAATGGTCGATGGTAGTACGTTTGTTTTCGATAAGTTTTTTCTTTTTTAATACGTTCTGAATTCGGAACAGGACCAAATAAAATTTTGACACTTTTGAAAAAATGGATTTAATACTTCTTCAGTGAGTAAATTGTATCTTTTTGATATGTAATACGATTGTATGTTTCTTTAAGGTAAGAAAACTCGCAAAAAAAACTATGCAAAAATACTTCTTTAAATTGCACGCATATATACGTAAGACAAACATATTTAACTTTATAAAAAAATGTCTCCAAAGTTTTTAAAATGTTTTTGAAATAAAGGTACAGAAGTCAACCAATGTGATTCTCCATTTTTGAACGACCAATACCAGAAGATGACGGCTGTGTAAAAGCATCAGTCTTCATTTTTACTAAATGCTCCGAAAGCGGGCGATGAAACTTTAGCGCACTCGAAGTTAGATGAACATTTTACTAGTAATATTTAAGGACTTTTTAAATAAAATTGTATCCCGAGCATACTAACATTCTGAACACTGGGCAATGCTGGTTGAGTGTGGGTCTGAGAAATAGTTTTAAAAATCAATTGTTAAACCAAAGATATCATCCAGCTTTGTCTTCGAGCAGCTTCGTTGCCAAATATTGATATAAAGTGATAAATTTGTAAATCAAGAGTATCTACATTTCGGCGCGTTGAAGTTAGCTTACACAAATTTTGTTTTCATAATCAGTTCTTGAACTTGCCGCTGCTCTCTAACAGTAATTCATTTTTTTATTAACAATTATTATGAGTTTTTGCCCAGCTTTGGAGTTTACTTTTTGGTACGTTTCCTTCTTCGCGCTTCTTGTTTTGGGCAAGGTCAATGCAATAAAATCGTATAAGCGTTCTTCTTTTTTTATACATCTGTCGCAAGTGGGCTTGGGCAAGCTTTGGGGGGGCTTTTGTAAGAATTTTTATAAAAATAATACATTTTACATATACAAGTTTGTATATTTACAAATGACAAACTGAGTTTTCTTAGCCTAAAGAGTTTTGACTAGAGCAAAGATTACGGATCAACTAATGTCATTAATAGGGCCTTCAACTAATTACTTGCATGCATACTAAACGTGTTGCACTTAAAGGCGAAAAATGGAAAAAAAAATTTCCATTTTTACAATTATCAAGGCAAGAAGCGCCTCGACAGTGGGACATTTCTTATATGTGAGGCGTGTACTTTAGCCTCGCACTCAATCCATTTACTTATTTTCGCAAGAACAACCAAGTGCAAGCTGGAAAAACGAAACAACAGAAATGCTGTAAAATATGTCATGCTATCAATTAGCGGACGATTACAAGAATAAATGTACATAATATATGTACAGGCATAAATGGACTCGTATGTACACCAAGTAGCTGATAAAAACAAGGCTGACAAGACTGTCATAAAATTACTTTCACATCATTTTTTTTTTATCATTCTGTGTGCAATATTTAAGTCAAAACATTTTTAAACCATATTTATCAAGCGAGATCCCAAAAATATCAACTTATGCAAATCAGTTTATTTGTAATTGGTTTTTGTGTCTGGATGGGTCAGGTGGTGTGGGGAATGATTCAGTTTTGGGGAATACTTTGAAGTTTCGGTACTTGTATGAATATGTAAATTATAATAATTTGCAAAATAAAATGCAACAGAAGTTAAAAGTTTAAAGCTTGAGCCAGGTGGGAGTTACTATTTAATCCAAAGTACAATTAAATAAAGCTTTGAGCCAAAGCTGCAATTTGGTATAGAACCAGGTACGCTCTTGAACCTGATCATGAACAAAACCATAGCTTAACTTTTATGGAAAAGATTCGAATTGGTCTGATAACAGAAAAAAGTCATTAGGAACACGTTAATGGCATAAGTCAACAAAATCTGTCTACTCTAATTTTACCACTATCTGTCAAGTTTTTGCGATATCATCCCGCTTTTAACAGTAGACAATTTTATCACCAATAACTACACTAAAACTACAGTAATAATACAATAATCCCTAAGACAATTACACGATTTTTTTAAGCAATGGTAATTTACAACAGTATCAAATTGTAGTCAAAACATGTGTATCGATTTCACAAGAAAATGGGTCTAAAAAGGGTAAAATAGACAGGTTGTGCAACCATAAACACATGCCACTACAGATGAAGTCGATTTCCAAAAACTGTTTCTGTAACAGATTCAACACTACAAAAATCATCTTGAATCACTGCCAACCCTTCAATGTACTGGACCTTGTAGCCTAAAGTAGACTCAGCGGCTGCGGCACTCGAAATTTCCATGTTTATAGGAATGCAACCAAATCTATACAACTTTAACAGAATTAGTCTTGAAAAATCCTGTTATCAAGTCGAGATTCTCGGTAATCTGAACCCAAAGTTAATGCAAATGCCTGTATGCGACGTTTACATGCGTGACGTGTCTTGCCAGGCCGTCCATGAAACTACCGTATAGTCACAATTTGTTAATGCTGAGATAAATTGTCCCGAACGATTCCAGTTTATTAAGTATAGATCTGACACTTTGAACGCCAGTGTCGGATTTCAAGGAAAATGCAATGAAAGAAAATGCAGGCTTGCCCACACAAAATGCCTGAACTATGAAGCATTTCCCAAGACAGCTCTGAGTAACTGAACTTCAACGCCTAGTGTTATTTTTCAAAATTTTAACCTACCAAATAATTTTAAAGTCTTGTATCAATACATCTTTAGAAAAGTGTAGCAAAGTCTTATTAAAAGAATTTGAGTAAGAAAGATATGGCATTCCATTTGCCGTCAATAATCCAGTCTACGAGGTTTGTTCAAAAAGTATCGCGAATTTTTAATTTTCGTGGGGCTACGTATATTCGATTTTTTGGTGGCGTTACGTTGGTATTCATGTCCCTCACTTGTGCTGACAAGGCCGGCCTTTTTGAATGTTTATCTTAATTTTTGCCAGCTATTTTGCTTGCACGTGTTTTGGCTTATCTTCAATTTCTGACTATTCCAATCAAAATTAACACTCTTGTAATGCTTCTGCCGTCGAATTTCTGGCCAAAAACTTGGCCTCCTGTGACTTTTTACTGTTCCCAAAATTAAAGAGGCCCATAAAAGGACGAAGCTATGACACGATTAAGGCAATAAAGACGGCATCGAACGATAGAGCTAAACAAGGTCACAAAAAATAAGTTTTTTTTTAAGTGCTTCGAGGATTGGAAGAAACGTTTACGTGGTTTTTTATGAGTAAGTTAACCAAGTTGAGTTGTTCAGTAAGCTGAATAAGTGAACGCAGTCAAATGTGCTTTATTGTTCAGCGACTTATTCCACGACTTGATAAGTCACTTTTATTCAGAAATTTGTTGAGTCATTTAGTTAAAGAGACATGCCATAAACAACGTTTACCCAACTCTAGTCTACAGTCCATTATATCTGTAATTTCCTTGAAAAAAAATAGTGCCAAAAACCCAAAAGCTATGAACCAAGGTTCTAAAATACGAACCTTGATTCGTTGCTTTTACAAACCGTTTCGTCAACCCAGCCTTAAGCATTGTGTGAAGGGTTCTTAACTCCGGACCGAACCGGTTTCAGAGTTTCCGTACATAACTATCTTGCTTAATGAGAACTAATAGGATAGAGCAGCGTTGGCCAACAAGAGCGAGACCAAAAAATGAGAGTGTATTGGTGTGCGAAAATAAATCGCCGAGAATTTGCTTCGACCTGACAGCATCAAGGGCCATAGAAGAACTAACATAGAAGTAGAATCTGCTACGTTGACAAGTTTTCACTTAGATATTTGTCAGCTGTTCACCGTCATTTTGGCTCTTTGAGTTATTTTTTGACTCTCTGAGTTTTTTTTTAACTATGGCCGTCTCCATCGTGTTTTCCTACGTCGACAGTAATTTTGAGTAACAGACTTTGTTGTCTCTATGAAGTATCTATTTGTCACAATGGAGTTAACATCACTCAAAAAAGAGAGGCGTTTCAAAGTGTGCTTCTATGTTAGTTCTTCTATGCAAGGGCTAGCCAGCGACTGAAAGTCTGTTTGCTCTCTTTTTCTCAGCTTCGGCATGCGTTCAGCTAGTATATGGGTTAATAGCGAAATGTCTTCGCCCCAGGGGGTTCTGGTGACCGTCGCTGGGCTAGAGTATATAAACTATGCACAAAAGCTTGCATAAAAGAAATAATTTTCGACTTTAAATAATAGTTAATTTTTGGTCACCTAGTGGATGACGTTTGGTTGGTCGCAGCTTAATAGCCGCATTGACCAGGTACAAAAGTGGTTTTAGTTATATACATTTTTTCCAAAATGGCTGACCCCAAGATGGCGAAGGTACGCGTGCCTTAAAAAAGGCAGAATCGGAGCTCGTTGTGACAGATTTGCAAAGGCCAACACCTGCCGAGAAACTGTAAAATATTATTGATACAAAGATTCTTGATCTGTCTCTACCGCAGTCTCTTAATTTAACCTTCCTTAACCTGTCGAAGCTATTTGATACGTCATACAATAGTTGAATGGTTCTACCAAAGACTCTAGAACAGTCAAGGGCGTAGCCAGCTTTTCAAAAAGGTAGGGGCAGCAGTGCCTGTACGATTCTTCAATATTTCTTTAATATAATTTTGTAGCATTAAATAGTTAAATCAAGATGCATTCGATATGAAATGAGAAACAATATTCAAAATAATAGCGGAAAAATGAAGTTATAAGTGAAAATGTGACTTTTCCTAAGCAAAATCTATGAATTACGGGGGGGCAGCTGCTTCCCCCTGGCTACGCCCTTGAGAACAGTGGTGTCCAAACTCACACACGTGGTGTCCAAACGAAACACGACGTAAGCATGTTGACATTTCAACATGAGCAACAAACAAACATACTAATGTCTTTTGAGAGAACACAAAGCCGAACACGCACATCGTTAGAGAGCAAGCCGGCGAGCGTCCCTCTAGTACGGCCGACCCACGCTGTATGAACGTTCCGTCGACGATTTTGTGACTGTCGTTGACGCTCGACTGACGTATTTTTCAAGGCGATGTCCGCTCAATACGTTAACGGCTCTCCAGGCACGCTAGGTCGTCGCAATGCCATTCAGAGAAGCAACATAAGCGACGCTCGTTCGACCCAATGGCATGCATGGGGCGACTTAAGCGACGCTCGTTCGACCCAATGCCATGTATGGGCCGACACTCGTTCGGCCCATGTTACAATTTGACAGGCGGCACGACGCATCACCGTACAAAGAGCAACGCTGGGTTGACGAATATAGAGTGACTGACCCCAGCCGTACTAGAGGGGTGCTATTTATAGAACACACGTATTCTCACTCTCTATGCGTGTGTCGGCTGTGACGCCGGCAGAATTATGATTTCCTATCCCATGGGATAGGCTTTTGGCAATTTGAACACCACTGCTCTAGATCACAGAAAGATAAGTAACGAATATACAAGTAAATGGAAATTTCCATGTGGATGCTGGATCTTACATGTGTGATAATTGGGCAGACTTCGCACACACAAGGAGCACATACGCATAAAATCGTAGGTCCAAATTGCAAATTTCCCCTCACTTAAAAATGAGCCTTAGACGGTAAATATTAGTGCTGTATTAAAATAATCGATAAACGTACTTGGAAACGGAACTTTTGCAAAAAAGGAATAGCGAGCTTCAAATAAAGATTCGCTAAATATTTACCAACGTGTTCAGAAACGAGCGTTTAGCATACTTTTAGCGAACTATCGTTAATTAAACAGTTAACAAGCTAAGTTTGAGATGATAAAGTAACGTTGGTGTTTGGACTTGTTTTCAAAAGTTTTATGAGAGAAACTCTCATTAGCCACATCGCTTACTAGGATTTTGAGCTCTGGGATTCCATTATGAACTTCTACTTAAATATGTACACCAATACCTCTTAACGGCAATACTCTTGCTTAACGGCCTAGAAACGTACCGAAAAAGTTGGACGTAAATCAATACGAATTTTGCATTGTTAATATGATTTCCAAAAGCCGTACTATAATATTTCTTTTGTTTTCGTTCAAGATATTAGGAAATTGTATAAGAAATCCTAAAAAGTGGCTAAAATAAGTGAGTTCGGTTCGGGTCCCTTTTCGGGTGGTCATATATTTAAAAGGTGCGGCTAGAAAGTTCTGGTTCGAGGGACTCTGAAACCTCGAAACGAACCGGTTTTGCGGTTCCCTCCAAATTTATTATACCCTTCTTAAGTGTAGACTTTAAGGCAAATACGTTTATACCAGAGGTCGGCAAAAAACACATTCACATTTTGGCATTGCGCATGTGTGTGTAGCCACTAACATGATGTTCAATTTGCTCTTCGGCATTGTTGACGAAGCAGCGCAGCGCTGTTTCGACGTCACAGCCGCTGAGCCCTTTTGTATGTACAGTAGATAACGACGCGCCGAACCCTGGTTTATACATACACACAAAATTTATAGCGCAAGACGACCTTTAAAGTTAATAATATTAATTTTATGTCTGACTTAACATAAAATTAGGTGATATATGTACCTATAACTTGTCCGACAATGTGGGAGAATAGACAGTGTGTCTTATGTATGACGCCTTTGCCTTAACAGACTATCAATGTCTACGTTCAAATAGATAATTAAAAAGAAAATAAAGTTTGTATACTTTGAAGGACATAAATCATATTAAATTTTACATGAAAGTTATAAATAGCCTTTCACTTAGCTATTATTATTGACGACCCAAGCCCACTATCTCTAAGCTAAGTTAAGTAATGCACTTCGCTTAGGTGATAGCTTTCATATAACAGGCTTTGATTTACAATATACTCTTACCATAAATTAGACTTATAAATAAAACACAGTCAGTACATGGTTTGACTCACAAGTGTATTTAATAACTAAAATAGTAGAAACTTTTCTTTTGTCAAGTATTTACCACAAATTTGATATATAAAAATAGATAAATCCAGGAAAAATCTCAAATTTCAATCGTAACATTTCAAACTTGGGTCTCGAATCTCCCGAAACATAGAAAAGGTCTAAATTTCAGCTGCCGAAGTTTTGCCGTTTGGCACGCGAGTTGATAAATCAGTCAGTCAGTGTAGTTCTGAGCGAATATGCCTTGAGCTACACATACATACTCGTATCAACGGCAGGGTGCTTGACTAACATCTGTTGCTAATAAAAGTGCTATAAACTCGACATCTGAACCTTAATACATATATACCGATATCATATATCGGCATTTCTTCAAAGTATATTGCTTTACAAAATAGTTTGAGATTGGCCATGCGCTATCGCAATTATATCACTCATTTTGTAATCGTATAATAAGCTTATCATCTGATGAGTTTTGCGGTTAAGTGTGCTCATAAATTTAAGCCAATTTAATGCGACTAATTGTGATTGGTAGATATGATTAGCGCCCCTTTTGCATTCGTACATACCTAGAAAATGCTAAGGAACTTATCACTTTTTGTTAATCATATTAAACGAATTGTTTTTTATTTGACAATCGTGTGGCCGATTGCTTTATAAATTTTTGTCGGCTTCCAGTTAAAGCAATTTGCTTACTTTCTTGTTTTTTCGTTAAATAAAATGTTAAATATTGACAGATTGTTAAATTGCTTCAGCTTCAGCTCGAACAACTGGCACCACAACTAAATAAAAATATTTATTAATGTTAATTTATTAGCCAAATAAAGTTGTCAGCCAGTGACGTCGTTTCCCGGCGAAAGAGTTTTTTTTTTGTTATAAATTAATTTATTAGTCGGCGGGTGACTGAAGCGTGAATTGAAGTGGAGACAGGTGATCTACGATCTAATAATAATGTCATGATTCCAAAACAGATTATTTACATTTTTCTATTAGGTTAGCATCGACTTCTGCTGGATAATCCTAATAAAATTGTTTGGTTGTATGATTTATTAGACATTTTGATCAATTGTTAGATTAAATGGGTCAATGTTAATCTTGAACAAATTCAGAGACTCATTAATTTGACCTTCGAAAATTTCAAGGCCTCTTTAATTGGCAACTTGTTGGTTGTTTAATTTTGGTCAGAATAATTGAAGCCATATACAATACTTACATTTTAGATGCCAGAATTATGATCAGCACTTATACGACACTTGAAACTTTTATCGCAGATCTTTTATACTTCAGCCTTATCAGGACTTTATTTCATTTATTATAACGATTATATGGTATCGTAAAGTGTGCGACCGCCTAGTGCCAACTGCCAAGTGCCGTGGCATGCGAAAGCAATACGAACCCATTAAACTTTTTCAAAGGGATCATAAACAAATACCCACCAAGCCATAATTAATAAATTCCTTTCCTTTCATTTTTTCTTAATGTTGAGAAATTATATAATTTTAAAATTAATAATGGACTTTAAGGTTCTATGGTTAAATATTATCAGCAAAATATTGAAATCGTTTTTATACTCTGTACCGAAGGTACATAGAGTATATTAAGTTTGTGCAAAAGTATGTAACAGGGAGAAGGAATCGTTTCCGACCCTTTAAAGTATATATATTCTTGATCAACAGCCGATTCGATATAGCCATGTCCGTCTGTCCGTCTGTCTGTCTGTCCGTCTGTCCGTCTGTCTGTCTGTCCGTCCGTCCGTATGAACGAAGAGATCTCAGAGATGGTAAGAGATAGAGGTTTGACATGTATGGGACATATATTTCTTATACTTGCAGGCAGATCAAGTTTATTTTCAATTTTTGCCACGCCCCCTCCCGCCCCCGCAATTTGGAAAAAACGCCATATCTCCTACAGCTTTGAAGAAAGATCATTCGCACCTTCTAGAGATACCTTGAAAACAAAATTATTTATCGATTTGCTGAAGGAATGATAAAGATCGGATGAACGATACTCAAGTTATGAGCAAAAAACGGCCAGTAAACACCACCCACCCATCACCACAGCATTCTATTGAACGGCAATCTTAGTGAGAGAGAGAGAGAGAGAGAGAGAGAGAGTGAAACTTAGAGCTGAGCGCGTATAACTCGTGAGCAAATGCGAGCTGCGACGTTAAGGGTACAGAGTATGTTATAGTCGGGCTTGACCGACTTTCTTTTTTGTTGTTTTTTATCATACAATGTACAGGGTGGTCCATTTAAAAATTGGAATTTCATTTTGCTATAAAAAAAAAACGGCTCGATATTATTCAAAGGTTGAACATTTATTGGAAAGGTTGGTTCATGTCATTTATTTAAGAAAAACAATTTCGGTCAAACCACAACGTCTGACTTGGCAGTAGCCCATTCGATCCACCCAATTTTTGAGAACATTTTCAATTGTTTCGGCACGTATGTCAGCAATAGCAACTCGAATCTCGTTCTTCAACTCATCAATTGTTTCAGAATTTTTTGCATAACATTTGTCCTTGACCGCTTCCCAAAGATAATAGTCTAACGGTGTCAGATCACAGCTTCTTGGCCATATTTGCTGTTTATTCGATTTTCGAAGAAGGGCGCAGAAGATCGATTTTGGCGTGCACTGTGTGGCACGTAGTGCCGTCTTGTTGAAACCAAATATCGTCCAAGTCTTCCGCTTCAATTTCCTCGAAGAACCAATCACTTAACATTCAACATTCAGGGTCACGGTGGCTCCTTGTTCATTTTCAAAGAAAAATGGACCAATGATGCCTCGAGACCAAAAGCCCCACCAAACAGTGACACCAGATGCGACAATTTTGTTTATTAACATAACCACCGAGGTGGAAATGTGCTTCATCCGAAAAGATGATTTTTCGGAAAAATTCACCATCTTCGGCCAAACGATCCTCCGCCTAATTTGCGAACTGTAGACGATTTGGATGGTCAATTGGCTTTAGCTGCTGCACTAATTGAACTTTGTATGGCTTCATGGCAAGGTCTTTATGCAACATTCGCATCAAAGAAGTGCGCGAAATGTCCAATTGTTGAAATCGATGGCGACTTGACGTCGATGGTTGTTCATGCACCGGACGAGTACGTACCAGTTTCACGAACTCGCTTCACGAATTGATCCACAAATTGAGTTTTGGGAACATTTTTTAGTTAAGTGTTTTTTTTTTCAAATTTCGCACAGTTTGAGTCGAGGACTCACCACTTTGGAAATATGTTTTTCATATTTCCCAACGTTCTTCAAGCGTTAGCGATCCATTTCGTTAATGTCAAAGTTTTTACTAAATATTAGTCGCTTCCCGAATGACATTTGACGTTTTTAAAGTCAAATGAATAGTTCAAATTCCAAACACCAGATGGACCACCCTGTATATGGGTATTTCCAAGATGTCGAACGCGACAGTCGTACGCATTTAAAGTGGAGTAGAAGTCAAATTAAAATAATTTTTTTTTCTTTTGTTACTTTAACTTGTAGCATTTTTCAAATTTCAAATTTTATTTCAAAATAAAATATGATTCGATACGTGACATTGCGAACGCGACACTTTTTTCCATCATTTTATTTATGTGGTTTCTGTATAATGCGAAGCCAAAACTTACGATTAATTGCAATCACATAGTTTCTCTTGGTTTCTTATGCATTCTTTTATAACTAGACATCGGATTTTATGTACTTTTTTAAATGAAGGTTGATTGAGGTGAAAATTTGGATTTATACTAATTAAATAACCCACTTTCCATTGGAAACTGCATATTCAATATATGCAAATTTTGCATATTTTACATATGTAAAATATGCACTAAATATGTAAAATATGTAATAAATATGTAAAATATGTAAATGTATAAAAAATGTATAAAAATTGAGAAATTTGCAAAAATTCTTATTCTTGAGCTTAGATTATTGTTAAAAATATAAAGATGGCATATATAGACGGTTAAATGGGAGTTGTAGACCGAGCAAATGAAAGGTGTGCCTTGGAAGTTCTAAAATATGGGGAAATTTCTAAATTGTTCATTAATTTCAGATTTTTATGAAGATTTTATGGACGGCTAAAGTACACGGATAAATAAAGAAGATGTCGAATAAATGGTCAAAAAATCGCGAAATTTCAAAAATTCACATTTGAATTTAGATTATCATAAAGAACTGTAAACCGGCTGGTAAATAGGAGGAGTATATCAAATGGTCAAGGAAATCGCGAAATTTGCAAAATTTTCTAACGACCTAAGATAACTATGAAGGTTGGATAGATGGCAATTGAAGATGCGTATATTAGAGGCTTAGACCAAAAACCGCGAAATTTGTCAAATTTTCATTGCCTATTTACGAAAGCGCAGCAAATTTTATAGGCGCTCGGAAACTCCAGAATTATATATTAATCCCTTCCTGTCATGTGAATGCTGAGAATATACCTCTCCCGCACAACAACATTGTAAACTTAGAACGAAAATTTTATTTTTCTAAAATGTTTTTATTATAATTGTTGTAGCAGTATACAATTAAGTATTTTTCTAAATTTTCCATTGTAAATTTTTGGCGTTTCTCAGAAAAAATTAGCTTGTAGGCCGAAAAACTGCGTTCCACATAGCAAGATGTAAGCGGTGCATATTTGAATTTAAATATGTCAGACATATTAATTTTCCCCGCGTCAGTTATTTCCGAATCAGAATTGAAAAATATCTGATTAAGGTTATCAAATGAACCATAGTCCGGACTCCGATCCAATACGTCCTTTAGTTTTTTTTGCAGTTTTATACCGAATTCTCCTTTCACACCATTTAGAATGTCCTTTACTTCAGATAAAAGCTTGAAAGTTTTTGCAAGTAAGACAGACTACGTTGTCTTCCTGTATTTCAAAACAGTTTGATTCCAATTCTTTTAGCCATTTTTGAATCAAACGTGTTTTTTTATCGCTTATTTTCGGCATTTTAATTAATTAAAAGTTGAATTGATGAAGTTGATTTACAAAGTGGAACGGATTTGCAACAAAATCAGAAAATGGTGAGCACAGAATCACAAAAAGAACACATTAACCCTGGCCTACTAGGATAATAATGTATCTGAAATATGTCATTTCATAAAAAAATATGTTTTTTACATATTTTACATATTCTGCATATTTTGCATATTTTTTTATGCAAATATGCAATTTATGCAAAATGGTTTTTAGCGGAATTAGATCGTTTTTTAATAAAAATAAGATGTGTGCAATCAGAACTTAAATCGCACATGCGTTTCAAAATATGTAAATATGTAAAATCCGATGTCTATTTATAACCATTTGTACCCTCAGAAAGATTTTAGATATCAAAAAAAGTGCAATCTTTAGGCACTTTTATCAAAAAAATGTGCAATATTTATGTCCAAATTAGAAAATTCGCGCTAGCGCAGCTGAGAAACCGAATATTTCGAAGTGGGTTATGATTAAATGTAAGATTGGCCTACATTAGTTCAATTTAATTGTTTCCCCTTGAATATTTGATAAAACAGAGTGTTTTTAAGCACTTTTAATTTTTTGGTCTTGGTGGATCTTTTGGTGGAAATGCCCATATGTATTGTTGCAATTTATGCTAAACTCATTCATGCTTAAGCCCCCTTGAGAATTTTCAATATCCTGGGAATTTTAAGCAATATTCAAAAATTTAAAAGTAAATTTAGATAATATTAACTCCACTTGGAATCTATCAGGCCGGAAAAAAACTCAAAGCAATGGAAGCAAGGGCTTGCCCACCGCTGCTTTATACTATTGGCAAGGTTTCCTGTCTATTTCAACTCTTGAGCATCTTCTTCTTTATATATCAAAAAGACTGACTGACTGACTGATTTGCAATCGAAGAGGTAAGAGATTGAAGGCTGAAACTTGTACAGGAGTTACCATTAGTTTTGAAAGTGAGCACCAAGACGGGGTTTCGGAAAATTTTTTTTTCATCTGATTGACTTGAAATTTGGTTTGGAAGCATAGTACGCGATATAATTCGACGTGTTTTTTTTTTCCGAAAACCCGCCTATGAGGAAAATGGCCAGAAAATTCTGCATGCAAATAACTATTTTCATACGATTGGCTTGAAACTCGGTTTGTAGTGATAAAATTCAAATTCATTTGCGATTTCATTTTCCGATGTTGGAAATACCGCCGAGATACCCACTGTGTAGGGGGTGGGATGTGGGTGGTAAGTGGGTGGTAAGTGGGTGGGAATTGGAGCGAAAACCCAACAGCAAAGTCGTAACATGGAAAAAAATGCAAAGTAGTCACACGTGGATTTCAAGCCCATGTATGTAAGATTCGCTTTGTGGGCTCTACAGGGGACACAAATTGAAAAGGCTATACTGATAGCGGCGCAGCGAAGCGCGACGGATTATATGCTAGTAAATTCATATTTTCTCGTGTTTGTAATAGTTTTACTCAAATTAGCTAATTGTAGTTTAAAAACTTAGTTAAATTACATTTTTTTTTTTTATAATTTTTTCACTGAAAGGGGTGAGCTGGTTTGGAAACATGACACCACCTGCTAACCACAATAAACGCTGTGTCGTGCCAAATCTCAACTATGTAATTGTAAATTGATCTAACACTATGGCAATTTAACTGCAATTTGAACTTTTATCAGCGCAAATTGATTTGTGCTCAATCGAATAACTGGAATATTTATTAGCATGCTAACAAAATTAAATTGTTTAAAACAATATGTGAAACGGAAATCCATTTTATGCCCATTAACAGTTATGGGGTAGAATGACGTGAGCAAAACTCATTAATAAGCTGACTTTCTGTTTTGTTTTTAACAGATTTTATATTACCGCAACGTGTGATACTGGCTATCATGGGCTTTCTGGCCATCCTGAATGCCTACACGATGCGTGTATGTCTATCCCAGGCTATTACAGTGCTGGTGGTAAAGAGGAACCTTACGAGTGATGATGATGATGATAAGGCCATTTGTCCACCCGATGAGTTGGATGAAGGTGCCCACGTGAGTAGATCCAAGACTTGAACATAAAATTTCATTTAACAAACTTTTTTTTTTTAACAGCCGGGCGGAGATTATGAATGGTCGGAGGAGCTGCAAGGCTTGATTCTGTCTTCCTTCTATATTGGTTACATTGTCACACACATTCCTGGTGGTTTATTGGCTGAGAAATTTGGCGGAAAATGGACCCTGGGCTTGGGTATACTCTCCACGGCTGTGTTTACAATGCTCACACCACTGGCCATTGAGTATGGAGATTCGGACTGGTTGATTGTCACCCGTGTGCTGATGGGTTTGGGTGAGGGTACCACATTCCCGGCGCTTAGTGTGCTACTTGCGGCCTGGGTTCCAGCGAATGAACGTGGCAAGCTGGGTGCTTTGGTTTTAGGTGGCGGTCAAGTGGGTACCATAATGGGTAATTTGCTATCCGGTGTGTTTTTGGATGAATACGACTGGCCATTTGTGTTTTACTTCTTTGGTGGTCTGGGCGTCGTCTGGTTCGTTATTTTCGTAAGTGAAAGAAAATGGAGACATGGTACACAGAAAAAAAAGGATATTTGTTGATGGGCTATGGCAGCGGTGGGCACGCGCTTGCTTTCATTACTCCGAGATTTATAAGACGAATAAGAAATTGCATCGCTATTTCCTCGCTTCGAAGTGTGTTACAACAACAGTGTGTGCGATCGAAACTCGCCGATAACCGTTGTTCTTAATGTTGTTGTTGTTGGACTGCTCCCAAACTACTCTTCTATTGAATGATTTTGGTATCCATTTGGAATGGATATTAATAACATCCATTTAATGTTAAATCGATCTTTGATTTTTATCCAATGTATCTGAAAATGGTCCAAGGGATATGAGAAAACTATCCATTCCAAATAGCTTAACATCTTTCAAATAATATTAATAAAATCCATTTTCCAATTTCCATTTTCATCCAAGGGATCTGAATATAGTCCAAAGGATATGAAAAATGGTTAAAATAATATCAAAAAAACTGATTTGACAAAACTATCCATTCCAAAAGACTCTTTTTTTTCTGTGTATTGTTGGGTCTTACTGACCTTTATTGTTCACAGTTGCTCTTTATGGTTCACTTGCTCTTAAAATTGAGAAATCAACTGAACAAAGGGAGAAACCTCTTGTCTTTTCCTCTATACTAAAACCCATTTTCTTTTCCACTTTTAGATCTTCTTGTGCTTCAGCGATCCCAGCAGTCATCCCTTCATCAAGCCCAGTGAACGCGAGTATTTGATCAAGGAGATTGGCACCATTGGACGCAATGAGAATCTGCCGCCCACACCCTGGAAGGCCATTCTCACCAATTTGCCCATGTTTGCTCTAGTCTGCGCTCAGATTGGTCACGATTGGGGCTTCTATATTATGGTCACCGATTTGCCCAAATATATGGCCGATGTTTTACAGTTCTCCATCAAGGCCAACGGTCTGTACTCCTCCCTGCCCTACATCATGATGTGGATTGTTTCGGTTGGCAGTGGTTTTGTGGCCGATTGGATGATACGTCGCGGCATCATGAGTACCACAAATACGCGCAAAGTGATGACTGGTCTGGCTGCCTTTGGACCCGCCATATTCATGGTGGGCGCTTCCTATGCCGGCTGCGATCGTACTTTGGTTGTGGTTTTGTTCACCATCTGCATGGGTCTGATGGGTGCCTACTATGCAGGCATGAAGCTCAGTCCCCTGGATATGAGTCCCAATTATGCGGGCACTCTGATGGCCATTACAAATGGTATAGGAGCTATTACGGGAGTGATTACACCCTATCTGGTGGGAGTGATGACACCAAATGTGAGTTGAATATTCCATTTTCAATTGATTCAAGTCTAATTCCCTGCTTCTCCTACCCTTTAAGGCCACGCTCTTGGAATGGCGCACCGTATTTTGGGTAGCCTTCGGTGTACTCTGTATCACGGCGGTTATTTACTGCATCTGGGCCTCCGGTGAGGTTCAGCCCTTCAATAATGCTCCCATCCAACCGCGTACAATGGACTTTGAGGCCCAAGAGCGCAAACCCGAGCGCAACATGAAGTCTGTAGAGCATAGCTCTTAGGTCGTGCCATAAACTACTCTAGTGAATGTTCCATATTGTTAGTCAAGACATTGTTATTGTACTATATTGCATTGCTAGTTCTATAGTATGTGCCCATCCAGCCACTGGGCACTAACTAATACTTAAGCGAATTTACTTACACTCACCCAACTTGCACGGAGTGTACTTCTATGAAGGATAATGCTAATCCACTACCCCAGCAACGTACTCTCTTAATTATTATTTAGTATTTAAAAAACGGAAAACGTACAGCAAAGAAAATCAAATAATTTCATCCCATAGGTTTAAGCAATGTAAAGCGAAGCAAAAGATATAGAAAATAGTAACTACTTAATTTGTATTACATCCAAATGTTGGTCCGAGAAAATATTCTATGAATTCTGTACTAGTTTTTTTTAATTGTTGATCAATGTGTGTGTTTTAACGTGCCTGTTAAAGACCATAAACTGTTTTTATTAATGTTAGTAAAATAAAGTGCATCGATAAAAATTTAAGAAGAAATGCGTTTTGGTAATAAGTTTCGGTTCGTGAACCAATTCTGTGGTTTAAACTCTCTAACCCATAATCGTGGGTTGAATTTAACGAGAAAATTTAATAGATGAAAGCTAACTAAGCTAACTAGCTTGTATAATTTCTATAAGTTAAAGTCTTAAATGATTTTCGTCGAACATTCTTAGCTGAGTTATTTCCCAAACTCAGCAGCAGTTGATTTTTTATATGGCATCTATACGCTATATTCATCCGATTTTGACCAAATTCCCCAAAATTGTGGGGGAACTAAAAATATTCATAACTGAAAAGTAAAAAGACGCCACCATTGAAAACAAAAAAGCTTTTCTCACTAAAACTACTTTTTCAACCGATCGTTTCCATGCCAGCTATATGATATAGTCAGCCGATTTGAAACAAACTTAGCAGAATTGTGTGTAATTATATATTATTGAACGGTAACAAAAAACTATCTTTTGTATGGCAGCTATACTATATAGTTGTCTGATTTTAATAAGACTAGGTGAAATTATGTGAAAGCATAGAAAACCAGAGCTCGCAAAAAACTGTTAACACTATCAGCGTGTCTGTGTAAAACTTTTCTGTTACAGACACAACGAAAAGATGTTGTAAAAAGACACTTTTAATCAGTGTTGCCAACTTTTGCCGAGCAAAAAAATCCGTTTTCGGCGGGACTGAGATAAAAAAAAAGCTGTATTTTTCAACAAAAAAGCTGTAAAAAAAGCGTATGTCGTTTCTTATTATTTGTGCAATTATATATTTAATATATGATCAGAGTGATGAAGTTCCTTGTCCTTATCCTTGCCGCAGGCCTCAGTTGTGCCTATTAGCTTAAGGTTACTAGGAAGGACCTTATAATCGAAGCATCATTTCTCATGTCGACATAACCAGTATCTACCTATACTACACATATTCAGGCATGTTCTCTGTTCCGTTTCCACGGCAACTTTTCGTAAGTGGAATTGATTCGTGTTCTCGCAACACCAAAACGAAAAAGTTTTTTGTTTTGAAAAGTAATGCTTGTTGGTCGGTGGAATAAAAAGTAATTGCCAATTTACGCACTCTTTCAGTTTCTAGATGTGCATAAAAAAATAGAATTGTGGTTTTGCTCTTATGTATCTAGTGCCGATCCTGCTTGGACTGGTAGTTTGCAAAAAGTAAAACGAAAGCAATTTCATTCGGAATTGAGAACAAAAAACGAAACCGAAGCGGAATTGCATTCGATTTACTTTTCAGAATCTAATGAAATTGAGAACGTGCCTGACTATAATTTTAATTTAATTTCTTAATTTCAGTTTCACTAATATCCAATATCTTATACATTATATTGAGTTGAGCGTGCTTACCTCCATTAGATTTCTGAGTTTAGATTTTACTATATTAACCTGACTGAAGACACGCTCAACTTCAGCGTTGGACCATGACAAGAACAACATCTAAGTCGCAATCGAGGCTAACTCAAAAAGTCTTTCATTACCTCCAGAGTCCTTGGAAGCGTTTACTTTACTCCAAAACTTTAGTATCATCGTAATTTTCCAATACCTTCTACGAAACACTAAAATACTTTCAAAATGGTAACAATGTTTAGTTTTTTTTGGTCGTAGAATGATGTGCATTTGCAACAACTTCAGTAAACTCAAGAGGTATAAGATTAATTCTTCCGGAGCAAAGCCTTAAGCTCCGGGTTCTGCAGCCAGACTTTACGACTTTTTTGTTTGAAAACTTTTGGCATTTTAATCAATTATCCGTAAACTTGGCTAGCACTTTGAGATGATAGTTTCCTAAACTTTAGAGGTGGCAATTACTATCGGTTTGCTTATAAGTTTTGCAAATGACTCCAAAATAAGAATAAAGCTGAAAAAAAGCCGAAATCAGTTTTATAAAAGCTGGAATTCCCAAATTCCAAATTTTTCCCGCTTTTAAAAAAAGCCAAAAATGACGGGAAAAAAGCTGACTTGGCAACACTGCTTTTAATTCTGCTTTGCTCAATAGCTGTTTTCGCTCAACCAAAGATCGCTTTTTTCGTTTCTGTTTTGCTCATGTCTTTCACTGATCGTTTTGCCGAGAGCCGACTTCCAAAGAGTCTTCTACAAATGAAAGCGTGTTTGTGACTGGGATGCCTGGGTGTGTGTGAGTGTGAGTATGTTTGTCTCAGTCAACGATCTTTGTACATACGTGTAGTATGGAGAAATGTATTATTATTATCCTATCAAATGAAATGCAGAAAATAATAGTTTTTGTAATTGCTTAACGCCTAAAAAATATATTTATTTAATTATGTACATTCTACATTTAGTTTATAAGCCCACCGCCTACCACACCAACAAAACAAATAACCCTTTTTGCTGACACTTTTTGTGTTTTGCTCATTTGAAGACAGTTTTTGCGTGAGCTCTCGCTCACAAGTGTTTCTCTCAGTTGTTATTGACAGACCGTCTCGTTTGTTTTGATCAACCGAA
This sequence comes from Lordiphosa magnipectinata, assembly GCA_037044535.1. Lineage (NCBI taxonomy): Eukaryota > Metazoa > Arthropoda > Insecta > Diptera > Drosophilidae > Lordiphosa > Lordiphosa magnipectinata. The sequence continues at coordinate 72,771 of JBAMBO010000735.1, read as the reverse complement.
AATGCTCAACAGAAAACACATGAGGAGGGAAAAAAGTGTTTTGCTCAGTGAGAGACCGAGTCGTCTTTGTTTTTATCTGTTTTGTCAGTGGGCTGATCGCACTGAAAAAAAATGTTGAGGGTTATTTCCGAGCTCTGTAGAAAACTAATAAATACGAGGTTTTGGGACGTTTGCGTTGAAGACAAACAAGCAATAATCGGGTTTCTCCCTTTATTTCTTGTGGTTGTTGTTGGTTCAGAAATATTTTCTTCAGCCGTAAGCTGGCTGCGTTAACCTCTGGTCTAAAGTTTCAAGTTATTTAGCTAGAAAACGATTAAGTTTATGTATATAGTGTAAATTTATTGATATATTCCATTTTCAAATCGGTGTGGGAGAACGAAATAAATGGCAAAGTATGGAGAAACTTAAAAGAATAATCAAAATTTCTCCAAAAAAAATTTTTTTCACTTCAGAAAAAATTAAAAATTTTTTTTACTCAATTGGCAGTTGGAATCTATAAAAACAAGTGAGAAAGTTGGTCCAAATCGATTGTTACAACATTTATACACACCAAATTTATCATGATTAATGTCCTTTAAAGTATGCAAACGTTATTTCAAGCCAGTTATGACAGCGTCATACATAATCCACACAATCCAATTACAATATAATCTGTGTTAGCCAAATATAAAATAAATATAATTCTGAATCATTCTTCTTCAAAAGCATTGCATGCACAATTAGTTTTGTGTGTATAAAGTGTATATTCAGTTTGAATTTCAGAAGGCAGACATAACTTGACTATCATTTATCCTTCGGCTGATCACTGACGTCGCTATCGACAGTCGCATGTGTGTCATCACTAAAGGGCCGCGCACACATGTAGCTGAAAGATGAACTGACTGCAGAACCGAAAGCTTTGCTGACAACAGAATTTGATTCAGCACACCTATAATTTTGCTGCTTGCTTGCAATATGGTGTCCTCGATTGGGAAATCTTTTAATTGCGGAAAATTTAAAAGTGCAGAGAAAATTTAAGCAAAGGAAAAAAAGAATATGGCTTCACGAGATTGTTACTGTTAGAGAGACATTGGGTGAATTTCATAATTTATATGGTCAATTAGGAACGTATCAAAAAAACTTTTATGAATACGCCAGAATGAATATGGACACTTATATTTACAATACGCGACAATATTTTAAATAAAATGGGAGATCGCATTCAGAAGGATTAATAAAAATGTATGTGAGCTTCTTAATATTGCATGTAATTTTGTGATAAAAGAGCATATAACATACTTGTCGCATTGACATTTTTTGACAATTCTGAAATATTCTTCTTGAAATAGTGTTAGTTTTTAATTCACTTAATAATGTTTCGTAGTCCATGACTGCGGTGTAACTGCCGCCGTTACTAAATACATCAGCGACCTGACATAATCAAGCAAGCTTGTTCATTCAAACAAAGCTGAGCTTACGGCTGAATTCGAATGTTCAATAAAGCGCATAGTGTGCGCACTTCCATGCATGCAGTGTGTTTGTTTTTCGAAAGCTTAAAGCTCGGCCTAAAGATCTGCCGTCTGTTCATCTTTCAGCTGCATATGTGCGCGGCCCCTAAGTAATTTGTCAGATTAACGCCATTGTTGTCTCTCTCTGGTTTCTTGCACAATTGAATTGAAATACGGAAAATTCCCATTTGTGGCACAATTTATCATGGAGATAGATGAGGAAAAGAACGAGCTGCCGTCCAGCAGCAACGTGGACAAAAAGAAACGTTTCGAAGTCAAGTAGTGGAATGCTGTGGCGCTATGGGCCTGGGGTAAGTACACAATATTTGTACTAAAATTCTTGTTTTGGGTCTAATAATGACTTCTTTTTCTGATGCAGATATAGTGGTGGACAATTGCGCCAGTTGCCGCAATCACATTATAGATTTATGCATTGAATGTCAGACCAATCAGGTGTCGGCCACCGCGGCCTGGGGCGTTTGTAACCATGCTTTTCATTTCCCTCTGGATAATCGCGAAAGGGGCCATGCTGGGGATTACATAGATCTAAGTGACTATTGATTTTGTAACCAATAAAAAAGTTCGATCCATATATTTGCTAAACTGTGGTATTTATGATGTGTTTGCCGAGAGGGCAAAATAATCTTGATCTGCCTGCAAGTATAAGAAGTTTATGTCCCATACATGTCGAAGCTTTATGTCATACCATCTGTGAGATCTGTTCAGAGACAGACGGACATGGCTATATCGACTCTGCTGTTGATGCTGATCAAGAATATACATATCTACAATGAAGGGTTGGACATGCTTTCCTGCTGCATCCTCTAGCTGATGAGTGACAAGCAAGAAGGTTGCTGTATTTAACTTTTTTTCACTTATAAAAGGCTGCCGGTGATCATGGAGGAGAATCCAAAAAATACCATTTTGAATTTTTCGTTTTTCATTTGAAATTCCGCCAATTGTAAAAAGTGTGACCGTTTGCAGTTAGGATAGAAATCAAGATGCCAAATCACGCAGAGTTGCACGTATCGATACATATGTGAGTGCTGGAAAACGTCACAAGTAGAATTAAATTGTTAGCGCGCAATTCAATTTTTGTGCGCTAAATTGAACGAATACAGGGGGTGCCACAGAAACTCGCTTGAAACCAAATTCCAACCGAATTCCAATTCTTAGGTGCCACAGAAATTTTTTTGGTTCCGTGTATTAGTAGGAGATTTGTTTAATTTGTTTAGTTATAATACTTTTAGAATTGGAACCTTTATTATTTATGTGAATAGGTTGTATCGAATGAATTAAATTATTAATGTTTTCATAATAAATTTTGCATTTTAATAATTATTCAAAAAATCTAACAAATTCTGGCCAAACCAAACAAAGCACATACGCAAACCAAACTGACCCAAGACGCAAACCAACCCCAGTCACCATTGCACACTGGCTTTTTTATGCCTATTGATGGATATTGAGTCCAAATTTGGTTTCTACGCATAGTTCGGACCTCAAAGACGACTTGTAAAGATTCACTCAATTTAGACCAATATTTTATTTAGCTCCCATATAACCGATCTGGAAGATGAAGAAAATCGGGTTCGATTCGGATCATTATTTCACAAAGCTGCCATATCGTCGATCTGGCCAATTTGCCCGAACTTTGTTTGTTTATACGCTATTGAACTGAATTTCAGTTTGAACACGAATTTTAAGCTCCTTAAGAGACTTACCGAATGTTGTTCGATTCGGCACACTATTTCATATAGCTGCCATATAACAAATTTTTCAAATTTGCTCCAACTTTGTTGTAATTTTATGCTATTGAACTTTAATAAGGTTCGTACTATTATTTTTGGCTCTAAAAACGACTTACAAAACTTTTTTACGTTTGTTTGCCAAAAATTGTTTTTTAACTTTCTTTTATGTAATATCTTAAACTTAAGCACGAATTCAGCTGCAATAAATCCGATTTTCTTGAAAAGGAGCAAGTTGTAGCAAGAAGTTTTAGTTAAAAGTAAGAAATTTGTGCTACCTTTTAGAACGCCATTTTATTTCTGAGTGTAGACTTACCTACTATTCAAAATAGCTGATTATCAGACTTGTTCTCAATTCCACTATCACAAAAGTTTTTTGAAAGTGGAACTGATTCGTGTTCTGATAAAAGTCAAAGGAAAGACTTTTGCGGATTCAAACTTTTTGCCTTTTGGCTAATGAAATTAAAAGCAAATTTCAAATTTGGCATTGAAAACTAAAAGCTACCCACAAAATGAAAGTAAATCACAATTCTTTGGTCAATTTAAGATGTTTTGGTACCCTAAAATATTACAGACGGACTTTAACTTATTTTTAAATAATAAAATTTACGAACACTTTAGATTTCTTAGAGGCTGGCAAAAGCGATAAGTAAAACGTGAAAAATTCGTGTTCAGAATTCCACAATGCGATAGCTCTGACTAGTTCGATAGGCATTATCAATTGATAGTCTTCTATCGTCAGTCCATAAAAATGTGATTATATCGTACAAAATCGATTTGATTTCGCTTGTGACCAATAAGTTCAATATGATGGGAACTCGAGAGTAGTGTTGCCAACGCCTCGACACAAAAAAAGGACGGTTGAACTCAGAAAAAAGAAAACGGACAGATATTTTTTAAAAGGATAAAAAAACAGGACAAACAATATTTCCCTATTAATATAATAAAGCTTTAATGAATATCAAAAAGTTTATAGTTGGCAACCTTTTTAAATTGTGGAAATTTGAGTTTAGCCGGCTCGAGGTCAAATAAAACACACAGATGTGTAAGTTGTTTCTCCGATATATTTCGGTTGCTCATCAGCGACAATTATTTTGGAGTTTCGTGGAGTTTCGAATATGTTTATTTTCGTTTAATTCATAGCGAGAGTATTATCAGCATCAATTTCGTGTGCATATGATGCATTCGTTCCAATTAACCGAAGACATTGCTAGTGCCGCCTCCTGACGACAAGCAGCTGATGTTGAAAGGGGCTGAAACGTAATTTTGTATACCTGTGCGAAGGGCACGGCATTTTGCATGTGTTTTCATGGTCAATCTTTGGATTTAAACTGCAGTATGTCTCGGAATCCGGATAATTGGCATCCCGACGCATCTAATTCTTAAATTCAGGTTCTTTTAACCAAGTTTCACGAAATTTTTGTTGGTAAACGTCTTTCGGCATGTTGAAACTTTAAAGCGCAATGAACCAATATTCGATAAGTCTGATTTCGATTACACACAAATAATCACAAGCGGAAAATAAATATGGAAGCGATTCCACATAGTTGAAATTGATAAAAAACCTCAGAACAATTAAAAAAGGATGAATAAAGGATAAAACAAAATAAAAAAAGGCATTTTTTCCGGATAGGGGACGTTTCAAAATTTTTCCGGAAATCGCAGTTTAATAAAAACAAAAAAAAAAAACGGTTTCCCTATTATAAAACAAACAAACCAATACCCTGTGTATTTACAAAAAAACTCTTGGCCGTACTAAGGAGGATTATTGGACGGATATCTCAACCACCTAGCAGCACAACCAAAATAAGCAACAGAATTAGTGACAGCAAATTGGTAAACAAACACCTTCAAACAACAAAAACCATAGCCAAAATTCGGTCTGCGATCGTCGTACGGACATACCCAATTGCTATTCCAAAATGTTGTAATTAATATCTGTTGATTTGTGTTGTTTATATAGAATTATACTCAACCATAGACCTTGACGCAGCTAGATGTAAACTTTGAATAATTTGCAAATTTACTTTGTTTAATTGTTGTTTCTACAAATGTTTACAATTTTGATCCGCCAATTATCATAACGCGAGGAATTTTGTGTACTTGTTTTTGTAGTTTAAAATCAAATCGAAAATGCTTATATACAGTAGCTGCTATTTCAAAACACTGTGACATATTTTTGAACTCAAAAAATGTGATCACGTCGAGACAACAAAATTCTGAATGTGTGTGATGATAGTATAAAAACCCTGTCTGGGTTTGGTCTGATTAGCTGCCGTTTTTTTTTGTGCACTTTGAACTTTTCAGCTTCAGAGTAGGATTTACGATTCCATATTTCGTAAAGTATGCTGAATTTTGCTTTCTTTAGCAAAGTTGTTGTTCTTGGCCTGGCCTAAAAACATTTCTTTGTAGAAAATCAAAAAAAAATTACATCTTCAGACTCAAAATTACATAAGACCAAGTTTTGACTACTGTTTTTCAGTTTTTTAACTTCAGCTTGAAACCCGTTACAAATTTGAACTAGAAATACAGTACAAAGTTGTAGCTTAGACCAAAATAAACAAACCGTTTGAACGAACCAACTTCATTCAAATACTTTTTCATATAGTTGTAGGCCCTCAAGCATGAACAACTCTCATAAAAACCCCAAAAAAACGAATATTTTCGGTAAAAAAGTACAAAAATTAGATTTTTTAAATAATAATTTTTAAGTAATGTTATTTTTTACTATTTTATTGATTTAATTTAAAAAAAAATCGAAATTTTTGACTGTGAAAGCCATTTGCTACAAAAAATTGTCATTTTTTCGAGTTTTGGTTAAAGTTCTATATGCTTAAGGGCCCGTAATTATATTTTGTATTTATTTAATAGAGTTGACAAATTTAGCTGTCGACATAATAATATAAATTTTTTTTTTTTTTTTAAATATTGTTAATCCTAATCCCGCCTTCGTCCGATTTAGGAGAACATTTTTATGATGTGCTCCGACTCACATCAGGTAGGCGGAGGCAAAGATTTACAGTTACTGGGAAGAAAAGTATGACAAAATATTAGATACATTTACCAACATCGAACCCTCAGAATTTACCAAATGGTATAAATAAATATACAACATGCATATGATTCGAAACGGGTCGTGAGATTCGAAATTAGATCTACTTACATTTAAGAAAATTGGCCGGAACTGTCGTGTAGATCTTGGTGGGATCAAAAATTAATATGGCTTAAAAGAAAGCATTTGTCAATATGGCCATTTATTAGCTTATAAAGGAACATAACTCCGTAACAGATTCTACGATCTTGCAGAGACGGTAGGCTTAATAGACGGAGTCTGTCCACATACGATGGCAGGCGACGGTGTTGCTCCCAGTTACGTCCACGTAAGGGGAACAGGAGAAATAGCTTCTGTACCGACAGAATAAGGCCCTGGTATGTTGCATACTGTGGTGAATATACGATTGAGCAGTACTTTGGTCGAAGACCCCTTTAGCTTTGCTAACGATAATTCCAATGTGATCAGAAAAGTTCATATTATGGCTGAATAATACGCCAAGGTCTGTTACTTCATGTATGCGCTCGAGGTTGTGCGGGTAGAAAGACATAACATTACATTTAGAGTGGTTAAGGTACATCAAGTTGTTGATGCACCATGATTGAAGGTGGTTAATGTCATTTTATAACAGTCAATGTCGGGGTCTTTGAGCTGCATATAAAATTTAACATCGTCTGCATACATTAACGCATGAGAATTTGCAATGACAGAAGGAAGATCGTTTATGAATAAACCAAAAAACCACGGTCCTAGGTAACTCCCTTGTAAAACTCCGGTAGTGACATAAACACACTTGAAGATTATGTTGTTAAATAATACTTTCTGTTTGCGGTTTGCCAAGTACATTCAAATCCAGTTATCTAAGGGGTTAGGAAAACCTAAAAGTGATAATTTCTTTAAAAGCAAAAGGTGATTAACTGAATCAAATGCCTTGCTAAAATCTGTGAAAATAACATATGACTGAGTTTTCAGCTTGATTACTTCTCATATTATGGAAGTAAGCTCGAGAAGATGTGTTGATGTGGACCGGCGCTTCATAAGCCCGTGCTGTGATGGAGACATAAGAGAGCAACATTGGTGCTGAAGGAACCTTTCGCATGAAGTTGGTATGTTTCAACCGCTTCGTTTATACAAGTCTATGCTACGTTGTTGTCCTGCATTGCTTAGTTAAATTCGATACAGTTTTCAAAGCAAAGTTGAAAAAACAATACAAAATTAGGGAAAACAAGATGAATTTACGATATTTTTGTAATTTTCAGTATAAAGATGTGACTTTTTTTGACTTGCTTCTTAGAAATGATTTGTAAGCCAAGAGCAACAACTTCCTTCCTCTAAGACGTCAAAGCGAAATTCCAAATAGTCTACGAGATATGGAGTTGCAAATCCCGTTCAGAAGCTGAAAACTTCAAAGTGCAATAAAAAGAAGACGGCAGCCTACTAGACCAAACCCAGCTAAGGTTTTTGTACTACCATCAACATTTTAGTTTTACACAGTGTAAGCGGCAGTGGAACCATTAGTTTATAAAAGTTATTCCGCAGCAATTTCACGTGGAATTCGGAACATGAAATTGTTTCGGAATTGTTGCGGAATTACTTTTGAAAAGTAAGTGGAATTGAGAACAAGGCTGTATATTTCATGGAGTAATATTTACTAACAAGCTTATTTGTGGATCAACTGACTCTCCATATTTGTTATCACTGGTAAACTTTAATGTTCCTTCTCGACCATCGCGAAATTATCGTCTGCTCTTCTAACTGTGAACTTTATTCTCATTTTCATGTTTTATGCAGCAACTACAATAATTTATGTCAAAATATCTCATTCGAACTACCTATTTATGTAATTGCGTCACGCCTACTTCAATTCCTGTCTACCTACTAAACAATTTTTATGTAACGCACTGTGACTTTGTGAATGTGATTGTGCGACTAAATTTCCCCTAAACCTTGGTCACTTTGCAAGCTCAGGACTCGATTTGTGATACCACTTTAAGGGCCGATTTCTCATCTTCTAAATAAGTGAGAAATAGCTATTTGACAAGTAACGCTATGCAACAGATAAAGTTTCACATAACCATATTGGATTGGAAACGTTAACATACGAATGACAAATTCTCTAATAAAGGGGTAGCACTTCCAGTGAAAGTCTGGCAGCTTATTTGCTGTGTCATTTTATGTTGGTTAAAAGTTAGTCTGTCATCTGAAAATATAGAAAGCACAACAAAAAGACAATGTGGTAAAAATTTTACAGACGAGGAGAAATGGGAACTACACAGAAAAAAAAGATCACGATATTTAGTATCAATCTGGTATTTTGTAGTATCAAATCGGCCTTCATCTGAAAAATACCCAGATGATCTGTTCGAATATATCACTTTGACATTTCGAACACATCAAAGTGATATTTTTTCAGATCAACAATTTGATATTGGTTAATATCAATGATATATTATTATAGTATCATAGCTATATTTTCAAAATACCTGTAGGATATGGTTTGAGTATCAAAGAAATATTTTAAAAATATCAAAAGGGTATTATTGTAATACCAATGCAATATTTTTATAATGTCAAAGCTATATTTTTATAATACATTTTACAATTATTATGACAATTCTCTTTCTGGAAAAATCTGCTCTTTGTAGCTGGAAGAAATGTAATTAAGGCGGTCGAAGTTAAATCCGCACTCTAGAAAAATTGTAAAATTAATATATTGAGAAGAATAATTATTTCAATACAAAACTTACCAATTAACTTTTCGTACACCAAATTGTCAATGTCAAATTTTTCTAGCAGCTCAACGAGTTTTATATCTTCCATTTTAAACTGTAAAATTATACAAAATTAACATATTTAAACTCGCATAAGTTTTTTTGTGCATGTGTGCGAAATCTGCCGAAAGCAAAGGCTGAGCATGCGCTATTTGGTTCTGCCCTTGAACGTCAAACAGCACATATATACATACATACATGCAAATTTTGCTTGCACATTTGTATGTACGCATGTTTGCATATGCATGTATGTGTGCTTCTGTGCTGTTTGAGGTTCAAGGGCAAAACAAAAAAAACGCATCGCGGACACAAAATATGTGTACATGTACATATGTACATATTTAAACATGCACTTCTACTGCGTAGAGAGCTCAAAGTGAAAAAAACACTCACAATATGTATGTATGAGTGTGTGTATTATAATCGTATATACTATTAGCGGCTGAGTAAAGGCAACCGCCTTTTTACAATTTATTAATTTGCAAGTACAACAACAGTACAACAAAACACACACAAGCAATTCACATTTTATTCACTTTTACCGTTTACATTTTTTTTTTAAGCACCGCACTTTTTTTTACCTACCTTTCATAAGCGCCAGCACAGATCGAATGACAAAATTCGCAAGAAGAAGCTAGAAGTTCGCTGCAGACCCGACGCCAACTTCGAAACGTTCACGAAGAAAAAACGACCGGCACTCGTTTTCGCGCTTGCGGCAGCAGAGCAATGAGCATTGTTTTTGCTTTTTTCGAAATATGATCTATTTGCTGTCTCTCTCTTTGATTTGAGAGAACTCTGTGTGTCGCTTTCTACTTTCAGAATTTCGATGTCTACTTTGATCTGAAATCATATCACAAGGTCATTTTTCACATCACTTTGATCATTTCACATTTCAATATAATATTTTTAGTATCAATGTGGTATTACAGGTTCATATTGATATTAAATAGTTTCACTTTGATATGCAAATATTGATATTACTGATATGATATTGAAATACCTGATCTTATTTGTTTCTGTGTAATAGCTCTAGTTGAGGATAACAAAAATGTCATCGAGAACAAGAAGTTAGATGTGGTAACTTGGAAACAAACGGAGCAATCAATCATGGGCAAAACTGGCGTCCACTTAAGCTAGCATGACCGAAATACAGCGCACTGCTCAGGCTATTATGGGATGAACCAGGCAATTTTTCAGCCACATCTTGCAAAAATAACTTTGCGCTAGATACTGGCTTGTACATTTATCGAGAAATATCCCTTTCTGTTACGATATATCTCGGCATGGTCACCGCCAGGCTATTGAATCCGTACATGGGTGCAATCAATTGCTCTCATAACCTTCGGGAATTTAGCAATTTAATAAAAGTCTCGAATGACTTCATTGGGGTCTCAAAACTTAATGTAACTGCTGTAAAATGATGCAATGGCATAGAAAACTTATTTCACTACCCGAAATGCTGTAGATATGCTCACTCCACAAAAGTCCACAATAGTAAGTAGGAAATCACCACAAGCATTGAATCTCAATGCCAGAAGCAGCTTCTTCATTGGAGACAAGGAACATTTCATTAAAGGATGGATTATGTTAAGTTTGTTGATGGTTGTTGTTGATGGTACAAACCGATAAGTTTTGGTTAAAAGGAGCCCTAAGTCAACTTTACCAACTTGGCAGCAATGTTTGCCTAAATAAATAAATAAAAATTGTTTCCATTTTTTATTATTTATGCGACACTTGACAAAAACAGTCCAAAAGCACAACCTGCTTGCATATTTCAAAAATTCATTTAAAAATAAACCATTTTCATAATTCCCGATCTATCGAAGGAAATTTTGTCTGAATTTTGACGTCTGAAGTTGATTAGATTACGAAGCGCCTTCCGTTTCGGAGGAATACATAAATTTTGGACTGCAGCCGGATCTAGTGCAAACAATAGGCCACCAGCAGGGTCAACAGAGCCGAGAACGCACTGAGGTGGGACAGAGTCTTGCCACCTATATTATGGACATTATGCAGTTCCGACTCCGAGGAGCTTGGCATGCGCAAACCATCTGGCTGACCATCAGGGAGCAGAGGAGCCAAAGGAACAGAATCCTCCGGTACGGTGAACGGCGTTGTGTGTTGTTCGGTAGCATTAGGAGCATCTTCTGATGGTGGTGCAGGATAGCAGCCAACTTTCTCAACCTCAATTGTTTTGGTGGCATCATTTGGATCTGGCTCGGGGACACTCACCGGTACACAGATATAACCCCAACGAGCAGGAGGAGATGTATTTTGATCGGCAGGTGCTTCAGCAGAAGGTGTTGGTGGCACTGGAGTTGCATTTGAGTCTACTGGGGCAGCGACTGGCGGTGAAACAGCTGCTTGGAGGGGCGGCAATGGAGCTAAAGTAGTCTGTGGAAATTCTGCAGCAGCAGCTGGTACGGATTCAGATGGGGCAGCTACTGCCTGTTGTCCGCCTGAACCCACTTCATTGGTGTTCACCAATCCTGGAGATCCGTTATTGATAATGATGATTTTGTCGTCGCCACCATTGCTACCAACGCCAGCCCCACCTCCTTCATAACCACCACCCTCCACTACACGCGTCTGTGTGGGCGTGAGGGCATTTCCCAAAATTGCACCACCCAAAGCACCAGCTATCAGACCAGTTCCTGTAAACAGAATCAATTCAGAATGTTGAAACCTGACAATTTTCTTGAATTTAACACTTACCCAGACCGAGTCCAGAGGAGGATTTTGCAGGAGCCTGCGGATAATAAATAGCACCAGCCGGTAGTGGTCCAGCCGGATGATAGGTAGCGTTAGCTGGCAACTGTTCAGGATCTTGATAGGTTTCGTTACCCTCCTGACGTGCATAGCTGGTCGCAATGGGTGTATGTCTATGATGATAGGCACCGATGCGTGGCCGATAGTAAGAGGACGAAGTGTAATGTGTACGTCTGGTTTCCGCTACCGGATGCGAATTGGTATTGGTATGAGATGGGCTAACACTAGCCTGACTCGGTTGAAAGTGTGTATGTCCGCCAGAACCATATAAGATTTTGTTCATATCGATATGCGGGGACGAATGCAAACCGCTTGAGGAGGAGAAATCCAAGGGATTCCAATGCGTATCGCTTGAGGAGGAAGAGTACGAGGGCTTCGAGTACCAATGCGAATCGCTTGAGGAGGAAGAGTACGAGGGCTTCGAATAGCTGTTCGAATGCCAATCGCCTGAAGACGAGGAATGCGAGGGACTCGAATGGCTGCTCGAATGCGAATCGCTTGAGGATGAGGAATGCGAGGGACTCGAATGGCTGCTCGAGTGCCAATGCGAACCGCTTGAGGAGGAGGAAGAGTGACTTGGTTTATGGCTGCCCCAACTAGAATGGTGACTGTGACTCCTGCTTCTACTGGAACTACGCTTAGCCTGGGTCCGCTCAGTGGTTAGGGCCAGAACCAGTAAAGCCCACACCAAGAAGTGGCTTAGCCGTCGGCAAATAAGGGACATGCTGCAATGGCTGATCATACGGTTTAGTATTATTAATGCCTATTCTCAGATCAACTAAAAATTATCTTCGTCATAATACTTCATCTGCATAGAAACACGTTTGAAATGCTTTGTTAGCCGTATGCTTTTGACCAGTTGTCTTATTTATACGAAGTATTGTGACGAAAATAAAATGTATGTATGTCATCTGGGAATTGGCCTTGACAAAGAAATATATATATTTTTGTTTGGAATTCTTAAAAGACCACTCGCTTGGACCGCTTTGAGTTTGACTGAAATGCTCTCGCTGGCATCGACGGTTTTTATATGCGAGCTTTGGCATCTATTGGCATTTCAATTAATTTTTTTTAATTTCAATTTATTTTAGATCAGCGTAGCGAGAACAAAAAAAGTTTACTTTAATTATTAAAGCTCTAGACACATGGGGTTGAAAACTAATCATTTTTTGATTCAAGAACTAAATACTAACTCCTGATGTTTTTACGACGAAAGACTTTAATTATTTGTAAGTGAGTGTAATTTTATATTTACCACTAAGACTTTCCCTTCAGTACGGAAATTCACTTTCCTCGACAGTGCCTTCGCTTCAGTTCGAGTCCCCATGGAATGTCTAGGGAATCACTAGGGAATGTTCGCTTATCGCCGGCCGCTGCTCGAGCGACGCAGGCAGAATTACTTTTTGTCTGTTTCTCTTTTTTCGCTGCTTGCCGACGCACAGTGGCGCCATTTAAGTTTTTTCGTTTCAAAAATCATGGCAAAAAGCAATTGATATAATTAAATTGGTTACGTTTTTGTTAGCTCTAATAACGTCTCTGACTACAATTGGCTGTGAATAGGGGCATAGCTGGCCAAAAATGATATTTGTTCCTGGATATTTTTCACCTCATCTTTGATTACATCCCGTGTTTCTTTTGTGAAAACAAATCTTATAGTTCGGCAGTATCGTGTGGACGAAGGAGCTGGATTTTGCCAATATACAGTAGGGCTGCAAAACTATCGATAGTGGGTATATCGATAGTTTTTAACTTCGATGTTTCAAAACCTCGATGTTTTCCAAAAAAACATCGATATATCGTTAAAACATCGAAAATTTTTCAAATATTTTAGATTGCGGTAAATACCATATATCTTATGCTATACTAAGAAAAATATAGAAAAGGCAAACATTAATTTTGTTTGTGTAAAATAATGTTATTAATTTCTTAATAATAAACGAACAAAATTTATATTTTCATTTTTTTTTAATTCAAAAAAACAAAAATTAGGTCTTCACAATTTAAAGCTTTTTTATTCAAATTTTTTTTCTTAAAATTAAAAAAACAAATATTAAATGCTCATTTCATAAAATAAAAAATCAAATATAATGTCTTCACAAGTTAAAGCTTAGTTATTCATATTTATTTCTTAATATTAAAAAAAACAAATATAAAGGCTCATTTCTTAAAATTAAAAAACAAAAATTATGTCTTCATAATTTAAATCTCACTCATTAATATTCATATCTTAAAATTAGAAGAACAAAAACAATTGCTTCATTAATTGGTTCTTAAAACTAAATAAACATAAAATGTAAGTCTTTTCAATTCACAGATAATTATTTTTTAACATTAAAATTAAGTCTTTTCCATTCACATATTTGATTTTTGATGGTAAATATTATTTTTTAAATTGAGTCTTTTCCATTAACATGTTGTCTTTTGAAGAAATTGGCTTATTGCGAATTATTTTCGTCTAGCCATTGGTTTTTTTTTAAAAAAACAAGAACGTTGACAGCTTTTGGTTTTAGCGCCGCACGTTTATTAGAAATGATCCCCCCAGCCTTGCTGAAAGTTCGCTCAGACTCAGTTGATGTAGCTGGAACGCACAAATATTTCAAGGCACAATGTGCTAGCGAACTAAATTGGGTTTTATTGCTCTGCAAAAAATTCAAAAATGGTTATAGCTAAAAAGATTCATATTTTAAATGTTACCTTCCAATACTCCAGCGGATCTGCTTCTCGCGATGCATTCTGCTGCTCAAAATATTGACGCAGCTCAATTATTGCATCCGATCGAATTGTCTTTGGTTTTTGCTTAACTTTTGTTGTCATAAAACTATAGAGATCACTAGCGTTTTCTTTTTCAATCAGCGGTTCTTTATACGTAGATAGTATATTGCTTTTTTGCACATTTTGCAATACAGACGCAACTTCAGTCTCTAATATTTTTGCTGCTTGTTCTGCATTACTTTGCTCGCGAAATCCCTCCTTTTTGAAGCGTGGATCCAGCATAGTCGCCAGTCGCGTACCAGTTCGGGTTTCATAAGGTGCGAGTCTTGCCCTTAGACGAGTTTGTAGAAAATTGCAAATTTCCACCCCCACAGTTGTTTTCATACCTGGGAGAGCACTGTCCAGCTTAATTATAAGGCCAAGTGTCGTGGGTATAATTAGGTTTACTGTGGTGGATTTAGCAGACGAAGTGTTTAATGTAGCTGCTTCAAAATGGTCCAATACGCTGCATATCTCCTTCATGGAATCAAATTGATCCTCGTTTAAGGGCGATGGTGCCTTTGAAGTATTTAAAAGGACTGTTGAAAGGTGTTCCCTTATACAGAGCACTCGCTTTAGCATGTGCAACGCACTGTTCCAACGTGTTGGAACTTCTTGGATCAGGCTTAATGGCTTTGCAACATTTTGAGCTTTTTTTAATTTGACATAAGCGATTGTGCTGTTTTTAAAATAAGTAACAATGTTTTTCACACATTTCAAAATCGCATTCACTTCGCTTAATGCCAGTGCCTCTTGAACAATTAAGTTTAAAGTGTGGGCATAGCAACCAATGTGCTTTTTGCTTAATATTTCGCATGCTTTCTTCATTGAAGCTGCGTTATCCGTTACGATGGTCTCAATTTTTCTTAAAAATTTCGAACTCATCGCATATGTTTTTCAATGTTGTAGCAATATTTTCACTGCAATGGTTTTCCTCGTTAGACAGTGGCTGTGTTGCAAGCACTGCAGTCTTTAACTCATAATTTTCAATAAAGTGGCACGTGACTGTCAGGTAATGGCAGTTTGCACGGGATGTCCAACCATCAGTTGTTATGGAACAATATTCGATTTTTTTAAGTTTTTGTTTCAAAATAGCCAATTTTTGCTCGTACATATTTTGTACATGTACATGTTGCAATGTTGTCCTGCTTGGTACAACGTATTTTGGATCCACCACATGCATAAGCTTACGAAATCCAAGACCCTCCACAAAGCTAAATGGTAACACGTCTTCTGCCACCATTTCTGAAATAAGAGCATCCAACATCTGTTTCTTGGATGATGTGCTGGCGTTCGCATCCGACCGCTTCATAAATTTTGCCATTGTAGGTACGTCTTCTGCAGTTTTGTATAATGGGTGTATACGACGTAAATGATCGCTTAAATTTGATGTGTTGCCAGATGTCTTGTACTCCTTTCCGCATAAACGACATTTGGCAAACATTTTATTTTTACACTTTTCAAAGTGTTTCCAAACATCAGAATTTCCTTTGCGCTTCCGATTACTGCTGGACGAGGCATCAGCTGATTCCTCGGCGCACAAAGCAGAATCAGAAGAAGAAGCAGCGTTAACTTTGTCTAAAACGCAATAGATTTGTAATAATATACACTGCTGCTTTTAAGGTTTTTACTTACTTGATGTGCACAAAAACTTATCCATTATATATACAGAAGAACCGCCAATTATTGCTGTAAGAAACTATTACCAAAAGATGAATTTATAAAATTATACACATTTTGAACTCAACAAACACTTACGCGTAGCTTGAAGCGTCACCATGCAGTGGAGGGCTGCCAACTCAGCCACTTTGTGGCTAGAACTAGCCACTTTTTGAGCGGGTTAGCTTTTTTTTTTCAAAATGATCTAGCCATTTCGTTTATTTGCACTTTGGAACACAAATTTCGGTTTGATAATGCTGCGTTTAACCAAATTGACCTTTTTTTTTTTTGCTTATTAATCAAATTTTGTCGTATTTCAACTAATAATAATTGTAAAAATGGACCCAAAAAATCTGGCAGCACTGATGCAGTGAAGCATCCGATATATCGATGTTCAATTTTTAACATCGATACATCGGACCATTTTGAAAACCTCGATACTATCGATAGTAACATCGATAGTTTTGCAGCCCTAATATACAGACTTCGCCGCTCCACTTAAAGAAAATATTTGCAGAGGAACCATTGATATAAAAAATATGGAACCATCTGACTTATCCTCTGTAGTTTTTTGTTTGTATTGGCTCTGTTCAGCTCCATCGCATCCCCATTTTATTATTATGTGTACATCGTTTAGTGGAGACAGTGACTCAACAATGTCTTCTTGAGCACTTATCAACCGTTTTACGGTATGATCAATAAGGGATTGTAAACTTTTTTCAGCATAAGATTCTGTTACTTTTATACCAGTAGGATAGCATAACATTTTTGACTCCTTAACGAGATCAAAACATGGATACAATTTTGGACAGACAATTTTTGTATGCTGCCTCAAGGTATTGTATTGGTGCATTGATAATTTACTGTCTATGATAAGGGCAAGTGCTTAATCTGCTGAAAGGCGTTTTGAAGTGCCATTAGCAGATAATTTAGCTTTCTCAATTATAGTCCCCGTTGACGCGGGAGCAATTGATAATACATTAATCAATTTAGCTGAATCCCTTTTTCCTTCCGCCCGCAAAGCCTGTTCTGCCTGTTCTGCTAGCAATTGATCATCATCCATCGTTGACAACAAATCTTGGCTTTTCCCTTGTTGCGTTTTAAGACAACACTCAGAAAATGCTTTTTGTGCCCTCCCTCTTTTACTTGAGATGGAAGCAATGACATCAATGCGATAGTCTTCGGCATTTAATGTGACCTGAAGCCAACTTGCATTATGAGTAAGAAATCTGGCTTTATCTCTCCTAGATTTGTCAAATCTGTTTTGAAACTCAAAAGACAGTTTAGTCATGTGTAATTTCAATTTGGAGTGATCAATGTCATCGCCAAACGCCATTACTGCGTGCTTTACAAGTGCGTCTCGCTTAGCGGTTTTAGGGCCGTTTTCTCATGTTCATGTTTTTGCTCAAATGGAAATCCATCTAGATTTTGCATCAAGATGGTTTTTGTGCAATTGGTTGTCTCATGTAGGTTGGGCTGGAATGGTCAAATACTAGGTTGGCAGCACCTCTGCACTCGGCTGAATTATGTTTTTTTTATTGCGCGCCAATTTTAAAAATTAAAGCAAGAATTTTACAGAGGAGGAGAAGGTTTTTCTTTTGGAACGACTTGTTACTATGATTACTTGATTAAGCAGTAGGTCGAAAGCCATGTTCAAACAGGCAAATAATTTGGACAAATTTTCATGAAAATTGGGCTAAATATGCCAAATTGTGGAACTTTCCGGCCATATTTGATCAAATTATTTGCGTATGGAACCACAGTTTAAGTTTTTAATCCTGTAAAATCTTTAATCATGGCTTTTTAATCAAAATTTAGCCAAATTATTTGGATGTGTAAACTTAGCTTAAGCAATGAACTAGGGGAATCAGAATGTGCATCTGTAATTTCAGCAAATGTCTGCAGGTGTTCTTATATATTAAAGGCAGCATCCAATATTTTCCATTTTTGGTTTACTTATATAACAGTTCAGACTTTACTGTTTTTAGCAGCAGTTGTTTATTTGTTTTCAAATATTTTCCAGTGTGACCATATGCGCGGATACACAAAAATACTAAATTTGCATAAGAATGTACATGGATTTGAAATCAATGAGGTTGAAGTAGATTGCTACGAAATTCATCTAGATGGTTAGCATTGAACAAGAGCAAACCAAATGCAGCAAATCCACCCTAGAATTTGCAAAAACACCAACATGAGAAAACGGCCCTTAATGTTCTTTGACCAAACCTCGAAAAATGCAGCACGGCTTATTTCACTCATTTCTAAATTGAAGGTCTTTGGGCAAGATTTTATTTTTGATTCTGAATCAGAATGAATGCCTGCGAATGATGTATGTTCTGGTTGGATAGAATACGATAGAATAATGTAGGTTTTTTTCCACCAAAAAAAAGGAAATATGAAAAAATACACTTACTTTTTGGCTTTTTTTTTTAATAAAAATGAAAAAAAAAATTTTTGGTTCAAATAAAATATTTTTGTTTTTGAAAGTGGATCAAAAATTACCTAATGATAATGGAAAAAGTAACTTTTGTTTTTGAAAGTGGGTCAAAAATTGCCTAATGATAATGGAAAAAGTAACTTTTGACTGCTCCCACTGATCACGCGATGTAATTGAAAAGACTAAACTTTGTCAACTGATGCTCGTTTCCCAATGCAAATTTGCATGCATTTCTAATGCACAGCTTTAAAAACCGTTATCTTCCAAAAAAAAATGTTTGTTTTGTTTTGTGCCTGTTTTCGTAACAGTTGAACATTTCTAAAAGTGCTGCTTAAAGTTCATCGACTTCAAAAATAGTTCAACTTTTGCTAAAAGTCCCCCTAGATTGGCAAAATCTTACACTGTGCACCGTGTCGGAGTCGTTATGAGTTTATTTTGTAATTTTATTAGATTTTCTTTGATAGGCTTCCTTAGCTCATAAAATTTTTTTGTAACGTATTTATACTTTTGTTGACAACCTTTGTTTGTCGACTCTTGTTACGAGAGCCTGCAGCAACCCTCGCTTGATCAAGAAGAAAAAAAATAGAAATAATGAGCCGAGGTGATGACCTAAGAAGGAGGCACTCGTAGGAAAGTCAGATCACCGAAGACAGTCTGTCAAGTTGCGATATTCGAAGCGTGCGGAAGGAAACAGAATTTAAGCTCTCGTAGTGGAGGCAATTTTGTCGCTAAAACTCATTAAAAGCAGCCCGTGGTTATGTTGTGATAAATGCCAGTGATTAACAGCCAAATATTGGCATTCAATATTCATGTTTTGGACTCCATTTTCACTCCTGCTTCGGAGCGCTCCGGAAACGCTCCTTCGAGGTGCTGCTTTGTGACTCCCTTTTCCCTCCTGCTTCGCAGCGCTTCGGAAACGGTCCTTAGAGGCGCTGCTTTGGGAGTCCCTTTTCACTCCTGCTTCGGAGCGCTCCGCATATGGCTGGCTGGGAAATTACGATTCGTTACCTAGTTTTCTTGATATTCTACCTGAAACTGGACCAAATTTACTTAAAAATTTGGTGTTGTTTTTTTAAACTGAAAATCGGTCAACTTTGAAGTGTTATATCTCCTGAACAAAAAATCTGATTTTATTGAAGGTAGCTAATTTAAAATCTTTGAAAAATTTCCTATAAGATGAGTTTATTCAAAATATCTTAAGCGCTCATGAAATTTTGGATTTTTGCAACTTCAGAATCGCCTTTGCCTTGGACCAAATTCTGTAACTTTTGAACCGCTCAATATTTTGAATGCATTTATTTTGTTTGATTTAAAATTGTTCAATGGGTTATATAGTTAAGAGTTTATTAAAATTGATTAAGTAGTTCCGGAGCTATAGAGCTGCAAAGTCAAAATTTTGTAACATATGTTTCCCTTCGAGCACCTGTAAGCCGTATTAATAAAGCTAGGGTGCTGATTTTTGGACAGAATCTATATAAGGTAATGCTCAGCTAATTTTCCAAAAGGCTTAGGTACGTTTCTTATATTATTAAAATTGTTCACACCTGGTGTTATCTTTAATGCACCACAAAAATTGGGGTAAGGTTCAAAATTTTAATCAAACTTATTTTTTTAGTTGTTTCCAGATTTCTACCCAGTTTCGAGCCAATCGGACGCCATTTAGATATAGCTCCCTTACTAAATCAATATTTTTTAAAACTTTTTATGGAAAAATTCGAATTTTTAGTTCAAATATTTTGGAAAATCATTATTTTTATTTGTGCGAATTGGATTTTAAATTAGTTTGTTAGTTGTTTCCATATTTCTATCAAGTTAAAAGCCAATCGGACTTCATTGAAATATAGCTGCCAGACAAAAATTAAATTTTTTTCTTACATTTTCGAGAAAAATATAAAAATGAAGATATTCGTTAGCGTAGCGGACGATTCGTCAGCGGTTCTTCACTTGCGAAATTGATTCGTATACCTCTCGAACATCACGTTGCATACGTTACAATGACAATACGAGCCGTGTGCGAACGGCCTAAGACGTACACAACAGAGAACAGCTCCGTTCGATTGCAAAACGCTCACACATTATTGAACACCCGAATAAACAGGCTTCGCGCTCTATTCATTAAACGTGCATACTCAACATGTTTGCAGCAGAGTTTTATTCGAAACAATTGTTGGCACTCTGATTATAATCATGTTCGACTTCATTCCAATCAGTTCGGCTGATTGTTCGTTTGGCTCAACGACGATTGATTAGAGAGAGCGAAAATCACCTCGTATGATTAAACCAGAGATGGGCGCGTCGCGACGTTCCAATGCATACGAGGCAGCGTGTGCATAGAACCTCTGCTGCTGCACAAAATCACACGTACGCTGTAAGCATTGAAAGCTATTTATAGAACACGAATGCGGCACACGCAAATTGTGCTTGTATGCGTGTGAAAAGTGTGACGATATGTGAACATGCCCATCTCTGGATTAAACTCTTGCAAAGACGCATAGGCAGTGACGTCGCTGGTGACAGCTATGAAAAAGAGAGAGATGGAAAGAGTGGCCGGTCAACGCTGAGTTTTGTTCGATCGAACACATAAACGTCAGATCAAAAAACTCTTGCTCAACCGCTCGATGCGACTGCCGGTATGAGCTGAATATATTCAGCACTGAGTTCTGATCGATGAATAAATATGAACATACACGTTGGATCACATAACGCCGCTCGATGCGATTGCGTTGTGAGTTGAATATATTCAGCTCTGAGTTTTGTTGTTTGATTAAATGTGAGTAAGAATTTTTGTGTATGAGCAAATCAAGAAAAAAGTGATTTTTGCAGTTCTCTGGTACACAAACAAGCCTTGACTGTTTTCACATAAGTCATTTTTTTCCAATTGGGTTTCGATCGCTGTCGGCTGATGATATTTTCCTTAAAAATGACATATTAGACTGTAAAATGAAGCAATAAATTTTTTGAAGACATTTGAAGACAACTTTTGCCAGCCTCGGAAAGTTTAAAAAAAGGTAAAAAATAGGTACCTGCGGCAAAAGCAATTGTTCCCAAACTTTAACATAAATTTTGAAATGTTTATAAAAAGAGAAATAGTACACCTATCCAAAAAGTTTTTAACAACTTAAAAATGCTAACTATAGCCAAAGATATAATAAGTCAAACAAAATTGATAATCCAAAATTGTTGCATTTTTCGGATTGCGAAAAATTTTCTAAGTTTAGGCGGCTGTAACATTTTTATTCGAAAACATATCAAAGCAATATTTTGGCTACCTTAATTTGTGATTGTGTAAACTGTAGATTTATCAAAAATTATCAAAAAAAATTTTAACTTTTTAACAAAAATTAAATTTGAGTTTTGTGCAATTCGGGGAGCGGCTGGGCCACTGTGCGATGTCTAAAAAAGAAGCTGTTTCTGTTCGTTTTTTATTTGTTTCTTTCCTCTCTCTAGCGTATTTTTAGTATGATAGAAGTTTAAAATTCTGTTTAAATTGTATCTGCATTCTTTCCTCATGTGCTTGGAAGGCTAAAGTTCACTATAACATGAAACCGTCACTTCTCTGGGTTGTGCTTTAACAAGCAAGAACAGAAGATAGAAGATAGAATTCACAATGTTAATCGGCATTTTTGCGTTCGCGCCTTTATTCAAATCTTGCATCAATTACCGATAAGCGAAAGCAAATCAAAATGAAATCAGGGTCGTTCCACCAACTCATTCGTTTTGGCTTTCATGAAATTAAATCAAAAGCAAATCTCTTTCAGGAATACCACTATTATTTATTTGACATTTTATGACAAGCATTTACATATTTTTGTATAAAACATGATTTTTCAAATATCGTTTTCAAATAAACCAAGGATGACACCGCGATTTTCTTCTTCGAAATTCTTCATAATTCGCAATCTATTGAAGAAAATGTGTTTTTATCATTTTCTGAAAGAAGAACGTGATTCGACTGAAGTAGCTTTTATTAAGAAAGCTCTTCTGTCTCGGGGGGAATAAAATAATTTTGGATTACATTTCCATTTAGTGCAGACAATAGGCCACCAGCAGGGTCAACAGAGCCGAGAACGCACTGAGATGGGACAGAGACTTGCCACCTATATTATGGGCATCATGCAGTCCCGATTCCGAGGAGAGACGTACCGATGTCAAGCCTGGCATGCGCAAAACATCTGGATGACCACCAGGCAGCAGAGGAGCCAACGGAACAGAATCCTCCGGTATGGTGAACGGCGTTGTGTCTTGGAATCGAGCAAGTTGGGGCGAGTCTGCTGTTCCAGTCACCGGTTCGGTAGCATTTGGAGTAGCTTCTGGTGGTGGCGCAGGATAGCAGGCAACTTTCTCTACCTCAATTGTTTTGGTGGCATCATTTGGATCTGGCTCGGGGACACTCACCGGTACACAGATATATCCCCAAGGAGCGGTAGGAGCCTGTGCATTAGGATCGGCGGGTGCTGGTGGAGCTAAAGAGCCGCTACTTTTGACCGTAGTGCCTGAACCCACTTCACTGGTGGTCACCGATCCTGGTGATTCGTTATTGATAATGATGATTTTGTCGTCGCCACCATTGCTACCAACGCCAGCGCCACCTCCTTCATAACCACCACCCTCCACTACACGCGTCTGTGTGGGCGTGAGGGCATTTCCCAAAATTGCACCACCCAAAGCACCAGCTATCAGACCAGTTCCTGTAAACAGAATCAATTTAGAATGTTGAAACCTGACAATTTTCTTGAATTTAACACTTACCCAGACCGAGTCCAGAGGAGGACTTTGCAGGAGCCTGCGGATAATAAATAGCACCAGCCGGTAGTGGTCCAGCCGGATGATAGGTAGCGTTAGCTGGCAACTGTTCAGGATATTGGTTGGTGTCGTTACCCTCCTGACGTGGATAGCTGGTCGCAGTGGGTGTATGTCTATGATGATAGGCACCGATGCGTGGCCGATAGTAAAAGGACGAAGTGTAATCTGTACGTCTGGTTTCCGCTACCGGATGCGAATTGGTATTGGTGGCTGCCGAGTAGCTGGGTGGATTTGCCGGAGGAGGCTCATGTACATTGGTATGAGCGCTACCCGCAGAATTGCTGGCCGAATAGGCAGGCGGTGGATTCCGGCCAATGGTTGAGAAAGTGTCCGAACGTGTTGCACTAGGACTGCCAAATTGTGAAAATCGGCGATAATCACGAAGCAAGTCTTCGAAGTTTTCTGCGGGCTGGTAATGCGAGGGCATCGAGTGGCTGTTCGAGTAGCTGGGTGGATTTGCCGGCTTATAGGCCGGAGGAGGCTCATATATATTGGTATGAGCGCTACCCGCAGAATCGCTGGCCGAATAGGCAGGCGGTGGACCTTGAGGTTGCTTGGGAGGCGGATTCCAGCCAATGGTTGAGAAAGTGTCCGAACGTGTTGCACTAGGATTGCCAAGTTGTGAAAATCGGCGATAATCACGAAGCAAGTCTTCGTAGCGTTCTGCGGGCTGGTAATGCGAGGGTATCGAGTGGCTGTTCGAGTACGAATGCAAATCGCTTGAGGAGGAGGAATGCGAGGGACTTGAATGGCTGCTCGAATGCGAATCGCTTGAGGACGAGGAATGCGAGGGACTCGAATGGCTGCTCGAGAACCAATGCGAACCGCTTGAGGACGAGGAATGCGAGGGACTCGAATGCGAATCGCTTGAGGACGAGGAATGCGAGGGACTCGAATGGCTGCTCGAGAACCAATGTGAACCGCTTGAGGAGGAGGAAGAGTGACTTGGTGTATGGCTGCCCCAACTAGAATGGTGACTGTGACTCCTGCTTCTACTGGAACTACGCCTAGCCTGGGTCCGCTCAGTGGTTAGGGCCAGAACCAGTAAAGCCCACACTAAGGTGTGTCTTATCTGTCGCCAAATATGCCACATGTTGAAATGGCTGATCATACGGTTTAGTATTTCAGAGAAATATAGATTTTTGTTGGAATTGTTAACGATCAGTCGCTTGGACTGCTTTGAGTTTGACTGAGATGCTCTAGCTTGGCATCGACAATTTATATATGCGACATTTGTCATATCAGTTTTCAGTATACTTAAAAATAGCCCAATTTATTCTTTGATAAGACGGATGAGATGGACTTTATTTAAACTTAAGGTCGCATTATGCCCATTGGGCATTGAGTCATTCTCCATATTCGACATAAACATGTTCGGTTTCAATAACAATCTATAATATGATTCATTAAGTAGAGCTGTGTCGCAGATTGAGTGACGCAAGCCAGCCTAAGTACTTCCTAAGTGAGAAAATCTACCTGCTTTGATACCCTTTCAAACAACTCCAAATTCAAGCTATTGTGATGCCATTGAACTGTTAATTTAAAGTTAAACAAAGTTTTCCGATGCAACACGCGATCAAGGAATCTTACAACATGCCGAACGAAATTGAAAATAGATTGGACAACACCGCGCCTACTGTTACTTGACTCCATCTCAATCATTTACAATCATCCGAAATCTGGTTTGCCCAAGACCAAACAAAGTTCCACAGAATTAAGGCTTGAATGGAATTGAACGTGCTCAATCCACCTACAATCTATAGTATGGAAACAGCGTTTTGTTTAAGTGACCGCTATTCAATAAGCTTCGTGATCTAGCCAATGACCCCCCAATTTTCAAAATCTCTGTGGATGCAAGCTGTGATTGATTTTGAGATACCCTAAATTATTTTGGTTTCCTTACTTTACTCTGACTTAAACTCAGGACCTCGAAGACTTAACACACGGACGACGGCATTTTAGCTCAAACGACTATTAAACTCTCGCTAAAACCACTTAGCATTTAGACCAGGGGTGCCCAAAATGAACTGACGGCCGCGTGGAGCAACAATAATCACAAGAAATAGAAATTGTTTGTGCGTGTGCGAGCAAGGCGATCGAGGTCAGTCGCTGACTACGCCTAAGCAACATTGTTATTGCGTTCGAGTTTGCCAAAGACATTGTTCTCCAATGAGACACATATGAAATTGTTGTTGTAGGTCTGCACGCGCCAACAATAAAACCATCGCTCGCTAATGAAAAAGACGAGAAATCAGATGAATTTGTTGTTGCTTTAGGCCATACTCACCTGCTATACCTTTGCGTAAAACAACAACGAATGCATGGCTTGCAAAATGGGCTTGGGCACCCCTGATTTAGACACTGAGCTACCAATAAGCCCTATAGCCTAGTGGGAACATTAGTGCTTTAGAATGTCCAGATCCAAGGCCCGTTGAAGTATAGTTCTTTTTATTGTTTTTATACCCTATTCCCATTAAAAATGGATCAAGTTTGCTACTGTCAGAATCACAATTTTTAAGTTTAATATTAAGTTAGGCACAATATCTGTCTATTCTGAAAACCACAAAAGGATCCGAGCAAAAGCACTGAAGTTATGCAAGTGACCTGCCCCATTTATTTGAAATATTATATATTTATATTATTCCAAAATTATTAATTAAAATTAAAAACAACCGAAAATATATTCAGTCGAAGAAGTTAACTCAATATTATCTTAGGAAATCAAAGCCTTAGGAACAACATTACTTCGAACAGCGAATTTTGCAGTCGGGGCACTCGGCAGCAGTACAGAGAGTATATTAAGTTTGTGCAAAAGTATGTAACAGCCAGAAGGAATCATCTCAGACTCTATTAAGTATATATATTCTTGATCAGTATCAACAGCCGAGTCGATATTGCCATGTCCGTCTCTACGTCCGTACGCATGAACTAAGAGATCTCAGAGATGGTAAGAGATAGATCGACATGTATGGGACATTTATTTCTTATACTTGCAGGCAGATCAAGTTTATTTTCAATTTTTGCCACGCCCCCTCCCGCCCCCGCAATTTGGAAAAAAAAGTCATATCTCCTACAGTTTTGAAGATAGATCACTCGTACCTTCTAGAGATACCTTGCAAACAAAATTATTTATCGATTTGCTGAAAAAATGATAAAGATCGGATGAACGATACTCAAGTTATAAGCAAAAAACGGCCAGTAAACACACCACACCACCCCACCCACCACAGCAGCATTCTATTGAACGGCAATCTTAGTGAGAGAGAGAGAGCGAGAGTGAAACTTAGAGATGAGCGCGTATAACTCGTGAGCAAATGCGAGCTGCGACATAAAGGGTACAGAGTATGTTATAGTCGGGCTTGACCGACTTTCTTTCTTGTTATCTCTAGTTTATGGCCTATAAGAACTCGATAATGGATGATGTCAAATGTGGTACCCACTATCGCGGTTTTTCGATCCATGTTACCATCTCTTAAGGAAACATTTTATTGGTCAGCATCTCAATATATTAAAAATCTTACAAAATTCTATCGAATGGTTTTCCATTAATTCCATTTTCAAAGTTAGACCTCTATGGGCGTGGAACTAACCGCTTGTCCATTGGAGGCGGGATTTTAGTATAACAATTGTGGTGATTCCCTTCATCTTTAGTGAATTTTCCAAAATTTTAGCTCTCACCTTTTTTTAACCAGCAACAGATGTTGTAGCTGTGTGTTGCTAGTATAAATGTGCCCATTAAACGCGAACTTGACGTGATCAAGAAAAACTGGGTATGAGGTGTTGCTCCCTGATGCCTCTAGTTTCATAATTTATTGGCCCCGGGTGTTTTTAACGTTGTCTATATTTTGTACAAGGGCTGCAAAACTCCTAAAAATCGGGAGGGTTCGGGTTCGCCGAGCGAGAAATTTTTTCTAAATACCAGGGCAAGTTTTAAAATAAGGCGATTGGCCAAAATTTTCTTTTCTGAGTGTGCCTTTAAGAGGGTGGAAAGAGTGGGGATAAGGAATGCAAGAGGGGGAAAAATGACATATGAGGGACAAAACAGTGACCTAACAGTGACTTAACATATGCTTAACAGTGGGAGAACAATGTGGGAAATGGGGAAAGAGGAAAGAGAGGCTTTTAGATTATTTATATTTTTTGCTATTTCAATATTGAGATTATTATTTCAGCCTGTTATTCCTTTGCGACTGTTGTTGTTATCATTTATCTATGATAAAAGATCTAAGATAAAAAGAAAGAACACAGCAGCTAGTGATCTTGTTGTTGGTATTTCTATTCCCTGTTAGTTTTCTTCATTTGAAAGATTGTCATTGCTAATTTATATACCATTAAAAGAGAGCTGCTGATTTTAAAATTAACCCTTAAATTTATCATCATGTTTCACATCAAAGCCTCGTGAGTGTTAACGACACTCATCTTTTTTTATACTCGTTACTCGTAGAGTAAAAGGGTACACTAAAGTCGTGCAAATGTATGTAACAGGCAGAAGAAATCATTTCCGACCATATAAAGTATATATATTCCTGATCAGCATCAACAGCCTTGTCGATATAGCCATGTCCGTCTGTCCGTATGTCCGTTTGTCTGTATGAACACCTAGATCTCAGAGACAAGAAGAGCTAGAGCAACCAAATTTGAAATGTAGTCTCCTATTGTCTGCACGCAGATCAAGTTTATTTAACATTTTTGCCACGCCCATCCCCGCCCCGCACAATAAAAACTGTTGAATAAATCCTACAATTTTTATCAAGATCGGATGATAAATAAACATTTCATTCTATGAGTAACGGGTATATCGAAGTCGGTTAGAGCCGACTTAAATTTACGTTCTCACTTTGATATTGCGTTCCCAATTACCCTGTCCGTATTTGCTGAATTTTGTAGATTTTTTTCCTAATCCATTAAAAAATAAGTTAAAATCGTCGTCGCTGTGTATTTGCAAGTTTTGAAGTACTCGTAAAACGCGAAACTGGGTATGAGGCAATGCTTATAGAATTTCATTGTATCCGAAGCCGGGTTTTTTTGAAAAAGTTGGCTTTTTTCGAACTGTGCTATATTTATTTTAACTTTAACTTTACAAGATTAACTAGCGTACGTCGGCGGCCATTGTTAGAGTGCCTGTATGAGTGTGTAATTTTTGTGTGTGGTATTTTAGCCAGAGATGGTGTAAGGTCACGCTTGATAAGCCGTTGACTTATGCCGCTGGCGCCACACATTTCTGAAAATTATATTTTTCTAGGCTGCAAACCGGTCCGAAACCGAACCACTTAGAACCGGTTCGGTTCGTGTTTTTTGGGTCCGACGAACCGGACCATGAACAGAATCCCTCTCCAATCCTACATTTCTCTAGGTTAGACTTATACTATCACCGTCGATAATGGAGCGAATATTGTTCGAGCGAAGAACGTTTAAATGACAATTGTACAGCAGAAAAGGAATGCAACTATGAAGAATGTAATGTTGATGACCATTTCATGGTTTGGGCGATGACCACGTTACATTAATAGATTCACTGGAGGACTACTATAGTAGCTAGTAGTTTAGCAATTAACGATTTGTTTAAGGAAGTTCAGTTTGACATTGGCACAATCTATAAGAAAGTCCGTACTCACACTATATGAAATGTATTGCATATAGAAAAACTGAAATACAAGTGCTGGACTGTGTGACGTGATGGAACTTAACCTACAAAATGTGCGAACGTTTACTAGCTCTTTAAGATTTTTGCATTTAGAGTTCTTTAAAAGAACTCCACCTAAAAACATCTGAACAGAACCTAGCTCAAAATACACATATGTAATTGGCAGCAGCCAATCTATAAAACTTCTTTTAAGCTGCAGGATTCACAATTACTCCCAAGTGATTTTTATTACGCTTGCTTTTCATTTTGAGCAATTGTTCTAAAATCTAGTAAAACATGGTTTATTACTAGCTAAGTGCTTCGATAAACGTTCTTCTATTATGAATTTAGTGCCAATTTTGACTGCAGTTCAACTTTAAATGACTCAACGTCTGATAGCGATGAAGAGAAGTTTATGAAATCTTTCGAACATTTGAAAAAGGTCAAAAAGCGAGGACTTGTTTTAATATTGTCTTAACTATACTTGCTGTTTCCGCAATTGAGGTTTCAGTTAAAGCCTTTTCAACACTTAAGTTTGATCTTTCTGATCTAAGAGCTTGTATAAAATGAATTTGATAACTAAAATTACATTATTGAAATGAAGACTATTGTTTTATATTAATTTGTAAGTAAATATTACTAAATCGAAGCTATTCTTTTATGTTCAAGCGAACCGAGGTTCAAAACAAAACCTTAGGTTCAGGAGTTCCAGAAACCAACGAACCTTAAACTTTACAACGAGCTCGAACCTGCTGAAAAATTTTAGACTTATGCAGCATTGATATTTTTGCTTCAATTTAATTCTTCGAAATAATGTTTATAACATTTACTTGTGGCTTTTTTATTTGAGGTCTAAGAGAACTACGAGTATATATCAAAAAAATTCGTTTTGGTTTACAAATTATAAAGCGATTCGACTGAAGTTGATTAGATTACGAAAATTCTTCCGCCTTAAGGGAATAAATTAATTAGGGATTGCAGCCGGATTTAGTGCAGACAATATGCCACCAGCAGGGTCAATAGAGCCGAGAACGTACTGAGGTGGGACAGAGATTTGCCACCTGTATTATGTGCATCATGCAGTCCCGACTCCGAGGAGAGACGCGCTGAGGTCAAGCCTGGCATGCGCATAACATCTGGATGACCACCGGGCATCAGCGGAGCCAACGGAACAGAACCCTCGGGTATGGTGAGTGGCGTTGTGTGTTGGAATGGAGCAAGTTGGGGCGAGTCTGGTGATTGTGCTGGCACAGGTACAGCTGGAGCAGCGCCAGCAACAGCAGCTGGAGCCGCTGTGGTTCCAGTTACCGGTTCGGTAGCATTAGGAGCAGCTTCTGGTGGTGGCGCAGGATAGCAGGCAACTTTCTCTACCTCAATTGTTTTGGTGGCATCATTTGGATCTGGCTCAGGTACACGCACCGGCACACAGATTATACCCCCAGGAGCGGGAGGTGGCTGTGCATTAGGATCGGCAGGTGCAGGTACAGGGGCTGGTGCTACAGCTGAAGGTGTTGGTGGTACTGGAGCTGCATTCGAGGCTCCTGGGGCAGCGACTGGCGGTGGAACAGCTGCCTGAACGGGCGGCAATGGAGCTAATGGAGTTTCTGGATATCCTGCAGCAACAGGTGCTGCTGGTGCTGGAGCTGGAGCTGGAGCAGCAGCTGGTACATATGGGGCAGCAGCTGGCTGTTGTCCACCAGCGTTAATGACCGTAGTGCCAGAACCCGCTTGACTGGTGGTTACCGATCCAGGAGGTCCGTTATTGATAATGATGATCTTGTCGTCGCCTCCATTGCTAGCTCCGCCGCCACCTCCTCCATAACCACCGCCTCCATAGGATCCATGGTCCACTACACGCGTCTGTGTGGGCGTGAGGGCATGACCCAATATGGCACCACCCAAAGCACCAGCAATCAGACCAGTTCCTGTAAGCAGAAACAAAAAGGATATTTGTTAATGATCCATTTGAACTGAATAGTTTTAATATCCCGAAGAATGATATTAATATTATCCTTTTAATGTCAAATTGATCTTAGATTTTCATCCAATGGAGCTGAAAATCGTCCAAAGGATATGATAATATCCAAAATAGAATATGATAAAACTATTTTATAGGAGCTGTGCACTTACCCAGACCCAGTCCAGAGGAAGACTTTTGCGGAGCTTGCGGATAATAGGTGGCCCCAGCTGGAATGGCAGCTCCTGCTGGCAAATAGGTGGCACCCGCTGGAACAGCAGCAACTGGAGCCTGTGGATAGTAGGTAGCACCATGTGGCACTCCACCCGCGGGATAATAGGTGGCACCTGCCGGTACATGACCAGCCGGATGATAGCTCGCACCAGCTGGTGCACCACCATAACCACCGCTAGGATGATAGCTCGCACCAGCTGGTACACCACCATAACCACCGCTAGGATGATACGTGGCTCCAGCAGGCAATTGTCCAGGACTATGATAGGTAGCTCCAGCCGGAAGTTGTCCTGCCGGATGATAGGTAGCTCCAGCTGGCAACTGTCCAGGATTATGATAGGTGGCACCACTCTGCTGACGTGGATAGCTCGACTGTACATTGTGAGCATTGCTGGCCGCAATGGGTGTATGATGGACACCAGATCCGAATCCACCTGTGCTGTTCATGCGTGGCCGATAGTTGGTGGCCGGAGTGTAATGTGTACCGCTGGTTCCCGCTACCGGACGTGAATTGGTATTGGTGGCTGCCGAGTAGCTGGGTGGATTTGCATTATATGTGGGATTGTAGGCTGGAGGACGCTCATGTATATTGGTATGAGCTCCACCAGCAGGATTGCTGGCCGAATAGGCTGGCGGTGGACCTTGAGGCTGCTTGGGAGGCGGATTCCAGCCAATGGGTGCACTAGGATTGGCATGAGTTTGGCTAACACTAGCACGATTCGGTTGAGATTGTGTATTTCCGCCATAACTAAGCCTGGTGTTGTCCGCATGGGAATACGAGGGCTTTGAATACGAATGCGAACCGCTTGAGGAGGAGGAGGAAGGACGTCTGGGTGTATAGCTGCTGGAACTGGAGGAGCGACTCTTGCTTCCGCCGCCACCAAACCAACGTTTAGCCTGGGTCTGCTCAGTGGTTAGGGCCAGGACCAGTAAAGCCCACACTAAGAAGTGGCTCAGGCGCCGGCAAATAGGCGACATGCTGGAATGAACGATCATTCGGATTAGTATTATATAGAAATATATATATTTTTGTTAGAATTCTAAGACGATCAGTCGCTTGGACTGCTTTGAGTTTCACTGAGTTGTTCTCGCTGGCATCGAGAGTTTTTATATGCGATTTTTGCCATATCAGTTTTTGATTAAAAAAACCCCATGATTTATTTAATAAGAATGCTTTATATGTATGTTTAGTCAAATTTTTCATGACGTAGAATTCAAAACCTTATCTATGCTTGAAGTCGCCCAATGCCCAGTTTGTTACGTCATTTTCGTTTTATTGTTTTTACTGGCCTTGAGAAAGTATTAAGAATCTGTAGTACTTCTTTTCATCCAAATTCAAGCTATATTGCACTCAATAGAAAAAAAATCATCAAAATGATACCATTTAGTCATCAGTTAAACGAATGAAATAGCATTTAGTTTCAAATTTATATTTTTTGATTCAGTCAATCGTGATCTCCTCCTACACAAAGTGTATTTGCTTGGGTTTCCTCCGAAACTTCTTAACTGGATTAAGGCTTATATCAATTTGTCAAATGATATTAGAAAATATTAAAATGATATCTATTAAATTTTCGAAACTCTCCCAAGAGGAAAGAGATGTATAGAAAATGCGAAAAAGAAAGAGACAAATAGAGTTGCACATTGAAACTTCAAACAACGTAAAGAAATATATAAGTAGACTGTTAACCAGGTAACCGAAGACCCTGGAACACAAAGATGCGTAACGGTCATACAAGTGAATTTCAGGCAAAATTTTTTTGCGTGGATTTTCGATGTGGATTTTCGAATTTACATCAGTATTCGGCCAACTTCGTTTCTCTTCAGTTCTGCTTTGACGCAGTCTGCTCAGTTCCACATCTTCAGTGCGCGCTTGTAATTTTTTGGGCTTGTTTTCTGTGTGCATTGCTTTGTGGCGACGGAGAGCAGCATCGCTAAGAGAATGGTAGCTGAAAAGCCGCTTTTGAAATCAGGGCTTAATACCGGAACCGGAACCGTTAATCGAAATAAACCGTATAAAATCACGTACCGGTCACTATTATTAATGGAACCGATAGCACCGGAACGAAACCTAAACTTGGGTACCGGTACAGTTTCGGTTTTTTTACCTTTGCAAAGCGCATCGTAGTTTTGGTCAGGATACCAAAATATTTGGTTGCGGAAGATATCTTCAACATTTGCTATGCTTTTGCGGTTGCAGATAGCGACTTTCTTCTGCACCGGAAAGTGTGGGACACAATTCGCGAAATTGTACGCATACTAGAACCAGCAAAGCTGGCCACAACTAAGCTTTAAACCGTAAATTTAGTTTTGGTTTTCATTTGGACACACTGCAAATTGAAAATATGAAAAAATTCTTCCTCTATAGCGAAAACGTTTGTTCAAAGAAAGATAGGGAAATCACATTTTGAAAACAATGCTTTTTTATGTGGCATATTTTTGGACCCTAGTTATAACGTAACGCTAAGTACAGAGCAAAAAAATTGTACTTTAATCAATCTTTTAATCAATACTTATGCACAAATTTCGTCGGTTGCTGATCAATCACTGCTTAATGATGAAGGCAGTTCTAATACTAGTTCATCTAAAAGCGCCGACGAAGTTGACGCACATTTGATATTGCAAGAAAAGAAACTTGGTGATAAGAATACATCAATTGTGTCAACAAATAAGCTACTGGATTTCATTAAGATATTTTTCATACTTAATTGTGTTCGAAACCGCGAAAACATTCTTAGCTGGTGGTCAAAATCATCCACAAAGTTCCCACAATTGTATGTGATATCAAAAGTCTTGCTTTCTGTTCCAGCTACGCAGGTTAGCGTGGAACGGCTATTCTCTTGCGTAAAATTTATAAGAATCTGCTAAGATGTTGTATGGACTCAATCACAATTGAATTGAATTTTGACTCGTTTTATTACACAGGAATAAAATGGATTAGCTTTATCTCTCAGAATTTAATTTTTTCAATATTACAAATAAGTACTACTTATACCGGTACGTACCGGTATACCGAAATAAAAATCCGGGTAAAGGATCGAAACCGAAAACCGAAATTAGTTGAAAACCGAAATAGAACCTTTAAGCGAAACATCCATTTCGGTACGTAAATTCGTTTCGGGATTAAGCCCTGATTGAAATCCTTTTGTAATCGTTATTCAAGAATTGTAATTTAATTGTTGTATTTATATGTAATTTTACTCTATTATTATACAACGCGAGGTTTGCACTTATTCGTGAACTGTTTCATGTGCTTATACACTATATCTTCAAAATTGCTTAAGACTTCTGAATATATTGAAAAGGGTATACAAGCGACGTGGTAGAAATTGTATAAGGAAGTGTGACGCGCCAATTGTCTGATCGATTCGTAGACACTGCGTTGATCTCTCAATGTTTATCCTCTCTCGCTCACCATTCGCACCATTCGTTCGCGTGTTTGTTAACGAACATCTGGCACACCCATAGAAATACAAATGCATTTGACGCTAGGACAAAAACAATCTCCACCTTGTGGCATTTTGATATACTGCGTTACGTTATAGAGTCTTTGATGTGACCACACGCCTTCCCAATGGCGCAGTGCGGTAAGATGCCATGCCATTTTTTGACGTGCAAATAGTTCCAAGTTCGATCCCCGATCAAGGCAAGGCATTATAGCATCGCTTTAAAAAATAGTAGAATTGCTTGGAATAGTTTATTTCAAAGTCAAGGAGTAGTTCTTTCCGATAATATCAAAGAAAAGCGTATAAAAGGAGTCAAATAAGCATGTTTTGTATCTTTATGCTGAAATTATTAAAAATCTCGACCAGATGGACCCTTTCTGAAAACAGATTCGTTTACAGCACACGAAAATCATCTTGAATCACAACCAACCCTTCAATATACTGGAAAAAAGTCTAATTTTGTTGCCTTGTGATAATAGTACTTAGCTAAAAAAAGAAGAAATAAAAGTATTGGATTTACTACCTGCCATTGCCAATTCATTTTTTTCCTTTGTCTAATAATGAAATTATAAAATATCAAATTGATCTTAAAAAATATTATTTTGAAATGTTCTAAAATTTCACTTTGATATTTTCGGACAGGTTAATTTCATGTGTGTCATATCGGCTTTTATTGATTTAAAAATATATCCAAAAGTGCCCAAAAGCCAACTTACCGCCGCGTAGACACAAATACAAATTAGGGAAAATATTTCTCAAGCAAAAACAAGCTCAAAAAATAGAATGAGAAACTAGATTATTGCCTGTGTGTTTCTGCTCGTGGCTGTCTGATACACACGAAATCATTTGTCCCCCAACAACAAAATCTATATTAAAGACGATGCAATCGCATATGGGTCATTCTTTTATAAACCAAACACTTAAAAAAACTCACCATTTTTGATTTCAATAAAAAATCCGAAATTAGATCTCAACATGCTCACCAAAACGTAATTTGCAGTTTTGCAAAAATATTTTTTGTTAATTTTATAAACAATTTCAAAAATCGTAAAAAACGGAAAAAATGGGTTTTTTAAAAACTGGATTTCTCAGGTTTGGTTTATTAGACGGGTCTCGTGTTGATATCGCTGAATAGTATTTTAATGTATCTAATAAAATAATAATTAAATAACTTTTTTAATTATTTAATAATATTAAGTAATTGTTCCTAAATTATATATATAAATTTTTCTCAGTGTTAACCACCACGATAAAGCTTCTAAGAATATACATTTTATTGCCCTAAATATAACTTAAATTACGGTGCTTTCAAAAAGATGGAGACTTTTATAGTTCAAAAGATATTAATTTTTGAAGTTATAAACAAATAAAAATATGCCCTTAAATAAAGCTTTGCCACGATGTTAGTTTCAAAGCTATGTCGAGATCTAATTTCGGACTTTTTTTTATTGAAATCAGAAATGGTAAGTTTTTTAACTGTTCGGCTTATAAAAGAACGACCCATATGTATGGTTGCATTCGAATTTTCATGAGGCATGGTAGATAAAGAGAAGAGACAACACATATCAAGCTCTTGTTGCACTACTCTTAGCCAAAAGCTATGCATGAGGGCTATTCCTATGCGAAAAACAGTAACGAATGTACGTCGTGCGCATAGGGCATCCCTGAACTTTACGATTGATGACAAACCTCTTGAACGCATTTACGAGGTTGATGAGGTTGCTCACTATGTCGCCAAGAAAAGTTTCAACAGTCATCTAAGTGTTATCTCTGACAAAGCGATGTGTGTTCTTGGATTTATCAAAAGCTGTTCCAAGAAATTAAACACCACATTACCAAAAATATCAGGACCAACTTAAATCGGTTCAAAAACAGTTTTTTATTTTTCTCCCTCCGTGGCCTTAACTGGGATCCCACTAATCATCTACCAGCTTACGAGCATAGGTCCATCTCTTAAGAAACACCGGACTTGCTATTGTGTGCTTTTCATTCACAAACTCTTATCAGGTGATATTGACTTAAGTGCTCTGTTAAGAAACATAAATCTTAATATTCCTTTCTTTTTTTCTCCGATGTATTATAAGTATTTTCATCTTATCTCTGCTTAATCTTCTTTGTTATTTAGAACATATGTAAGAAATAATTTATTGGCTTTTTTTAATCGTTCCCTGCTACAATGTTAGACAGAACTTTGCCAAACTTTAAATAACTAAATATAAATCAAAAGCATAAGGACTCCAACCGACACTTTTCAGCAACAAAATTTCACTCTTCTTTTATACTCTGTACCGAAGGTACATAGAGTATATTAAGTTTGTGCAAAAGTATGTAACACGGAGAAGGTATCATTTCCGACCCTATAAAGTATATATATTCTTGATCAGCATCAACAGCCGAGTCGATATAGCCATGTCCGTCTGTCCGTCTGTCTGTCTGTCTGTCTGTTCGTCTGTCCGTCCGTCCGTATGAACGAAGAGATCTCAGAGATGGTAAGAGATAGGGGTTTGACATGTATGGGATATATATTTCTTATACTTGCAGGCAGATCAAGTTTATTTTCAATATTTGCCACGCCCCCTCGCGCCCCCGCAATTTGGAAAAAACGTCATATCTCCTACAGTTTTGATGATAGATGGTTCGTACTTTCTAGAGATATCTAGTACTCAAAATTATTTATCGATTTGCTGAAGGAATGATAAAGATCGGATGAACGATACTCAAGTTATGAGCAAAAAACGGTCAGTTAACACCCCCCACCCACCCCTCCCATAACCTAAGCATTGCGTTCAGCATAAGCAATCTTAGTGAGAGAGAGAGAGAGAGAGACTTAGAGAGCGCACTGCGTTGTGCGTTGTGTGTTAACTGGCCGTTTGACTCGTGACCAAATTCGAGCTGCGACATAAAGGGTGCAGAGTATGTTGTAGTCGGGCTTGACCGACTTTCTTTCTTGTTTTAAATTAATCCCGTCCATTTTTTTTCGCACAAATTGTGTAGCAAACTCTTAAACTACAAAAAAATTCTAAGACATCCCTCAT
Organism: Lordiphosa magnipectinata; assembly: GCA_037044535.1. Lineage (NCBI taxonomy): Eukaryota > Metazoa > Arthropoda > Insecta > Diptera > Drosophilidae > Lordiphosa > Lordiphosa magnipectinata. The sequence continues at coordinate 34,996 of JBAMBO010000735.1, read as the reverse complement.
GTCTTTAGTTCTAAGAAAATCTTATATCTAATATTTAGAAAATGTTTTCTTTGGGTCCTAAAAATGTTATTTAATGTTAAATAATTTTCTTAAATTTACAAAAAAAATTTACAAAATAGTGTCAAGCTTTTTAAACTTTTGTTCTCTGTTCATCTACGATTACGAGCCCTGAAATTCTGATTTGAAAACTCAATGGTGGGGATGAATCCCCTTAACGCTCAGAATCTACGCCACTGCAATGTGACATAAATATTGAGATAGATTTCTGCCGGTTAAGAATTTACTTTAGACCAGTGGTGTCCAAACTCGCACAATCAAGCATTGCGCTTGTGTGCGTAGCAGCAAAACACAACGTAAACGTGTTTGACATATTGACATGAGCAACAAGAGTACGAACAAATGCCTCGTGAGAGAAGCAAAAGCCGAACACGTGCATCGTAAGCAGACCCGGCCAGCCATAGCTACCAGGCCGAACTGATGATTGTGTGAATAGGTGAACACTGAATTGCAAGTAAAGTGGCTGTAGTCTGGAAAGAGCTCTCTTGCTCACCAACACAAGCACACTTTTTTGTCCTCTCCATTTGGCCGGCACTGATCGTAAGAGAGCAAGCCGCCGAGCGTGCTATTTATAGAACACACGTATTCTCTCTATCTCTATACGTGTGTCGGCTGCAACGCCGGCAGAATTATGAGTTCCTATCCCATGGGATAGGCTTTTGGCATTTTGGACACCACTGTTTTAGACTCATGATATCTTGGAGAAATTTTCTTAGATTTTTTGCCACCCCTAATGTTTATGTGGGAAAACTAAAAATAGTAAATATTATTTAAAAAACACAATCAACTAGCTACCAAAATAAGTTTCCCTATTTTAACCCACTAAAAACATACATCTAAATATGTCACAATTTCTTTTTCCCACCCACACCCTTATAACACTCAAATTGTCAGTCTTCATTTCGCAGTGAGGTTTAAATTTATTTTTGCATAAACAATTGATTCAATTTGTGCTAATAATACACTGTCAACTGGGATAAGCTTCCCGAACTTTGGCACCACTAAATATGCCTTGTATGTCAGTGCAAATGGGCTGTCATTTCTGTTTGCTGAGCTCTAATTGATATTCCATATTTGCGTCAGTTTCACGGGGGTTTGACTAGTGACGCAATGTCACGCCCCAGTTGCCACTTTAAGAACGCGTTATGCGTGTCTTTTTTAAGGGCGATTTGGTTGACTCGTCGCGTGGCTACACTCCATTGAGTTTGCCTTTGGCAGGGGCCATTTTAATTAATAATTTCGAGAGCACACCCCTGTAGGAGTTCCAGGCACTAATTTCTAAAGGTCAAGGTAAAACACAAATCGGGAATATGAAAAATCAATTTAAGGTAAGAAAAAAGTAAGAAATTGGGTTGGTAGCACCAGAAGAAAAACTGATTTTACGGCAATTAGCAAGAAATCTAATGTTGCTTAAAACTCTACTAACAGGAAACGATACGCTATCGTTCTCAACTGAACAAAGACCTAAGTATCTACACAGAAAAAAATCCGAGCTATCCGAGCTAAAATCAATCCTAAACGATGTCAGAAGTCGGTCAAGCCCGAATTTTCTCAAATCAAGTACGGGAATGATTGATTTGGGTACGGATTTTCCTTGTCATGATACATACTTTAGCTCGAAAGAGCTTGACTTTAGCTCGATATAGGCTTATTTCCACAACTCACGGGATTGATTTTACCTTGTTATTCGAGCACAATTTGATCCCTCAGTCGGATGCAATCATAAAGGTGCGATATTGATTTAAGCTCGATATTCGTACTTTATTTGATCTCAAAGTCTGCCCGAAATTAAATTGAGCTCGATACTCGAACTACATTCAATCCGAAAAAGGATTTTATCAAAAATGACTGAGATTTAATCGATGTTAAAACTTCTTTTGACCCACACACAAGAGCTCCATGTTCGTTTTTTAACGACCTTTCTGATTATCAAACCAGCAAGTTCTAGCCGGCTCGAGGTCATTAAATTGCATACAACTGTTAAAACAGAACACAAACAACATTACAATTGAGGCTGGTCGCTATTAAAGTCTCTTCAATATACTTGACCCATCGACTGCAATTCTGCAGCTACCTACTCATGCTGGAAGGGAATTCCAAGGCAACGGTTAGTGCCGAAAATCCACACTCGTAACCAGTCAGAAAAATGTATGTGTGTGTTCCCATTTAAAGAGACCTTTTTCTCGATTTCTTTTCGCTCTTTCTCTTTGACAATTGATTTCCGTACTTACTTCAATCTCGAGTCAGGATCATTTGATTTTCAAGTAGGATCCGTACTTGAAATGAGCATTTTCGGATAGATACAAGCCTTTTAGGATTGTTCTAATCCTTTCGTACTAGATTTCCAGTAGAATTAGGTACGACTTGTACTTGAAATTTCAATCTGAAGTTCGAAATCAAATCAATTTTTTTGAGCTTGATCTTAGCTCGCCTTTTTTTTCACTGTATGATTCCACTTGAAAGGGTCGGGCCTGGTGCCTTCCCAAGCACTCACATGTGTTCGGAAGAGGAAATTCACACACGAGATGCACAAAAGGACCTATAAGAACACATGTCTGTATAAGGCAAGACCAAAAAAGAGATGAAAGCATGGTTTAACAAAAATCTAGGAAATCAGTGTGTAACTGAATACTCATCGAATTCTAGCTAGCACTTTTCTAAGTGGAATGGAATTAGTTGCACATCTATGAGAAAATTAAAAATTTTGAATGATTTTACTCAAAAGTGTCAATAGTCTATAATAAGCTTTGAGTAAATTTTGATGCCTTAACTTTTTTACATTATCGGATGAGTTCAGCGTCGACTCAGCCATTGATGCTGAAGAAAAATATATATTCTTTAGATAATTCCCTTTGCCTGTGGCAGACGGACCTTTTTGATCTAGCTACAGTGTATTAACACGGGAAATACATGTAAGCTAGTTGCTTGACTAATTAGAATAGAATAGAATCAAGTAAGTTTACAATTTATAACAATAGCATTTGATTCCTATTAATACAATAACACAAAATTTGTTTATTCTTTGTTAAGGTATTTTATATGCTGAAATATTTATATGTAATTTTTAAGTATTTACACTATGAATTTTTGTAAGCTTATTATAGGAACATGTTAGGGCTTTACTCAACTTATTCAAACATTGTTTAGCTCTCTTTTGTTTTGTTCACACTATTGCAAGTTTAATAAAATTCCATTGATTCGTTTGATTCGTGATAAAAAATGCACGAAATTTGTATAAAACGAGAAGCTGACGAATATTAGTTGATTCGCTACGGGAAAGCGCAAAGTGCTGAATGGCAGGCATTCATGACTTGCCTAACTAACTATTTAAGCCATATATAAAATAAAATAAGTAAAACAACTAAGAAAGTCGGTCGAGCCCGACTAAAAGATACGCTGTACCAGTTAATGCCGTCGCTGGCATTTGCTCTACGCTGTTATACGCTCTCTCTCTCTCCCAAAGATTTTGTTTGTTTGAATCAGAACCATCCAGACATAGCTACCACGATCCCAAGTCAGTCGGGTTTTTACGCAAAGGCGAGCCGAACTCATGATTGTGTGAATCGGTGAACACTAATTTCCAAGTAAAACAGCTGTAGTCTGGAGAGAACTCTCTTGCTCACCAACACAAGCACACTTTCTTGTCCTCTCCATTTGGCCGGCATTGGTTTGAATACAGCGGTAGTTGGCGGGAACGGCGAGGGGGGGTGGTGGGGTTCCGGTTAACTCTTTTGCTCATAACTTGTGTATCGTCCATCCGATCTTTATCTTTCCTTCGGCAAATCGATAAATAATTACTAGATATCTGTAGAAGGTACGAACAATCTATCGTCAAAACTTTGGGAGATATGCGATAGCGGGAGGGGGCGTAGAATATACATATATACTTTATAGGGTCGGAGATGATTCCTTCTGGCTGTTACATACTTTTGCACAAACTTAATATACTCTGTGTACCTTTAGTACAGAGTATAAAAATATAATTATTTTAAACGGTTTTTTTAAATCAGATTTTATGATAAAAGCCTACAAATACTTAGGTAGGTACGAGGTCATCACACCACTCTCCTCATTCATCTCAAAGTAGGCATGCATTTTCTGAAGGTTCAGAAAGAAGCTGTATCGAAGGGACCTGGTGGCGCGGTGGACGCAAGAAATACTGCCTTATTACTACACTGGATGTCAAAAATGGCTTCAACACGGGCAGCTGGCAAAGCATACTTGAAGCGCTACACCGGCTGCGAGTGTCCGAGTACCTCATCAGGATAATCCGCGACTACTTCACATAGAGAGTACTCCTATTTGATACTGCAGCAGGAGAAAAGCAACATGAGATTTCTGGAGGAGTACCTCAAGGATCGGTGCTAGGCCCAACTCTTTGGAATGTCATGTACGACGCAGTACGACGCAGTACTGCGCCTACCGCTACCTCACGGCTGTACAATAGTGGGATTCGCTGACGATATTGCAGTCATCTCAGTCGCTAATCACGTGGAAGAATTCGAAGTCAGCACACAAAGGCGGCCATCCGTAAGGTTATCTCATGGCTCGGAGATAACGGACTGAGTTTGGCAGCCCACAAGACGGAATCGGTGCTAGTCAGTAGCAGGAAGATAGTGGAATCTGCCTCCATTGAAGTCGGAAGCTGCTTAATATGGTCGAAGCCTGCCTAATATTGGACCATAGGCTTATCTTCAAGCAACATTTGGAGTATGTCGCGGCGAGAAAGCTGCCAGGACCTCAACCGCGTTAGCGGGAATGATGTCGAATATTGGCGGACCCCGTCAGCGAATCAGGATGCTTATCGCAAACGTGGTAAAGTCGATAATACTATACGGATCACCGATTTGGGCACCAGCAATGGAGGTACTTTCGTACGGCCGGGACTGCAGATGCGCTTTCCGCACCGTCTACGAGGACGCTGCGCTGGTCCTAGCAGGCATGGCAAGCTAAAGAAGCCTGCATCAGAAACACGCCACTAGAGCTTGCCTGTGACCAGGTATCGCAACACCTTGTACATGAATTGAATATGAACCAGAAAAAATAAAATAAAGAATAATAAACTACTTTTAACTGTGCTCTCGACAACGTTTGAATCGAAAGTAAAAAAATTTTACATTTTCTTCCTACAATCTGTTGACAACCAAACAAAATCTTTATTGCCGCCTACTGAAACTACGACCAGGCTTGCTTGTGCCTGTGCCAACTTCATGGTGCCATTGGGACTCTGGTGGACTGCTCCAGAACGGTGTATGTTTTTAAATTTGAGGCGCAATCTGGGCAAATAATATATAACATTCTTGAGGAAAGGAATCCGTAATAATAATAATAAAGAAATAAGAATAATAAACTATTTTTAGTTGTGCTCTCGACAACGTCTGAATCGAAAGTAAAAATTTTTACATTTTCTTTCTACAACCAAATAAAATTTGTATTGCCGCCTACTGAGATTACGACCATTTCTTATTACTAGACAGAGGATTTTGCATATTTTCAAACAGATTTTGATCCTAGTAGGCCAGGGTGTGCTGCCTCTGTCTTCTTCTTCTTTTTTGGCCCGATATTTATATCACAAACGTTTCACGGTCTCGGCCGCTGCTACTAATGGCCGCCAGTCGTTTCTGCTCCATGAGAGCTGCCACCAGCTGTTGACCCGTCTTAGTGGTGGTCGCCCCATCGGGCCTTTTATCCCAAAGTCTTTCGCATTTCGATTGTAGACCTCTTTTACTGGAACTTTTTCATCCATCCGTGTGACATGTCCTATCCAGCGCAGCCGCTGTTGCTTTATCCGCTTGACCAGACTGGTGTCCACATAAAGCTTAGTACAGCGAAATCCATCGCCAACTTTTAAAGGGCTCTTGAACTCCCTACTGAGTTTTTTGTACATGGTACATTTACATTTCCCAATTTTGAAACGTTAAGCTGCCTTTATACTTGTCATATATGTATCTCTACATAGACTCTCTGACAATACCCAGCAGCGCAAGCTCAACGTGTTTTGTTGAAAGTACGCATTACGCACTACAATCGCTGCTTTTCGTTAGAGAGTTAGTAATCGAAAACAAACAGAATGCGAACATTCTGCATTACAATTCTAAATAAAATATACGCATCCGTAATGGAAATCCGATGCCAGTTCGGCTCTAGCATACATCTTATATTACTAGCAAGGTTCGTAAAATATCACTCAACATAAAGAAGGCCTTTGTTTTCTAGTTAAGAAAAATTCAACAATGATATTTATGAATTAATATCGTGAGAGATTAAAAATAATTGTGACATTGTTCTCAAAAATATATATTGCAAAAATATCACCTGATATCTATAATCTATCACAAGTGATAGATGATGATTCAAGGATTTTTTTTTATCAAACTGTTAAGCAAATAAACGAAAAATCGGGGACAATACTTCGCATCAACAGTTCTGACCACTGACAACAAAAATTGTACATTCAGTCCCATGATACTGTGATTACTCCGTGTTGCAATGTCCATTTTAAAGCATATCATACGATCCTTAACTTATTCTGCTATAACCACAAATACTTTGTCTGCTGTCATGTCGATTTGAACTGCAATATTTCTCGAGTTTAATTTGCAATTATATCCATCTATTCAAGACTGCAGTATATCTTGCAAGGTATCGTTGTCAAAGATACGAAAAGGCAACGATAAGGAGGAACTCAAGCATGAAATTTCAGAACATCGCTTTTGCTTAATTTTAAAGTCACCAGGGTATTGGTCTTCTTTGAGGTCATTTTTGCATCAGAAGTCTTCTACATCTTTTTGGTGAACTAGTTTGAAGTGCCGCCTTATTTTTCCAGTAGGATGAAACATTTTCAACAACAAAACAAACCCATGCTGGATCTTTTGTTGGTAATGTCAGAGTATTGCTGTTGAATTTCCTTATTCTTCACATTTTACTTTACAGTTTGATTTAAAAATTTTTGAATTTATCACATGTGATAAATATCACTAACATTTTCATTTTGTGATATAAATATCGGGCCAAAAAAGAAGAAGAAGACAGAGGCAGCACACCCTGGCCTACTAGGATCAAAATCTGTTTGAAATATGCAAAATCCTCTGTCTAGTAATAAAAAATGGTCGTAATCTCAGTAGGCGGCAATACAAATTTTATTTGGTTGTAGGAAGAAAATGTAAAAATTTTTACTTTCGATTCAGACGTTGTCGAGTGCACAACTAAAAATAGTTTATTATTCTTATTTCTTTATTATTATTACCAATTCCTTTCCTCAAGAATGTTATATGTTATTTGCCCAGATTGTGCGTCAAATTTGAAAACATACACCGTTCTGGAGCAGTCCACCAGAGTCCCAATGGCACCATGAAGTTGGCACAGGCACAAGCAAGCCTGGTCGTAGTCTCAGTAGGCGACAATAAAAATTTTATTTGGTTGTCAACAGATTGTAGGAAGAAAATGTAAAATTTTTTTACTTTCGATTCAGACGTTGTCGAGAGCACAGTTAAAAGTAGTTTATTATTCTTTATTTTATTATTTTATTTTTCCTGGTTCATATTCAATTCATGTACAAGGTATTGCGATACCTGGTCACAGGCTTCTTTAGCAAGTAGGTGCAATGGGGCCATGCCTGCTAGGACCAGCGCAGCGTCCTCGTAGACGGTGCGGAAAGCGCACAACACTCCAAGTGCGCACCTGCGGTATGCAGATCTGCAGTCCCGGCCGTACGAAAGTACCTCCATTGCTGGTGCCCATATCGGTGATCCGTGTAGTATTATCGACTTCACCACGTTTGCGATAAGCATCCTGATTCGCTGACGGGGTCCGCCAATATTCGACATCATTCCCGCTAACGCGGTTGAGGTCCTGGCAGCTTTCTCGCCGCGACATACTCCAAATGTTGCTTGAAGATAAGGCTATGGTCCAATATTAGGCCCAGGTACCTAATAGCAGGCTTCTTTCTGAACCTTCAGAACATGCATGCCTACTTTAGATGAATGAGGAGAGTGGTGTGATGACCTCGTACCTACCTAAGTATTTGTAGGCTTTTATCATAAAATCTGCTTTAAAAAAACCGTTTAAAATAATTATATTTTTATACTCTGTACTAAAGGTACACAGAGTATATTAAGTTTGTGCAAAAGTATGTAACAGCCAGAAGGAATCATCTCCGACCCTATAAAGTATATATGTATATTCTACGCCCCCTCCCGCTATCGCATATCTCCCAAAGTTTTGACGATAGATTGTTCGTACCTTCTACAGATATCTAGTAATTAAAATTATTTATCGATTTGCTGAAGGAATGATAAAGATCGGATGAACGATACACAAGTTATGAGCAAAAGAGTACCGCTGTATTCAAACCAGTGCCGGCGAAATGGAGAGGACAATAAAGTGTGCTTGTATTGGTGAGCAAGAGAGTTCTCTCCAGACCACAGCCGTTTTACTTGGAAATTAGTGTTCACCGATTCACACAATCATGAGTTCGGCTCGCCTTTGCGTAAAAACCCAACTGACTTCGGCTCGTGGTAGCTATGGCTGGATGGTTCTGATTCAAACAAACAAAATCTTTGGGAGAAAGAGAGAGAGAGAGAGAGAGAGAAACTTAGAGATGAGCGTATAACAGCGTACAGGAAATGCCAGCGACGGCATGAACTGGTACAGAGTATCTTTTAGTCGGGCTTGACCTACTTTCTTACTTGTTTTACTTATTTTATTTTATATATGGCATAAATAGTTGGTTATGGCAAGTCATGAATGCCTGCCATTCCCGTAGCGAATTAACTAATATTCGTCAGCTTTTCGTTTTATACAAATTTCGTGCATTTTTTATGACGAATCGCTCGAATCAATGGAATTTTATTAAACGTGCAATAGTGTGAACAAAACAAAAAGAGAGCTAAACAATGTTTGAATAAGTTGAGTAAAGCCCTTACATGTTCCTATAAAAAGCTTACAAAAATTCATAGTGTAAATACTTAAAAATTACATAAAAATATTTTAGCATATAATGACTTAACAAAGAATAAACAAATTGTGTTTCATTGTATTAATAGGAATCAAATGCTATTGTTATAAATTGTAAACTTAACTTGATTCCATTCTATTCTAATTAGCTAAGCAACTAGCTTACATGTATTTCCCGTGTTAATACACTGTAGCTAGATCAAAAAGGTCCGTCTGCCACAGGCAAAGGGAATTATCTAAAGAATATATATTCTTCTTCAGCATCAATAGCTGAGTCGACGCTGAACTCATCCGATAATGTAAAAAAGTTAAGGCATCAAAATTTACTCGAAGCTTATTATAGACTATTGACACTTTTGAGAAAAATAATTCAACATTTTTAATTTTCTCATAGATGTGCAACTAATTCCGTTACACTTGGAAAAGTACTAGTTAGAACCCGATGTGTTTCGTGATGAAAATGTTAGTGATATTTATCACATGTGATAAATATGATGTGATATGTTTATGATATATATTTTTAAGAACAATGTTCACAAAATCAGTATTTGACTTTTTGTTCAATGATATTTAAATGAGTGATATTTACGAATCCTGATTACTAGTAATGCAGGCTGTGGGCACCCCGTTTACAAAGCGGCCATGCATATGGCAAAGTAAAGCAGATTGTATGGGATTATTTTCTTCTTAAGGATGGCATATAACATAGAAGTAATCCATTATGTAATGGCAATTTGCTCCTCTGGGTTCTTGCAATAGAGAGAAAATACACAAGTACTCAAGGGATTCTCTGCTCTGACACACTCGGCCACTCATACCGAATGCTTGCTGAAGTCAAGCATCACTGAGTGTCAGAGAGACATTCACATTTTCAGGACTCTCTTCTTGGTGAACCGTGTTTTAAGCCGTTCTTTGTTGGCTTGGGTTCCAAGTCCACTTAGGTAAGTTGCCGTGGAAGTGGAATTGAGAACAGACCTGAGTGATCACGGATCAGACTAAAATTTGAATTCCAAATCGTATAAATATACTCTCAAACGAAAAGGTCAAGCTAACTTCGTCTGTGCCGAAGTTTTTATACCCTTGCAAATGCAAATGTTACAGTTTAAGAACGCGTTAAGAACATAAAAATCAAAAAAACTTTCTAACTAAAACCCATTTTCCGCCAGATAAACATCTGATTTCGACCAAATTTAGCGAATTCTTTAAAAACATATCAAATTAACAAACGCCGAGTTTAAGAACGATAAAATTGAAAACAAAAACATTTTTCTCACTAAGACTGATTTTCCGACCGATCGGTTCTATGGCAACCTTAAGATATAGTCATCCGATTTCGATCAAATTTTGCGAATCTATTTGAAAACATATTAAAAAGTAATCAGCGAGTTTTAGGACACTAACATTAAATAAAAAAAAAAATTTTCTTACTTAGACCCATTTTCGACCGATCAGTCCTATGGCATGCATAAGATATAGTCACCCGATGTTGATCAACTTTTTCATATTAGTTTGAAAGCCGACCTTAAGAACGATTTACTTGAAAACAAAAAAAAATTTTTCTTCACTAAAACCCATTTTCCGACCCATCGGTCCTATGGCAGCTATATGATATAGTCATCCGATTTTGACCAAAATTTGCAAATCTGTTTGAAAGCATATAATATTAATAAGCTTGGTCGAGCTTGAGGACTCTAACATTGAAAACAAAAAAGTTTTTCTCACTAAGACCCATTTTTCGACCGAGTGCTATAAGTTATAGTCATCCGATCCGGTCGGTTCCGACATGTTAGCAGCGTGCAGTAAAAAGAAGACTCTGTGCAAAATTTCAGCTCGATAGCTTTAAAGCTGAGAGACTAGTTTGCGTAGAAACAGACAGACAGACGGACGGACAAAGCTCAATCGACTCAGCTCGTCGCCCTGTTCAAGAATATATATAGTCTATGGGGTCGGAAATGAATATTTCTATGCGTTGCAAACTTCTGGACAAAATTATAATAACCTTTGCAAGGGTATAAAAATATACGCATTCGTAATGGGAATCCAATGGCAGTTCGGCTCTAGCATACATCTTTTATTACTAGTAATGCAGGCTGTGGGCACCCCGTTTACAAAGCGGCCATGCATATGGCAAAGTAAAGCAGTTTGTATGGGATTATTTCCTTCATACTGATGGCATACTAGACATCGGATTTTATGCACTTTTTTAAATGAAGGTTGATTGAGGTGAAAATTTTGGATTTATACAAATTTAATAACCCTCTTTACATTGATAACTGCATATTCAATATATGGGCATTTCTACAGCTACGAACGTGACAATTGTACGAATTTTTTAGCCTGTGAAATGAAGAATAACAAAGAAAAATTGTACGATAAATATCCGCATATTGGTGTTTGGATAGCACATTGTTAGAACTATATTTAATGTAAAAGCTGAGACAGTCTAGACAGTAAGGTCCCAAGATACAGGCAGACAAAAAGGCATACGCAACGTGACATAATACGGAAGTGCGTTTTGTCTGCTTTCACAAAAGATCAAAACTCTCATTCGAGTTTGTTAATGCCACTAACTTTAATATGATCTGTAATGATGTAGCTATATATTTATAGCTGATTCGCTCAAAAATAAATGTGGCTTTTTTTTATATTTGACTCATTATGATACGCAACGTGACATACGATACGTGACAAGCCTTTCTCTAATCCCGTGCTTCTGATGCTTTTCATAAATTTATATATGTATCCTTTTGCGTAATCATAAATAATATACAAATGTTGATTCAGGAACTTATATTGATATACATTGAATAAGTTATCTGCATTTAATGAATAGATGTTTTCGGGTTTTGGTTGACCTTTCTGTGGAAATGCCAGTATGCAAATTTTGGTGTGAATTGCGTATGCAAAATATGCAAACAAATATGTGCAATCATAACTTAAATCGGACATGCGGTTCAAAATATGCAAATATGCAAAATCCGATGTCTACATATAACATCGGAGTAATCCATTATGTAATGGCAATTTGTTCCTCTGGGGTCTTGCAATAGAGAGAAAATTCACAAGTACTCTCACTAAGATTGCTTCTGCTGAACGCAATGCTTAGGTTATGGTTGGGGTGGGTGTGGGGTGTTAACTGACCGTTTTTTGATCATAACTTGAGTATCGTTCAACCGATCTTTATCATTCCTTCAGCAAATCGATAAATAATTTTGAGTACTAGATATCTTTAGATCATCTGTTATCAAAACTGTAGGAGATATGACGTTTTTTCCAAATTGCGGGGGCGCGAGGGGGCGTGCCAAAAATTGAAAATAAACTTGATCTGCCCGCAAGTATAAGAAATATATGTCCCATACATGTCAAACCTCTATCTCTTACCATCCCTGAGATCTCTTCGTTCATACGGACGGACGGGCAGACAGACAGACAGACAGACAAACAGACGGACAGACGGACATGGCTATATCGACTCGGCTGTTGATGCTGATCAAGAATATATATACTTTATAGGGTCGGAAATGATTCCTTCTCCCTGTTACATACTTTTGCACAAACTTAATATACTCTATGTACCTTCGGTACAGAGTATAAAAAGGGCCAAAGGCGTTTCGCCTTATTTTTAAGAAAATGCTTTTCTTCAAAGTTTTTGATTGTGCTGGCTCAAGGTCAGGATTGATTATAATTCAATACAATCAACACCATTTTAAACAGAGATAACTCACAACATTTCGAAATAGCAATGGTAAGTCTGGACAGGCTGTTTGCACACTTCAAGCTCTAGTCAAACTCTGCATTTAAAAGGTCAACCGGTCTACAAACTGGAAATCGTCATATTTCAGATCATATTTCTGGTGCTAGGTATAAATCAACCTCTTATTCTTAGGCCCACCAAAAGGTTTAAGTGTCCCACTTAAATCATATACCCAATGGACATACCCTCTTCATATAAACTAAACAATATGTAAAAAAAAAAAAAAGCATTGTTTATAATGAACACTTGCACTTGCTGCCAAGTCGACAACAAAAACGGGTTGTTCATGCGAATGGGTGAGTCATAACTGGGAAATATGTAAGGTATGCGAAATAAGTCACCTTACAATCATATAATCCTTGATATATACTAAAGCTGGAAATATATTCAAATATTTTTGTTTTTTCTCTCAACTTAACGAAGTAACAATTCAATTCCAATTCTTAAAAGATTTAATGAAATCATAATACTTTTTGAAAAATTAAATTTTTATTTTTCAGAACGAAATAAGTGAACTGATAATTTCAGAATATTCAATTTTAACAAGGTTTAGTCACCGCGATTTTTTTAATATACCTAAAAATATCCTCCATTACTGTTAGTAACCTTCAATACACGTCCTAGCATTGAATTAACCAAGTTTCGAAGAGTTGATGCGTCCAATATAGCCAAATCTACGATAATAGACTTTTTAAGTTCTTTTACCATGTTAACTTGCCTGCCATGCATGTAGACTTTGTTGGAAATTATCTCCCAAAATTTTTCATTGGAATTAAGATCTGAACCTTTTGCGGGCCACTTCAAAACCGCTATTTGTTTTTCTTAAGAAAATAGTTGAGTGCGTTTTGAAACGTGGTACGCGGCATTGTCCTGTTGGAATGTCCAAGAATCTCTGAAATATTCTTGTCCATAGTTACAAAAATTTCGACAAATAGCTCGGCATACCTTTCAGAGTTCATTTTATGTGTTACAAATCATATTGAACTCTTTGCAGCAAAGACAAATGCAGCACTCTTACTTGCTTTGGCGTCCGTATATCCCGATAATAATATTGATACCCATCTTGGCCATCTAAATTAAACTTTTTTCATCACTAAAGATAATACTTTGCCACTCTAAGTCCTAAAACTTATGCATCTCAGCAAAGTGCATACGGGCTACTTTGTGCCTAGAAAGTTATTAACATTTGACGGTCGTTTTTTCATATGAATCGAATTGATGGTCACGTAAAATTTGCTGCACACGACGCTTCGATACTGGGAGAGCTAGTCCGTGGGAAATATGGCCTGCACTTAGGTTTTCTTTAATTCTTTTCTTTATATTCTTCTTTTATCACGTTTTTTCAGCAATGGCAGGAGTCCAAAACGAGGTCTTTTTCTGTGATTTCCGGAATCTTTTAAATACTTTTGAATTTTAAAATATCTTCTCGCCATTTCGGAAGCGAATTCCTGTAGAGGCATCCCCATTTCGCGATATGGCGATATTTTAGCTCGCTCTTCATTAGAGAGGTATTGGCTTTGAAACATTCCTGCAAAATTGAAGTTAATTTTAGATTCAAATCTACAGATTATGAATCAAACCTCACTTTTTTATTGGCTAAAACTTATGACGAAAAATCTCCTTTAAATTTATGCCCGTATGCACGTTTACGAAGACAAAAACTGATAATGTAAGCTCATTTATTTCGTTCTGTAATGCGAGGCGCATAAGCTTTTTAATAAAATTAACGACACCTTATAGAGTCTTGTGCTTAACATTGTTATTGCAAGCATGGAAATTGTCTTAGAGGAAACTAAGCAAAAAAAAAGAACTTAAAAAAATTATTAGCAAAGCTCTGGCAGCAGATCATAAGATTTATAAGGTGACTTATTTCGCATACCTTATTGCTGCGCATGCGTATTTGTGACGTCAATCGGGCCATTCAGATTTTATTCTGATTTAGTAGTAGTCATTACTTGTTTTGCAAGCAAATTCTTGGAAAGCTGCTGCTGTTCAGTGGAGCATTACAAAGAAATCGGTAGCTTATCTCTCTATGAGGCTCAAATGTCAAATTTGCGACTTATAATATACAACAGATAAGCCATGAATTGTTCATATTTAAAGCAATTTTTAGCTTACTTTTTGCAAGTATTGAGTAAGAAAATGAAACCTTCAAAAGTAAGTAGACTATAATATAAATCACATAAAATTAATTGGGCGTAGAAAGCGGATTATGTGTATTTTTTGAATAAGCATTTCTTACTTTATTTGGTCAGCGGTTGCCAAAAACTAGATTCAAGGGTATTTCAGCTGTTCAAATATGGAAATTATTCATCTTAAATTTAACAAAATTATGCCAAATTGTATACAAGCCGTGACATTATACATTTGTTTTGTCTTAGATTCAAATTTTTTGTTTGTATTCAAAATGCACACGTGCATTGACGTCAATGATGGGAGACAGTAACAAAATTCTAAATATAAGCAGAGACCTGCTGGAAGCATATAATAAAAAAAAATAAATTTTAAATGCATTTCACTTAATTCGAAAACCTCCAATTGACTTTGAAGACCAAATGTTTTTTGCTACTTATTCAAAATTATGTGTCTAGACTCAATTGCCAAACTCTATACATTTTAAATTGTTTAGCGAAATTTGTTTATGAGACCTTGAAATTGTACAGCTTAAAGTGTACTTCCAGCTACTTGACAATTTTTTTATAATTAATTCTATAATTTTAATGATTTAATCCAGGCCACGTTTATCAACTCCAGCTTATTTAAAATTTAACACACACTTTTAAACAAATGTTTATTGCTTTGTTTTTTTTTCTTTTGTTGGGTATTTACTTTTTGTTTTGTTTTTCTCTTTCTTTTCGTTCAACCAACCGCTGGCGACTTTTTTGCTTTTGTCTCGGGCAAAGTTTCTCGAACAACTGAAATTGTGGTTGGAAAATAATGTTTGAGTATACCTGCCAAGCGGAGAGCCGTCGCAACTTGTTGGTGTGCTCTGCTGGCTGTCATCTCAGGCGACTCTCTGGCGCGTCATATGTTCGTTGTGGGTGTGTGAGTGTATATATATATATAGATCTAGTTTGTCTGTTGTGTGTTTCAGTTTGAATGCTGTTATTTAATTTTAGTTGTTTTGGAGGGGAACTGGAACTATTTAGAGAGCCGCAGCGGACTTATGCACAATCATTCATACTAAATTCGTTCAGCAAACATAATTCTCAAGATAATCATAAAATTTATTTAAATAAATCTTTTAAATTCTAAATGATAAGCAGTGTCGGCAAAAGCAGTTCTACATAAAGCCTTTTTTCGTTCACTAGAACCAAACCCATGAATATTCTAAAGACCTACCGAAACATTTGGCGGAATGCAAATTTTTTTGGCATAAAGCCCAAAATTATTTTTTAATATTTACATAATCTTAAGATTATTTCGGTTAAATAAATGTCTCCCCTTAGTAAAAATATGATATAACATTTTTTTTGGCCCATCACTGGTTTTTGACGGCCCGTTAAAATGACCTGTTTGTGCTAGGCTAATTGTGACTTGTTTGTGCTTAAAATTTGGTGAATGTTTGATTATCAGCCATTCTTATTAGATTGTATATTATGTCGGTTTAAAATATGCAAAATACTCATAAAGGTATGTATTTTCTAGTGTAAAGCGCTTAAATTAGAAAAGCTTTTGTTTCGTGTTGCATTTAATGTTATTGATTTAGAATGAGAATGAAATTTCTTGCTGAAACCGTTCACCTTGTTCGTCGCTCAACTGGCTCCGATTATCTGGGAAGAAATTTAAGTGGGAATGCAAAAATTGAATTTTCTTATGCAGTAAAAGTTCCAACAGAAATGCCAAATTGATCTTACGCGGATCTAATATATCTACAAATGACTTTTTCCCTCAAAGTTGAATAACTCAATCAAATATTACTCGATTTTAATACACTAAGGTGCAGAAGACGCAAAATTAAATGCTTTTGGAAACTGCATACAAAAAGTAAATAGTTATATACAAATTTAACTTATTAATTTTCGTCCAAAGTACAGTGAAGTTGCAAAAAACTGAAAAAATCGATTTGTTTTTACATGTAGCTCCCTCCGAAATTGCAATGAATAATGAAAACTTTTCTCGTTCCAACGGAGTATTACAAACTATTCTAGGATGCATACTTTAACACATATGATTTTGTAACTCTATCTACCTTGAAAAGACGGTTTTTTAACCCTTATTTAACATTTTGAACCCTTATTCAAAATTTTGATGTGCACGAAAATTTTGTGGTATGCCACAATGTTACATTTAACTATATCTACAACCTACACTATGTCACATCCCAGAAGTTTTTTGACTGTCACACCGTGTTATCCATTTCAATAGCAAGGAAGTCGTCACAGAGATCAGCTTAAAAAAAGCCATGAAATTATATTATTCTTTTGGAAAATAGCATTTCATAAGGAATCTGAGGCATAAGGAATTTATAACTGGTTTAATTTTAAATAGTTATTTACACCAAGGCTGATCCGATCATGAACCAAAACATCGTAATCTACGACCTCCCGAACATAACCTTATCTGTTTGGAACAAATATCGGATCGGATATTTTGCTGTTCCTTTGATGGGTATATTTCGAGTTCGAGAAGGAAAATAAACCAATCGTCTGGTTGGGAAGGTTACCCTCCAATTTTAAGGACCAACCACTATTGGAATGCGGGGAAGAGTATTGTCCTGGAAATCACTAGAAATATTCTTATAAATGCTTTCATATCAAACTTAGCTTGAATGAATTTAATCATAAAGTGAAGAGAAAAGGAACTAGGCCAACTAAATCTACTTGGTTTTGAACAGTCGGTTTCAAATAGCTCAACTTTCGTCTCTTAATCTAGTAACCGAGCATATTTGTGGCACTTCACATATGAAAGCAATCAGTTTCAATACGAAGGCAAGCGTTTATCCAAAAATCCCTAGAGATTTCTGGATTTTCGGATTGTAGGTTAGAGCGTACAGCTGACTAATTTCACACACAAAACGGTGCCGTTTGCGCTACCTTTCAGTTTATATATCCTAGTCTGTGGTTTCACCTGATCTAGTAATCGTACAGGTCTGTTTGTGCATAAAAATCGTCTACAGTTAGTATAAAAAACTTGATTTTTCTTCATCTCATATTTTTTTTTATGCGATTTGTAAGGACCAATAAAAAAAAAAAAAAGGAAATCCTAGCATAAATCGCAAAGTGGTTAGATCCGGCTCGAAGGACCAATGAATTGTTGGGGCTGGTTTTTTTTTCAAAAGTAGTTATTTTATTAATTGGTGCATATGTTTTCCCACTATAGTTTTGGTTTTTTTGAATGGAATGTTCCGACTCTGAACAGAAACCATAGTTGCAAATCGATTGTAACAAAAATGCTTTCATTGTTGTTGGAGTGTTTAATTTAGTATTTCTGCGCTGCTATTAATAAGAATCATACAACAAGAATTGAGTTCATTGTCATGAATGATTTGATTGGGTGCATTGAGCCTAAACTTATCACCGACCGTTTCGTTTTATTTTATTGTTTTCATTTGCCGCATCGCTTGACGAAGCCCAGTTCGCTGTAGGATTAATGAGCGCCAAGTGAGCTTTATTTGCTGCTTGTTGTATCATCACAATCACACACGCTTAGACTTTACTATACTGCGTCTATGGGCGTCCAAAGGTGTCCGTGGAAGGCAAAGCTTGCGTAGACGTCGATAGGTGTGTGTATGTATGGGGGTTGTCCAGCAACCATTATCAACATTTTGATGTGGGTGTTGCTCAAGTTGCGTTTTAATAAAAAGAATATTGTGTTTAACTAGATATATGGGTGGTTCATGAAAGAAAGTGAAAAGAATTTAAAAGCTTAAAATATTGATTCGGTGCGTATCAAATCTATACGACACGCTACAAACACAGGGTGGTTCAAATAACATTTATGTTTATTGAAATACCCAAACAAATTTTGTATCAATATCAATTTGATACGCGTTGTCTCAAATTGAAACTGACACTACAGAGTATTACACTGATATTTTGCGTATTAATTTGAAACTTAGAATATAAATTTGATAAGCAGAAGTATTAAATTGAAACTAATGTCAACGAATTTTAGTTCGAAAATTCGAAGAAAGTGTGAATTGTACAACAAAGCAGCTGGCGACTCACTGGTGGCTGCCGCACAGCCCAAACCATTAGAGCAGAGATGGGCATGCACACATATCGTCACACTTTTCACACGCATACAAGCACAATTTGCGTGCGCCGCATTCGTGTTCTATAAATAGCTTTCAATGCTTATAGCGTACGTGTGATTTTGTGCAATCGGCCGCGGCAGAGGTCCTATGCACACGCAGTCAGCGCGCTGCCTCGTTTGCATTGGAACGTCGCGACGCGCCCATCTCTGCATTAGAGTTAGGAAGCTGAATTTTTCACAGTAGTTTTTATCCTCTGCTAAAAGTGAATAATCCGACAAATAATGGGACAGCCCTCAAACGTTCGTGTTTCAATAATCTACTTAAAGATTTGACAAATCAATTTCCGATCCATTAATTTCAAAAGGGAACCCATATCCCCCATCCTGTTAAACGAACTCTATGACGATATATACAGCTCCTAGCAGTCAGACATGTAATAACAAAGATTTCATCCCATTGGAACACCTTCAAACATGTTGACTACTTTTCGGCTTTTCCTGAAAACGGAGCGCAGAAGTACGCAGTGGTTTCTTCATGAATAAGCCTTCGCTGTAGCGTTCCTTGTAGTCCCCAAATATTATTCCGTGGACAGTCTGGAGTGTGACAGCAAAGAGTCTGCTGATGATAGGACCGAGAAGCCTTTGAAACCGTACTTTACAGACAACCCAATGCTATCCAATATGTAATATTCAAACATTTTTGTTGATTTGTGTTGATTATAATCATAATATACCATTATATACAAATTCTACCTGGAGGCATCATTATGGCCAACAAATGTATCAAAACTCTTTCCAACTCACCTCACGGCTTACAAGAAATGATTGATGTTCTGTTTAACTATTGTCAGTTGTGAAATTTGCAAATAAATATATCAAAATCGAAAGTTATGGTGATACGGACATCCAGAGGCAGATACATGAACACAGAAAAGTGAACTTTAAATGGAATCGAGCTAGAAAGAGGAACATTTAGATAACCGCAAAACACACCAAATTATGCCATAAACATTGAAACCGCGCTTCCCACACTTTTCAGTTACACTCTGAGACGTCACCTTTTATAAACACCCAGAAAAAGATTTTCCTTAAATTTTAGGAAAATGGATTTTATTACCTAAAATGTGATTTTCAGGCAATAATGTCCTTAAATATAGGGCAATTTACCTAAACAATCTTGTTTTAGGACTAAATTTTTTTGGAATCCTTTGCCTTAGAGCAGGCATGCCCAAAAGCAGCATTCGACAGAGCAATCACCAATACTCACAAAGAAAAGCACCAATACAGATAATGAATTGTTGTTGGTCAGTTTGCTTGCGCTAGCAAACACCAATCAAAGAAGAGAACAAAACCGGTTTTTGTTCTACGCGTCGCTTACACACGAAATCATTAGCGTGTGGGTCGTTTTGTATGCCTCGCGCGCTGCATGTATACGATTATTGATTTCCAATGTTTGGTGCAATTACAATAACAAAACGTACCCAAAGAGCATGCGGCTGGGCATCGCTGCCTTAGAGTTATGCCATTTTCCTAAACTTATGCTGCCTTTACACTTGTCATACATCTCTAAAGAGACTCTCTGACGATAGTGTAATAGCAAAGCAAATAACTCTAAATATTTGGAAAATGTTGACTTTTTTGATGTAATTTGACAGGTTCAATTCGATAAGAGATTCTCTATAGAGAATTTTGACAACCTACTATTTAGAGATATATGAAATGTGTGAAGGCAGCTTTAGTATTATTATTTCATATATGGGTAATTATTTCTGAAGTGGGTAACAATTTTTTTTCATAGACTCCAAACTTTTGAATTTTTTGTCAGGCTATAACAGCAGTTTTCCACGATTTTGAATATTTTGTTCAGAATTTTCCCATTGTGGGGCGCAAAGATATATCGCTTGATTTTTTTTTGTTAAAGTTGCCTATAGCTAAATATTTAATGGGTCTAAAAATAAAAAAAAAAATTAAAAACTATATTGTTTTTCCCTTACTTTGTGATACAAATATTTGCGATGGTTGAACTGGAGGAAGAATACGCCGAAAAGAAAAACAATTAAATCGCGGTTTGTGGAAAAACGGCATATTGGAGATTTTTCAAAAAAATTTGGAGTAATCCTTGAATATTCTTCGTACTCTAAAAAAGGCCATAACTTTCCGCGAAATACACTTGCAAAGAAAGAAATAAAAATTTTGTATGTGGGGTTTGGTGACCTGTCTTTGATTTTAGTCAATGTTACAACTGGCTAGCTCAAGGTCTTTTTGGTTGATTATAAGCCTTTTTATAACCAACACAAACCAATAGATATTAATTACAACATTTTGGAATATCAATTGGGTATGTCCATACAACGATCGCTGTTTCGAGAATAACCAAATTCTCTAATCACTTGTTTTCCTGTTCACACTTCAAACAAACATCCAGTTAGTACTTAAACTCTGAAGGGAGCGAATAAAGACATAGGAATTACACTATTATAAATTCGCAGCCTGAATTTCGGCTATGGTTTTTTGTTTGAAGGTGTTTGTTTACCAATTTATTGTAACTAATTCTGTTGCTTATGGCTGCTGCTAGGTGGTTGGGCTATCCGTCCAATGAACCTCCTTATCAGGGCCACGAGTTTTTGTAAATACACAAGGTATTTTTGCTTGTTTTATAATAGGGAAACCGTTTTTTTGGTTTTTATTACAAACATTATGGCGTGCTGACCATTATTTATATGTATGTGGGGTTTGGTTTGTGTTGGTTATAAAAAGGCTTATAATCAACCAAAAAGACCTTGAGCTAGCCAGTTGTAACATTGACTAAAAATTGTATATTAAACATGCTCTGACACTGAGCATACATACATAATATTGACTAGCGGAAAATCAACCGTTTTTATATGTTTAAAAAAATTCTAGAAATATTTTTCAATATTTTAAGTAAGTTTTAAAATTTGCTCGAAGGGACGGATGGACATGGAAAAAAATTGAACAATTTAGTGGTGGAGGTGTGGTGTTTTGAGTGTGTGTTGTGGGGGTGGAGCTTATTACCTAAAAACGACGTTTAATAGTCTTACATTGCCTAAAATTTTAGGTCACATATTGCCTAAAAAGCTTATTTATTGACTAAAATGTTGGCCTTTCTCTTACCTAAACAGACGTTGTAGGGTCTAAAATTTTGGGTCATATATTACCTAAAAATCAAATTTATTGCCTAGAACACTTTAGGTAATAGAGGACTGAAATTAAGTCCATATATTCCTTGGCTGTCACTTTAGGTAAAATGGACTTAAATTTCTGGTAATTTTCAACAGTTTTAGGTAATATTTTTTTCTGAGTGTATATGCTGCTCTAAAATCCGTGAGGAAACTGCCCAGTATCTCCCAATTTGTTCCGTTCAAAATGTTTAGGTAATCTTCCACTTGCAGATCTTGTTTCCCGAAATGTAACAGTATGTACTCCCTTTGAATGGGTTACCTGGCTACACTATGTTCTGTGTCCTATCTTTCTGTAGTGTTGCAAAGCGGACACTGCTTTCACTTTCGTTTTCTAGGCGTGGGCGGTAAGTTCAATTGTAACATTTCTACTCTCGCTTTAAAAACACGCATAATTTTTGCCTTGAAATAGTTGTTTGATCCTAGGTCGTATGTCAGTCTGCTGTATGTGGTAATTGGCTTTGTCGAGCTGCGCTTAGAGATTCGATGCTGACCAGCATATATTCGTGCTCAACAATTCATCTACTTTGTTTATCTAAGGATATCTTCGTTTTGTATCGTGATGCAAGTTCTACCCAAGTTCTAAAAGAATTGTGCCTTGTGTTGCAGTAAGTAGGTTGCGACCACTTTTGGGTACCAACTATCTGGCATTCTAAAAGTTTGTTTGATATGTTCAAAGTGAAGGCGCAGAGTATACAAAAAGAGTGGCGGCAGTCCAGTTTCGAGATAGATGGCGTAGTTAGTTGTGTTAAAGGGCAGTTCAAAGATTTTTTTGATAAAGAATATCAGGCTTCGTTCTACATGCTCGTATTGCTGGCCTTCCCAGACTTGTGCTGCATAGCAGGTTATGGCCCTTGCCGTAGCCTGGTACATCCTGTTTTTCACGTTCGTGCTAACGTTCTTCCCTGCATACTCGAGTGTATTTAAGCTTTTCTTGAAGGTGGATGTTAGGACTATTTCCAGGTATTTAAAGGTCTTTACCACTTCTAACGGATCTCCAGTTAATTTCCACCTTTCATTTCTCGCAATCATTACCTTTGACTTTTCTACGTTAATGCTGAGGTTTTGTCTCATAACCTGGCGCAGGACATGCTAGGTGTCTACAATATAAGTAACATATTTAAAGCCAGAACGGTAACACTAAACTTTCACTATTAACTGTACAGAACTGGAGTCGAAGAATTATGCGGCCTATGCAACATGCGTGAAATAGAAGATATAAGGTATTTTCTAGGAAATTGTCCCATTTTAAAGGAGAGTCGTTTTCTGCACTTCCAGCGTACATCAATCTCAGATCAAGACCTTGTCGGTATTCTTATCGGGGAAAATTGGATGACTTTAGCGTCATACATGCATGATGCTCGACGATATCGGGAGAGGTGTTTAAATGTTGATTTTTAAACACAATAGAAGGACAGGAGTTTCGACCTCTTGACAAGCGCGGAAGGTGGGTGGTGTAGATTTTAGTATCTCTTGGCCCTTGAAAAAAATAAGTAATTTGCTTTTCTTCTTTTTTGGAAACGTCAACAGACGGTGAATAGCATTGTTGAGAACATTCATTTATTGATAGATAAATTGTTTTTGTAAAGCTAGTTATAACAATTCAAATATGTAAACAACAAATTTGTATCAATAAGCCCCCTACAACTACGACCATATATAGGTATTGTGCTTAATAAGAGTAAGAACGTTCTTAAGAACATTGTGCAAACATTACACTAGGCAACAAGGTATGTTGAAGGGGTGGTGGTAATTCTAGATGATTTTTATGTGCTGAACACGAATCTGTTTTCAGAACTGTTCTATCAACTTGGATACAATTACTAAAAATTCAAAAGTACAATTCTAAACTACTTTTCATACGCAAATCCACATTCTAAGCTACTTTTCATACGGAAATCCCTAGGGATAATACGGAAATATTAAAGAAAATGTGATATGTTGGGCAATTGCACTGCACAAGTTAGATGATTTTAAAACAGAAACCTTCAAATCCGATAATTATCGACAGATAATTGCTGATATATTGCAAAAGTGTGCAGATGTGAAACCAATCGGGATTAAAGATGATTACCAACATCTTATAAGTACAATGGGTTGTTTGATGAAGCGTCTCTTTATTCAAACAAATAATTCGGAAATGAATGCATCTCTTGAAAAATTCATTAAAGGTATGAATCACTATAGTCCGTCCGATAGATCCATCGACTGCAATAGGAAAGCAGTCAGACACACGATGTTGGCCCTTCTGTGCCTGTACGTATGTTTGGATGAATACTTAACACATAATATGTAATTTCCTGTCCGTCCGGTAATCCATATGTCCGTGTGTCCGTCTAAAAATCTTCTAAAATCCTGTCAAAATGCCTATAATTTGCTGATTGTGTGGACTAGGCCTCCTGGGGAAACCACATTAAACTGTACCTCAAATTGGGTGGTGTGGAAAACAGTTATCAATATATTTTACCAGTGATAATGATATAACTGTGGCAGGAATTGTAAGTACTATAAAGTAACTACGTAGTTACAGTTTTTATACGTAACCTTATAACGTACACGTACTATCCTTGGATTCGGTTCCGTTCGAACGGTCGTAACGGTGTCCAACCTTGGAATTTCCTCATACAAAATTTGACAGAAAAATTGAGTTGACAAACCTCGATCAATAACTCAATAAGTGTGCACGGCATTTTGAGCCGTTGATATTTTTGATATTTGATTAAGAAATTATTTTTATACTCTGTACCGAAGGTACATAGAGTATATTAAGTTTGTGCAAAAGTATGTAACAGGGAGAAGGAATCGTTTTCGACCCTATAAAGTGTATATATTCTTGATCAGCATCAACAGCCGAGTCGATATAGCCATGTCCGTCTGTCCGTCTGTCTGTCCGTCTGTCCGTCCGTCTGTATGAACGAAGAGATCTCAGAGATGGTAAGAGATAGAGGTTTGACATGTTTGGGACATATATTTCTTATACTTGCAGGCAGATCAAGTTTATTTTCAATTTTTGCCACGCCCCCTCGCGCCCCCGCAATTTGGAAAAAACGTCATATCAGCTACAGTTTTGATGATAGATGGTTCGTACTTTCTAGAGATATCTAGTACTCAAAATTATTTATCGATTTGCTGAAGGAATGATAAAGATCGGATGAACGATACTCAAGTTATGAGCAAAAAACGGTCAGCTAACACCCCCCACCCACCCCACCCATAACCTAAGCTATGCGTTCAGCAGAAGCAATCTTAGTGAGAGAGAGACTTAAAGAGCGCACTGTGTTGTGCGTTGTGTATTAACTGGCCGTTTGACTCGTGACCAAATGCGAGCTGCGACATTAAGGGTGCAGAGTATGTTATAGTCGGGCTTGACCGACTTTCTTTCTTGTTTGAGATAGTGAAAATGGGAGCACGTCCGCCTTCCTTTTATCTAGCATGGATCGTATAGTTTTTGCACAGGGAATATTTACCGGACGTCCAGCGAAAGCCACAAACAGGGCCCTAATACTTTTCCATTCAACATGGCAGAGCGGCATGCGAAAAAAATTACGTGCGAAAAGTACGTATTACCTTACCTATTGAAAAGGTAAATGAAAATGAAGACTCAGGTAAGGTAAAAGTTACTTGAATTTGAAAATAGCGAGGTAAGGTAAAAGGTACACAAAATATTACTTCCAAACACTTGTAGTGGGTGTGCCCAAACAAATCCTACCGTTTATGCACATTTGAATCCTATTAGCAGTTAGCGTTCAATAACCCGCCGAACAATTTCATTAGTTGGCAGCACCGAAATACTAGACATGCAATCGGGGGGAAATTTATCGAACCGATCGAAGATCAACCCTGCGCGCTGTCAAAGTCCCGATAGTCATCGTTTCCTGTGGTCTCTTTTCTATTCACTGCTGGCCAAGAAAGGTGTGAAAATTTAAGCTTCGATTAAATCAAGCCATCCTGTGAATTTAAAGTGAAATAAAGCCAATTCTGATATCAGCCACCTGTGCCAAGAGCATTTCTAGTGATATTTCGTTGATCGTTTGCCGAATTTTCGAGTTAAAGGTACGTGACCAATAACTTGGGAAATCGTGTCTTATAAATTTCTTGATTTAGGCCTTGGTGCATCTCCATCGTGTGCGGCGGCCACCATTGACCCCTGGTCGACGCTGTTGCTAACGCAGAGCGTGTGGTGGCAGCCAAATCTCAAGTGGTACGGTTCCGTGGACTCCAGCCACACAGCGCTGCTAACACCTGGGTTCTTCTTCTTCTTGCACTTGTCTTGGGCGAAACTGGTGTTGCACGATTATATTGTTGTGTTCTTGTGGTAGACCCTGGCCTGCTGCCAATTAGGAGCGTTTTGCGTCTTGCAGCCACGCCTACGAATTTACGTGCGCCTCTACTCAAACATCGGTTGTCGCAGCCAGAAGTGGATTACGCTCTGGGAATCCTACGCCTATCAGGTTGGCCGTGGTCAATCCTAACGCTCAACGTGCACCTATACATGTTAATCGGAAGAGTTAGCAGATCGTGTACACACCAGTCCCCAGCCTCGTGACGTCACGTTTTCACGCTGTTACATACTCGCCACTGGATTAGTCTAATGTTACACTGTACTGCAAGTTGGTACACTCAACACTACACTGCTCAACACGTTGGTCTATACGACACTATCCAGTAGCATAATTTTGGACATTCAACTTTACCCTCGTTCTACCATATTCTTAAATATATCTATAGTAGCAGATAAGTAGGATTAATCATTTCATTACTTAACTCATTCTTGGTATGGTATGTATGCGAAATACTAGCTGTTATTTTACCTAATTCCTTTTAAGTTCATACAGCACACATCCGTCTTCAGGCCTGTCGACTACGATGAAACATGCAGCTGCTTTGTGAGTAAGTACGGCATAGCCGCACACTGAGAATTGTGAGTTCAGTACATCCTATATATATATAACAGCTAATAGTTCCATTCAACATCATACATATCTTTTTTGCTCATACATATACATAATTGAAGAAATTAACTTGCCTATACTTTATATCAGTACCTAAGCCTTTAACGTTGAATTTTGAAGTTTATTTTGTGTTTTTATAACTTTTATATATAAGCTGTTCTCGCCTTGAAATGTATAGAAACAGCTTTAGTATTAACGATATGTTAATACTACCTCAGTGTATTTTTATAACACAAGGGATTTTCTTTATTCGATAACGATTATGAATTATAAAGTAAAATGAATTAAAGTTACTTTTAATGGGCACCTGAAGTAAATATTGTTGCATCTGTATCGGGTACAGGCTAATAGCTGAATATGTCTTTACAGGTTGGGCGGGTATAAGAAGAAGAACATCACCACCTTAGTTCTTCAACATAAGTATAGTGTTCATGTCTTATCTTAGTATAATCTCTTGGTATAACCGTTTGGTTGTTCCCTCATCCTAATCTAACTCTGTCTACTATCTTTTATTATGTGACACGGCAGCTCACTAGTTGGCAAAAGACCCACCCCACTTTCCCTGAGCACAGTCGACCCCGTAGGCAAAGTACGCCACTTAAAGTGGTAAGCCTTTGTTGCCTTGTGTTATTATCAACCGTTGACACAAGAGCTCCCTTAAAAAACACTTTGATTATAATCTAGCAAAAGATTTCCAAGAATTGATTACAATTTGATAATGAACTTAAAAATGAATAGCCCCATCTTTAGGTATAAATACAGAAGTTTGTGTTAGAGAGGTGGTATTTTTGCAATGGAGCTTCATTGGGCTTATTTAGCACTCGTGTGTCTCAGTCTCACAATAAGCTATCAAACCTGCCTTGGTGAAAGGATCCGTTCGGTAAGTTCAGTATATCAAATATGTGAGAACAATGGAAAATAACCAATTACTCATTACAGAGCTCCAATAGCGAAAGCACTGAAAGGTATGCTTAAACATATCAAATATTTCGACACTAATTTCATAGAGATTCCTATTACAGCAGACTAAAAAAAGAACTGGACGATCTATATGCCTTAGCCGAGGCCAATATCCAAGCAAATCATCTTAGCCTTACAACTTCTAATGCTTACGAGATTATAGAAGAATTGGTACTGAATAACGCCACTGGGCTAACACTCAACTCCTCATCCTGCCCTCGCTTAGTGGGTGCAAATGGTATTTATACAATTCGTGTGGGTAATCTGGAGCCTTTCCCTGTTTTCTGTGATTCCGAGATTGCTGGTCCTGGCTGGACAGTGATTGCACGTCGAATAAATGACAAAGAAAATTTCTTCTTAAATTGGCAAAGATATAAGGAAGGATTTGGAAATTTGGCCAGCGATTTCTTTATTGGACTGGATAAACTGCATGCAATAACCAAATCTCAACCCCATGAACTGTACATATACCTGGAGGATTTCGAAGGACGGAAACGCTATGCAAATTATGATGATTTCTTCATAGAAAGCGAAAATGAATTCTATAGAATGTCGAAATTGGGCCAATTTACCGGAGATGCAGGTGATTCGCTGACCAGTCATAAAAATCAAAAGTTTAGCACATACGACAAGGAAAATTCTCCAGGTACTAGAAATTGTGCGTTTGAAAGGATGGGAGCGTGGTGGTATGATTCTTGTACGGATAGGTATGCGCTACAGAAATGGGAATCAAATCCATACTAACAAGTTTAATGGTTTTTTTTCAGCAATCTTTTTGGTCAGTATTTAAATGGAGAATATTCAAGTGCATATCCATATCGTGGAATGTTTTGGAGAACTTGGCGTGGTCAATATTATTCATACAAAACAATGCAAATGATGATTAGACCAAAGTGCACTTGTTCATATAACTAATTTAAATATCAGATAACTGGTTTCTTTATTTCAATAAAATGAACAACAATTTGTATACACCCATAAAGGGCTTCATATAAAACAAATGAGAAATTCGGTTGCAAATTGTATGCTGATTTCGCTCACTTACTTCAAGACTGTCATAACACAAATTAATCCATTTTGTGAAAATCGCGTGTAAAGTTCTTAATGAATTTTACCCTCCGAAAAAAAGTTCTCTTAGTTTAGGGTCAATTTGGTCTGCACAAATGAGATATGTAGTTTTAGGTGAAACATGAATGAAGTAAAAAGAAGTCGAAAAATATTATAGTTTTTGGTCCACAACTGTTAAAAGCACGATGAAACCAAAAACGAGAGCGGAAGTTAAAGTTGGACCTGCCTAGCTTTGATATACCCGTTACTTAGAGGAAGAAATGTTTAACAGCCTTCCTGTGATCCCTAGGGGAATAGCCGAAAAGTATGCAATATTTTAGCAAAAAATTGCTACAAACTTGATCTGCGTGCAGACAATAGGAGTCTACATTTAAAATTTGACTGCTTTAGGCCCAATTTCTCAATGTCCGGTTAGCCGAATTTGCGTGTCTGACGCTGTCTTTGGCGAGAACTGAGCGGCAAAGTTAACCGCTGCCTTATGATGGGGTCAAATTTTAACCTGCCGGCAAGTAGCGATAGAATTATCGATATTTTTATCGATCGACAAACAGCTGTGTCCAAAATTTGTATTGTTTACTTTGTCAATTGCCATAACAAAATGTTTATAAATAAACAAATTTTTTACATTCACGCAATGGAAGTGGACACAGGCGGCGATATGGAACTTTCTGTTTATCAAAATAGCAACCGCCGCATTCATGGCAAATGTTTTGACAATGGCAAAGCAGGCAAGCTCACTGCCCGCCGTCTGCAAAATCGAAGGACCCACCTGGCCAATGGCACCACCAATTGCCTCATGCGATGTGGTAAACCGATAGTGATCCAACCGCTGATATGTGTGCACCATAATAGGCCAATACCAGGAACGGTATTGGTGGTGGTTATACCCACATAACACAAAACGGCGCAACGAATAAATAATGCGAGAGAGTACAGGGACAGTATTTATTATTTTACTAATCTGGATGATGCCGAATTTGTTCAACGATTCAGGTTAACAAACTCAGCATGTCAAATAATTCATGCTAGGATTAGAGATCAAATATAAGCTAAGTGACAGGTAAAACCTTAAATTCAGTTGTGATTCAATTTATTATGATTTGGATTACTAACAGGAATTCTGGATTGTTGTCAGAGAGCAAACTTATGGCTGCGCTGCGCTCTTATGCAAGTGGCTTCGTCCTTATCATAGCGGGCGATTTCTGTTGAGGCAGACTTCCTTCGGCAAACTGTGCAGTTAATCAAGATTCCCACGCTATTGCATTACAGACACTGACTGATTGATTTTTGCTAAAATTTTAGAAATAAATTAAATATTTTTAAAGCTTACATATCATAAATAAAAACGTACCATCATTATCAACCACATTTTCCAATCTTGTGGCTGAGCTTGGGATTATGCCACGAATTTTTTGGAAACAGACAAATAGCGGTGCTGGGAATGCCGCCACAGTTCGAGAAGTCTCCCGCTTCTTAATTGCGAATTATTTTCGCGATCGTTTTTTAAATTCTCGTACTATTCCCGTCAGTCTTTCCAAAGGCGATGAGCTAATCTCCAAGCCCAGGCCTTCTGCCTCCAGGTCTCCGCATCCCTCTTTTTGTTCTTCAAAATTCATTTGTTTGACTCAAAAAGTATACAAGCGAATGTTCCTGTGCCGCAGTCTTTTCGGTGTTTCACATTGATTCATCATCGCAAACAATTTTATTAAACTATTTTGCCAAATCATTACCAGCGACAACAATAGCATTAAAAAAGCCAAAAAAAAAAACAGCTGTTTCGTCGACAGTGTCACACTTTTGCAGCGATAGCAATTAATCGTTATCGGGTGAACCTGCCGGTAAATCTCGTTGAGAAAACCAAAAGACTTAACCTCTGGTAATCCCGGTACCTAACCGCAACTTTTGAGAAATTGGGCCTTAGACAGTCGGACAGACGGACATGCGTATATCGACACGGCTGTTGATGCTGATCAAGAATATATCTACCTTATATGTTCGGAAATGTTTCCTTCTACCTGTTATATACATTTACACGACTTAAGTATACACTTTTCACTCTACGAGTAACGGGTATAAAAAACAAAACTATAACTATTTGGAGAGCTGCAAGTAGGATAAACAAGTGGAGCTGATCAAAGTGGAATCACCTTTTCGGTATGCTTCTCCCACCCGAGTCTTATCGTTCCTCCACAGCAAAAAAATGGTCAAAATTACGGGTAAGTATGTGGTGTAGAGGTACCAAGAGCCAGCTTACGGCAGCGCAGACACCAATACAAATGAAGAGTATACTTTTTAAGTAACAACAACTCCAGAAAAGAAAGAGAAAACCGATTGTTCCCTGCTGATGCGTGTTACTGCTCGTGGCTGTCAAATCATTCGTCCCTCAACAACAAAAACCTACTTTGAAGACAACGCAAACACATATTTAATGTTGCTTTCGAATTTTCCAGAAGCAAGAGGAAAAAGCGGCCGGGTGTGGTGCAGCGGAAGTGTGTGTGGGTTCTTTCCCGCATCGGAACATCTGATAAAAAAAATATTAGAGGAATGCTATATTTTTATATACCCTTGCAGATTGTATAATTTTTATAAATTAAGGTCTTAAATGATTTTCGTCGAACATTCTTAGCTGAGGTTTTTCCCAAACTCAGCAATAGATGGCGCCACTACTTTGACCATTTGCTTGCCAGTTTGTTATATGACAGCTATACGATATATTCATCCGATTTTGACCAACCCACTATGGCTTCTTTTTGGTTTTTTTTGGCATCAACTTCAAATTGAAAGATAGAAAGCTAAGTTTTTGCACATAAATTATTCAAATTAAAGTAGAATTTCGGTTTTTGTTTATTTTATGATTCGACCACGCCTACATCCCCTTCCCCCAACACGGTACCTAAAATTATTTGGAAAATTCAAAATAAATATGTTTTTCGATAGATTTCATCTGTTGTGTGCATTTGTACTTACTGAAACAATTAGACATAAATAAAAACATCTAAAACAACCAATTTGGGCCAAACTTATTGAGAAATTTGGTCCTTGTAACAAATTATTTAATGTTAACCAGTTTTTAACTGTTGTGCCTTTACAACTGTGCCTTAGTTCCAAAGTTTTTAGTATTTAAAAAAATCGATTTTTAAGTTAGTGTTGTGTTCTGAAAATAAAAAACAAATATTAAATTATTTAAATTTATTTATGTTTAAACAGCTTACTTAGGCTACTTACAACGTATGAGAACTTAATTTTCTCTTCTCTTCAAAATATTCTTCGTCTGAAGCAATCACTTCGAGTTCTTCATTAAGTTCTTCGTCATCCTCTAACTCATCTTCTTCAGTTTCATCAGTATCTGGTAAAACTTCAAAGCGTGTTGACTGCAGCAGCGAGAAAACTTCATTTGGTATGTTTTTTTTTTATTTTTAATTTGTCTTTCTTTTATGTAGATACTAGATAGCAATGGGTCCGAAGTATCTAAGGCTCTGTTAAAAATATCGGTCATGTTGTCCAGTCTGCTGCATTTCCTTGCATGTCCCCTCCTATCACTCTTATATATTTTATTTCGGGACTCGGAAGCATGTTCCGCAAGACAGCCAACAGGAACTAAGGAACTCTCTATTATTTGTTGACCATGTACTAGCACCTTGTGTACAGTAGGCGACATTGGATACCAAGAATAATTATTTTGGTAAACTTCAAAAACCTTTTCGCAGAAAGTTTTAAACTTATTTGAGCTTATTTCATGCTCACAGGAAATGGTTATTAAAATGATGTAAAATTGTTTCAATAATTGTTCATCAACATTTAAAATTGATGATAATAGGGCTGAGTTAGAAAATGCCCTCCTGGCTGTGTTGCCATCATTGGAGTTTCCGCTGCCATTTGGTCTCTTCTTGTCCACATTGAGTCCCATTTCCTTTAAAATTGTCTGTTGTATTAATTGTTTTCGCACCATTAATTGGGGTTTGTCGCAGTCCTTAATGTACCACTTCTTTATTTCGACTCTATACGAAAGTCTTAAAACGAACTCGAAAAAGCGGATCCAAGCATGCAAAGGACTGATTCCATACTGAAGAGCATCAATCTTAGGCTTGAAAACATCAGACTTAAAATCTTTAATATTAAGCAATTGCGTTGGTTTTGCTACACAGATAGGGCAACACTGACTTGAGTTGCATCCTGTCAAAATATTTAAGACTTTCCCATCAATTAGGGTCATTTGACCTAAATATTCCACAACTATTTTTTTACCATTATACTCGTACACGTATGTTTTCAGATTTCGAATTTCGGTATCCAAGTTCTCTTTTTCCTTAAGGATGAGGGCACGACTTTCATTAATGAATTCAATTTTCAAAGGCCTACAGAATCGAACCGAATGGGGTATTTTATTGATCCAAATAATTTGTTGGGCCTTGTTTATCAGTTTATGTTACAAACAATGCATTATCAGGGGCAGCAAGGTCTTGAAAACGTTGTTTGTACATACTGTGTCCTGTGGAGCCATCAAATCCATAGCTATATATTAATTTTAAACGTATCACATTTGGAAGTATATCCAACACTTCATGTTGCATTTCCAGTATGCGCGAGGCCGTATGGTCCAAAAGTTTTTGTAGAGGAACTTGTGCTTTATTTTCAAAATATTGAATGTCGTCTGGTCTAAGTTTTATTTTAGCACTAGTTAGATCCATATATGGCGGGTATATATCGCAACCGTGCTTTTTAGCATTTTGCTTTAAATTAATATATTGTCCTTTTGTAAATCCATTTTCCAATAAAAATGATAAGGCACTGTCAGCTGACATTTGTACGGGCTCAGTCGAAAAAAGTTTCCTTTTCAGTTTACTTAGATCCTCGCTTGATCCTGCTGCTTTTAAAGCAGCAACCATGTCCTTATCTGCTGATTTGGTAGCTGAAACTCTAGCAGCATGAACTAGCATAGGCAATGAGTTATTATTAACTTCTGAAAGCTCTGTCGCCAACTTTCGTTTTTGCCGGGAGCTAGCGTTCTCATAGTCCACTTTTGGACGTCCACCTCTATTTCTCGAGCCACAACTTACGTCGATGTCAATTTGGATCTTTTTATTAAGCCATTCAGAATGCTTACTTTTAAATCTTTGAATTTGTCGCCCGCACTTTGGCCATGTTCTTTCAAAATATTTGACAAAATCGCGTACCTTTTCATTTACTTGAGAATCGACGCATTTATTTAGGTTATTTTCCCCAATTTTTTGCTGTATATGCTGTTTGACAGCGGCCTCTGAGCGTTTGTGGCTGACAAAAATGTGTAGCAGCTCTGCATGCTCAAACCCATATCCCTCTGGAAAAAGGCGATTTTTTCGCGAAAAAGCAAATTAAAGCAGACAAACGAAGTTGCATATTATTCTGGACACTTTAGTTAGTAACTCCACATTTAAATACCTGAGCACTTTGGAGTGCCTTGCGAGTTCTACTCCACGAAACACTGCTAAATTTGCTAAGATTAATCAAAAAAGCACACATAAATAAAACACGTTTCACGAGGACAAAAACACATAGAATTGACGAATATGTTATATAACTCTTGTTTTACATACCTGAACTACGACTTTGCATCATTTAAAGTTGTATTTTATTTATATGTGGCCAACGAGAGCAATAAAACTTTAGCAATGCTTTAAGCTGAACTGTACACAAAGCTACCACGAGCTGACTTTGACAGTGTATCGATCAATCAGTGTGACCGTGAAAAATTTTATCGATTGATTTTTTATTTAACTAGAGTATTATAAACATAAAAATTAAAGTTATTTCAAAAAACAGAGCAACATTTTTTTTGGGCTTATGCCAAAAAAAAAACGAAAAAAAACCCAGTG
>JBAMBO010000734.1:0-160844 GCA_037044535.1 Lordiphosa magnipectinata | reverse complement strand
ACTAGTCCATGGAGCTCTCCAATGCGAATGGTGTTATAACCCAGCAAAGTAAGATTGTGCCCAGATGCTCGCAAAATTAATGAATGTACGAAAAAAGATGCATACCCGCTACCAAATATTGATGGTATTTTTGCACGATTGCCAAAGGCAAATGTGATCTCGAAGATAGACCTGAAGGATGCATATTGGAAAGTCCCTTTAGCAAAAGCCTCTAGACCTATTATTGCATTTACCATCCCAGGGCGTCCTCTTTATCAGTT
The DNA here is from genome assembly GCA_037044535.1 of Lordiphosa magnipectinata. Classification (NCBI taxonomy): domain Eukaryota; kingdom Metazoa; phylum Arthropoda; class Insecta; order Diptera; family Drosophilidae; genus Lordiphosa; species Lordiphosa magnipectinata. The sequence goes on along the minus strand of JBAMBO010000734.1, from coordinate 160,584 downwards.
TGTGGTAATGCCTTTTGGGTTGTGCAGCGCTCCTCAAACGATGTGTCGTTTGATGGACGAAGTGATACCCCCCGATTTGAAATATTGTTGTTTTGGATATTTGGATGATCTTTACGTAGTTTCATCGGACTTTGAATCGCATCTTTCAGTACTTATACGATTAGCTGAAGAGTTTCGAAAAGCAAACCTGACACTGAATATAAGTAGGAGTCAGTTTTGTGTAACAGAAGTTAAGGTGGAATCGCAACAGATCCAGCCAAAATCGAAGCAATTTTGTCATGGCCAGTACCTAAGTCCTTAAAGCAGACTCGACGGTTTCTCGGATTAGCAGGCTGGTATAGAAGATTTATAGATAATTTTGCTAGAATAACTACCCCAATAACCGATTTACTTGGGTGTAAAACTAAATTTCAGTGGACTGAAGCCGCTCAACAGGCATTTGAGAAGTTGAAAAGGGTTCTAACTTCGGCACCTGTACTGAAAAATCCTGATTTTTCAAAGAAATTTTATTTGCATTGTGACGCTAGTGACGTTGTCATAGGGGCAGTATTAGTTCAATTGTCTAGTGAGGGATCAGAACAACCCATAGCGTTCATGTCCAAAAAACTAAGTTCAGCGCAACGTAATTATAGCGTTACTGAACGGGAATGTTTAGCTGTTGTGATAGGAATCGAAAAATTTCGCTGTTATTTAGAATTGCAAGAATTCGAGGTTGTAACAGACCATGCAAGTCTATCTTGGCTTATGAGACAAGCAGATTTGAAAGGACGATTAGCTCGATGGGCCATGCAATTACAGTGCTATAAATTTTCGATAAGCCATAGAAAGGGGCGAGATCATGTAGTCCCAGATGCGTTGTCACGTATGTTCGCAGAAGAAGTCCACGCATTGGATTATTTTGGCCCTGAAATTGACTTGACATCTGATTGTTTTAGAGATCCTGAATATCTCGAGCTGCAGATGAATATGGGACGAATATGTCTCTTAAGCCGCCGATGGGTGCAAAGGCAGAGTCACAGAGGCCATTTCAGCGTCTTTACATAGACATATTAGGACCATATCCTCGCAGCAAACAAGGGCATATCGGTCTTTTGATAGTGCTTGATCATTTAACAAAATGTCATTGGTTGTATCCTTTAAAAAAGTTTACGAGCAAAGTTATTCAGGACTGTTTGCAAAATCAAATTTTTCATGTTTATGGAGTGCCAGAGGTTCTTCTAAGTGACAATGGGTCACAATTTAAGGCTAATGAGTTTAGTGCGTTCTTAACCTCGTTTGGGGTTAAACATGTATACACTGCTGTGTTTCCCACAGTCGAACGAATCTGAGAGGGTCAACAGGTCGATAATATCTGCTATTCGAGCATATTTGACTTCTGATCAAAGTGAATGGGACTGTCACATCCATACAATCAGTTGTGCACTAAGAAATGGTTATCATCAAAGTATTGGCGTGTCTCCATACCATGCTTTGTATGGTCTGGATATGATAACTCACGGATCCCAGTATCAGTTACTAAGAATTTTACAGTTAGTCGACGAGCCAGCAGTTCAATTAGGTCGAGACGATCAGCTGAAAACGTTAAGAGATGAGTTGCGTAAAAGCCTGGACGTTTCCTATGAAAAACAAGCTGCTCAATATAACCTGCGAACGAGACCTGTTGAACGAGATGTTTGATTTCGTTCAAAGTAATGTCAGTAAAGGTCTGAATGCTAAACTTTGTCCATCATTCTTGAAGTCCAGAGTCCGAGAAAAACAAGGAAACTCATTTTACATCTTAGAAGACCTTCAAGGAAGATTGGTAGGAACTTTCCATGCGAAAGATATTAGGCAATAGGAACAATAGGAATGAAACTCATTTCTGTAAAATTCGTCACGTTAAGAACTACGAATTTGACAGTGGTGTAATGTGCGGAGTTTCAAAATACAAAATAAATTTTGCTAAACTTTTATTTATGCATTTTTTGAGGCTAAAAATTTATGGTGAGAGGTCTTGATAAATAAAATGCAAAAATATTATTTTTTACGTTCACTGGAGCAACTAACAAATTTTACAATTTGAATAGTCGCGACAATAGTTCAAGGAAAAGTACTCGATTAGATCGCATTTGCAAGTCTGCGGTACGATTCACTTGACAACCATGGTAGAGCGAATTCGATGACAGCACTTTCAAGATGGCAATTTCCAAATTTCCGGAGCCATTCAAAGGTATATAAGTCGGGTCAAAACCGCATCCAGTCTCTGACCCAGAAGACACATCATCCAAAAGCTGCTCCGGATCGCTACTCCCTAACCTATTCGCGTAAAATTTCTTGCATATCCAAAAGCCACCTTTGCATTTTAATGTAAAGAATGGTTTTGCATAGAAAAAGCGATCGATTTGCTTATTATTAATTCGCTTTTGATTGAATTGATACCAGAATCTTTATATCAAAAGTCCAGAGGCAATCGAATAACTCATCTTTTGCTCTGTGAAGCATCCACAATTGCTGGTTGTAAAAGCCTTCGTGCTTTCTCCCAAGGTGTTGTGAGGATACATTCAGTCTGCATATCACAGTTCAAGAGAACCTTATCTCAGACGCAGAGAAGGCAAAGCAAAGAGACGACAGCCACCCTCAAAAAAATCGAATCAGTCAACCTTTGCTCAGGCCTAAAACGGCATCACTCCCATGGCCTCAGACTGATCAGTCAATAGCTCTCATGGATGACCAAACAAAACGTCGAAAAAGTGTTCATCTCTCAACCAAAAAGTTAGCTCCAGAAAACCCTCTCGAAATCGGTGAAAATTGCAACGAAAAGTATTTTTTTAATTTTTTTGGTTATTTTTTTTTGTTCAAGTAAAATCCATACGTACATACATATGTAAGGTAAAGTGCAACAGGAATGTGTGTGTTATAAAGGCGTAAAATTGGCCAGAACAAATTTTAAAGAAATCAATAATCCAAAGTTAACATATGCAAATAGAAAAGTCATAAATTAAAACTCATTAAAGTGGAAAAGAAATAGAAGCAATTTGATAAATGTGTAGTGAAGTGAGAGCGGGATCTTAAGAGAAAATTCAAGGAGAAGAGAAATAAGCAAGGTGAAAATACCTTAATAGGTGGTTGTGCAAAAATTGAGATGATAAACTGTAAATATTCCTCCCCAAAATATACAGCAATTAAAAATTCGTCGAAACAATCCACGCCCTTCATCGTAAGCTGCAGATTGGTGAGTCAAAATCATATGTTTTTCTCTTAATATTGCACCCACAAAATCATTAGCCTCTCTCTTGATTTTGGGTTTTGTCACCCACGCTTGAACGAAATTTTATTCTTGTGCAATTGTTGTATGTTGTTGTTGGTGAGTTCAAATCAAAAAGCAAGAAAAAGAAAAAAAAGAGATAATGCAATAAAACCTATAACAGTGCTTTTCTATTTGGGACCTTCAAACCTGTGCATTTTGTTTGTAACAAAAACTGGTGAACATACAGCTGATCTACGCACAGTGGGACGAAAGCCTGAAATCAAGACATGAAGACTAATTAAAAACGACTTAAAGCAATGGATGGAAAAAAAGAGTGGAAAATATATAGAAAACAGGAGAAAAAAAAAAAAGTAATTTATTCTAGAAAATACCAAAACTAATTTTGGATAAATAATTTTTATGTACTTTTATTCGAATTGAGCGTTCACAGAAGGAAATCAAAAAAAACAAGAAAGTCGGTCAAGCCCGACTATAACATACTCTGTACCCTTAACGTCTCAGCTCGCATTTGCTCACGAGTTATACGCGCTCATCTCTAAGTTTCACTCTCTCTCTCTCTCTTTTTCTCTCACTAAGATTGCCGTTCAATAGAATGCTGCGGTGGTGGGTGGGGGGTGCTGGGTGTTTACTGGCCGTTTTTTGCTCGTAACTTGAGTATCGTTCATCCGATCTTTATCATTCCTTCAGCAAATCGATAAATAATTTTGTTTACAAGGTATCTCTAGAAGGTACGAACGATCTATCTTTAAAATCTGTAGGAGATATGACGTTTTTTCCAAATTGCGGGGGCGGAAGTGGGCGTGGCAAAAATTGAAAATAAACTTGATCTGCCTGCAAGTATAAGAAATATATGCCCCATACATGTCAAACCTCTATCTCTTACCATCTCTGAGATCTCTTCGTTCATACGGACGGACAGACGGATAGACGGACAGACGGACATGGCTATATCCACTCGGCTGTTGATGCTGATCAAGAATATATATACTTTATAGGGTCTTAAACGATTCCTTCTCCCTGTTACATACTTTTGCACAAACTTATTATACTCTATGTACCTTCGGTACAGAGTATAAAAACAACTGAAAACTAAACGAAGAGGAGTTGAAAAAAAAATATAAGAAAATTATTAAGGGAAAAATTAATAGAAATAATTTAAATAACCAGAAAAATAGCCAGGGAATGGAAAACTATTCAAAATTAATTTGGATTAAAAGCTTAGTTAATAACTTATGATATATTAACAAGGTATTTTTCAAATTTAGTTTATTAAAGAAAAAATGAATATTGCAAAGTAAAGAAGTAAATGGAACAATCTAAGTGAATTTTTTTATTTAACATTATGATTGAACAAATGAAGTGAAAGGAAAACAAACAATTTTACTGAAAATAAAGCGGCATTTAATAAGTTTTTTTGATGGTCATTTATAGCGATTATTTTTGTTGAACTTAGCATACCTCCTGAATGCACAAAATTACCTTTTAAACTTAATTATTAAAACATGTCTAGAATTACTTAAGTAAGAACTACTACATATCAATTGAGAACATTAATGAATTTAAATGGATTTGAATCTTAGTACAATGCCATGATTATGAAATGAATTTAATATTGTTTTTGTTTAGAAATGTTTATCGGGTTAAGGAACTGCGAATAAATTATAAAATGGAATGATAATTTTCTTTATGTTTCCTTGAAAGTAAAGATAGGAGAATAACTTAACTTTGGGAGTTTTCAACAATTTTCGCACTCGAAAGCTCATGGTAGGGTGGGTCAAGAAGCGGTACGGCAATCACATCACAGCTGTACAATAACCTTCAGCCAAAGGTTCATGTATTTGTTAAACTGTTTCCTCTATTCTTTTTTTTGATATTCCGGTCCTTACAATCTTTTATTTTGTGGATATGCCAATGGATTCTTAAATATTTTTGTATAATATATATGTCTATTGAGAATCCAAACGAAACTTATCTGGCCTAGGATACCTCATTCGAATTACTGTTTTGTACGTTACAGCACCTGACGCAGTAGGCACATGGTTTTGCTTCTTGACTCTGCGCATTCTCTTCCAAACCATGGTTGTTGGTTGTTGGTAAAAGCATCTTTTTTCTGTCTTTGCATAAATTGTGCTGCCTTTGTGATACACTCTGTTAGGGACTCTACCGATATCTCAGTCCCAAAACTGTCCGCCTGATTCAAATTGTTGTCCAACTCTATTGGAAACCTTCCAGCTCCGCGCTCTTTCCACATTAACTTGGGTAGCAGCTGATCCTTTTCCTGTTGATGTGTCGGTGTGATCTCAACGCTGACTATTAATGGCAAATGGTCGGAGTAGATTTCGTTGTTAACCTCCATATCTGTCACGAACTGATGCCACTCTCCGTTAATTATTCAGTAGTCAATCGTTGTCGATCCCTGTGCGCCGACAAATGTGAAGTTGCCATCGCTGTCGCTTTTGGATCGGCCGTTTAAAATAGTCAGATTAAACGATTCGCACATCTCAATTATTTTTTTCCATTTCCATCTATGGTCATGTCTTTTGCTCCTCTCGGAAGATTTGCATACCTTGCGTTTGAGTGCGCATCCTCTGTTAATACCTGCTCATGTGCTATGCGGGCGTTTAGATCGCCGACTATCATTACATTTGGTAATTCGGACTGAGGTAGGGCATGGTATAATTTTTCGTAGTGTTCTGGCTACCGATTACAGTTCAGATAGACTGGGAATATGTGGAAGGGCTCGTTGTCCAATGTGATTTCAACAACATTAATGTCTTGGACCTTGCTAAATATGCACTTTATTTTCTCCTTGAGTTCTTTTCGGATTCCGTACATAGCACCTTCGCTTGCTCTGCCTCTAGTACTTGTTCTGGTTGCAGGTTCCCACAGAAGCATGTAGTTTTTATACCCGTTACTCTACGAGTAACGGGTATACTAAAGTCGTGCAAATGTATGTAACAGACAGAAGGAATCATTTCCGACCGACCATATAAAGTATATATATTCTAGATCAGCATCAACAGCCGAGTCGATATAGCCATGTCCGTCTGTCCGCCTGTCCATCCGTCCGTCTGTCCGTCCGTCCGTCTGTCCGTCTGTCTGTATGAACACCTAGATCTCAGAAACTAGAAGAGCTAGAGCAAATAAATTTGAAATGTAGACTCCTATTGTCTGCACGCAGATTAAGTTTATTTCAAATTTTTGCCACGCCCACCCCCGCCCCCACAATAAAAAACGTTGAACAACTCCCACAATTTTTGAGATATCGATCTCAATTTTAAAACTTACATTTATATTCGCAACATCTATATGCCCTGAAATTTTCATCAAGATCAGATGATAAATAGCCGAGCTAAAAAATGTTGCATACTTTTCGGCTGTCTCACCTCAGGTACACAGGAAGGCTATTTAACATTTCTTTCCACAAGTTACGGGTTTAACTTACGCTCTCGTTAAAAATAGCCTCGTAGTTTTCCAAAACCGGTTTCGGCAAATGTCTCGAGTAAAATAATAATGTCGTACTGATTTATAAAATTAAGGAAGTGGGTCTGTTTAAGCTTGTTGACTAATCCTGCAATGTTGTATACTAATATCTTAAGACTAAGTTTGGTTGCCTGATTTATAATATTCGACCTTTTTTATGCGCTTACTTTAGTTTTGGCCGTTTTTGACCTTTTAGCCTTGGAGAGAAGTGCTTCGTATGTTATGCTCTCCAGAACGAGTTCTCTACCGTACAGCTCTTTTAATTCCGCTTCTGCTGGCTGCCCTTTGCTTACTAGAGTTTTGCTGTTGCTAAAGCGTATCCATCTGCCATTGACATTAATCGTGTCGCTTTTGACAAACACTTTGTAGGAGTTATTGACGGTTGTGAGTTCCTGTTTGAGCTGCAGCAACACCGACTTCTGCTCCTGTTTCTCCAAGCTGAGATCTTTTTCTATGAAAACAGAGCTTCCAGCTAGTTTTCTAGCATTTTTTAAAACGTCATTGGCCATTTCAGCAGTCTCCAATCCCCTAATTAAGCCCACTTTGCTGGTTCGTTCGAAAGCAATACGGGTTTCTCTTACTTGGGCTCTGGGTACATGTAATTTTGAGCGGAATAGTGTTTCCACACCCTCTTTTGTGGCCAAATCTTTTTTTATTTCTTTGACTATAAGGTTTTTTTCTTTGCTAATGTTGACCAGCCTGTTTAGTTCTCGCCTATCCATGTCCCTATCTGCTTTCAGTTGGGTTAGTTCTGCTTTTAGCTCCTTATTTTCAATTTCCAAGTTTTCAATTTTTTGGGTTATTCCTCCGAGATGCGTTTTAATATCTTCTTAAAATGTTGTATGGCCCAGTGAATTGCAGTTAGTTCTTGCTCATTTGTTGCTTTATTGCTTTCTCCTCTAGTGAATGCCCTTGATGCATACGCTATTGATAACTGTTTGACCCCATATAGTTGGCTTAAAACTGCGCCGCATGCCTTTTTGCTTGCATATGTACTGATACAGAATTCTTTATCAAAATCGGGGTATTTCGTTTTTAAGTAATTGAATGCTTCTTCGCATTTTTTGGTCCAATTAAATTCTACATCCTTTTTGGATAAACTTGTAATATGTTGAGAAAATTCCGCAAAATTTGGAATGAACCGTCTGTAGTAATTGCAAAAGGCAATGAAGCGTTTGGCCTCATTACCATTTTTAGGCGTTGGGTAATTTTTTATAATATCAAATTTGCTATTGTCGGGCAAAATTCCCTTATTTGTGTATTTGTATTTTCGGCACGTTTGGAATACGTCACGAAGGGATCGTAGCATATGATTCTCAGAGCATCCGACTACTATTAAGTCGTCCATGTTTATTTACTTATTTATGTACAGCGAGTTTAAAGTTACAAACAATTAACATAGCTTACAGTTAATAGCACTGGCTTCTATGGCCTTCGGCTATATTTTCGTAACAAAATATGACTTAGCATTAAATTTTACTTTAATCAAAATATAACTTAATATTGCATAATACAAGTTTTTAGTAATATTATTTTAGTATTGGATTAAATTTTAGAAATAAGGGAAGTATTTACACTGCTCGCCACTTGAATAGGACACCCTGTATGCTCTCTTTAAAACTGCTCGTAACTCGAAAACGAAATGGTAGAATAACGGTATTTTTTGCATATTATCTTTGTGCAAGCATTCTTCGCTCTCTCTGGTATATTCCAAGTTTTGGAATAGAACCGTTATAAAGTTGTTTGCGCTTTATGCGAGCATTCCATTGAATTTTTGCGCCACTTGAATAGAACATGCATTTTATTTGGTCGGTATCGTTGACACGTGCACACAAGTTTTGGTTTACTTAAACTTTTTGCTTTATTTGAAGTGTACATAAAATTAAAAAAAAATTAAAATGGGGCGTGACACTTCATTATCTGAGTCGGAGAAAGGAAAAATCCAAGCTTACAAGGATTCTGGCCTTTCTATTGCCAAAATAGCAAAAAAAAAGTCGACAGGAGCCGTCACGCCATAACAAATTTTTTAAATAATGAGGCTAATTATGGTAAAAACATGAAGGGCCGCACCCACAGTGTGCTTACCATCGCGGACAAGCGACTTATATTAAGAGAAGCTTCCAATTCGCACGACTCTTTGGCCAAGATAAGGGAAAAATGCAACGTTAAAGCAAGTTTGACAACCATGCGTCGTGTTATTAATAATGCTACACACCTGAAGAGACTAAAAATCAAGAAGAAGCCACCTCTTAACCCGGCTCGGAAGTTACAACGCCTTGATTTCGCGCGCGCACATGTCACCTGGACTTCGGAGTGGCAACGTGTTGTCTTTTCGGACGAAAAAAAGTTTAATTTGGAGGGCCCCGATGGCTACAGCTACTATTTTCATGGTCTTCGAAAAGAACCACACCATCTTGATAAGTTGCACAGCAGTGCTGGAGGTATTATGGTATGGGGGGCCATTTCTTATTATGGCACCTGTGAGTTTAATTTATTCCAACCACCATGAATGCGTTATGTTATAATGGTATATTGAAAGAGGCCTTTCCACACTTCCAAACTCTTTTTGCAAATCTAAATGGATTTATCAACATGATAATGCCCCTATACATACGGCCCGGATTGTTAAATCGTATATAGCGAGCCAAAACGTGGAGTTATTAAACTGGCCACCCTATTCACCGGACTTGAATATCATTGAGAATGTGTGGGGATAGCTAACACGTGAAGTATATGGATCAGGTCAGCAATATTCGAGCGTTCCCGAACTAATTGCAGCTATCAAATTAGCATGGGGCTCGATATCGCTGAATTATTTGGGAAAATTATATGCATCCCTTCCAGACCGAATGTGTGAGGTTTTGGAGAGAAAAAAGGAGGCTCAACACACTATTAAAAACTTTTTTTGGTTTAAAAACATGTTAGTAATTTCTTATTTAAGTAATATTGTTATTTAAAAAGGATTGAAATATTCTTAAATGGTTTTTAGATAAAGTGTCCTATTCAAGTGGTGCAAAATGAAGACTCCAAAATTTGTTACTTATTGGTCAACAATGTTTTTTGTATACTTACAACTTTTGAATAATTTTGTAATTTTCGTCTAATTACTACATTTGAATAAACTTTATAAGAAAACAAAAATTATTTTCCTAGATGGCTTGTTTTAGCAGCAATTAACTATAGAAAATCGACTTTAGAGGTGTCCTATTCAAGTGGCGAGCAGTGTATGTAGTATATGAAGGGTCAGCAAGTAATAAGAGTGAGTTATTGTTGGAAAAAATTTTGGTGCGAATGTTTCTTAATTGTGAGGATGGGCCGTCTTTGAGTATATGTTCTAGTGTTATCGGTACATTGTTTTGACAATTGGAGCAAGTATTTGTTTTATTAGGATCCAAATAATGCTGGAGGGTTATTTTCGAAGTCGAATTATTTTTGTTTGATTAATCCTAGATGTAATGTTTTGGTCTAATTTTTTGGTGAATTGTTCAGCAGTTATTTTGATTGGATTGACAGATTGATACCACATAGATGTTTGTTCTGATTGCATTAGTTTTTCTTTTAGCATGTTAACTTTCCAATGTTTGTTAATGTCTTACATATTGTTGTTATGTGTGTACATAAGGGGTAGTGATGAAGCTGACTTCGCTGCTTGGTCAGCTAGTTCATTACCTCTTATGTTTTTGTGACCTGGGATCCAGAGTAGTTTTATTTTTGGGTAAAATTGCATTAATTGGGATCTAATTATAGACTCATAATAGTTGTAGTTATCAGTATTGCCTATAGCTTGAAGCGAAGATAAGGAGTCGGAACATATTACATGTTTATTACTCTTATATTTAATGATTTGTATTGCTTCGTAAGTCGCAATGATTTCAGCGGAGTAAATAGAAGAAAAGCTTTTTAGCAGGCCTACTTTTAAAGTGTTGGTTTCAGTTGTTATTGCAAATGATGTAGTATTTATTGTTTTCGATCCGTCAGTGTACAAAAAACTATAATTGCTTAAGTGGTTTTTTATGTGAAGAAAGTGCTGTTGGTATATACAGTCGTGGGTGTTATTTTTGTCTAGCTTAGAAAGTTCGGTATTTTTTGAATCAGTTTGAAATTTATAGAATGGTTGTTTAGTTTTTATATTCTGTTTTAATGAAAGGCTTATGTTTTGTATAGCACAATGTTGTATTGAAAAAATTATCGCCGACGGTATTTTGTTATTTATATTCTTTCTATTTTGAATCGACTTGCAAATTTTGTGAAGGGGTGGGTTTTTTGAGGAAGATAGGTTTTTTATTAACTTAGCTTGTAAAAAGACTCGTCGATCTGCTACAGTGTTGATATTAGCTTCTATTAAAAGATTTGTAATCGGTGTGGTTCTAAATGCTCCCAAAGCTGTCCTTACGGCACAGTTTAGGATGGTTTGAACTTTTTTAAGGTGAGTTCTTGAAGAATTACCGTAGAATACTAGTCCGTAGTCAATTTTCGAAACTATTTGGGCTTTTGTAATTGATATTAATGTATGTGTATTACAGTTGAATCTGTTACTAGAGAGACATTTTATTATGTTAAGTTTTTTTTGAAAGAGAGCTGACAAGGTCGTCTATGTGACTTGTCCATCTATATTTTGAATCAAAAGTAAGTCCTAGTATTTTCATATACTTAATCTACTTTCACTTGCTTAGGTCCTGAGTTGAAATCGAGCATTGACAGTTGTGTTTGCGACATATATGCAAGTGCTTCCACTTATCAAGTGATAAGGATGAACCTGAAAAGGAACACCGTTCGTCAATTTTTCGGAAAAGATCGTCGAGACAAATATTTTCTTGGGTTTGGTATTTATTAAATTTAACAATGATGTGGAAATCATCTGCATAAGCAGCATATGTGAGATTCCTTTGAATAGTAATAAGATTTGCAAGCTTATTATAGGCAATCAAAAATAGAATTACAGATATCGGGGATCCCTGAGGAATTCCGTTAAGTAGTGGAAAAGTACCAGAAATATTGTGCGAGACTCTGCATTTTATTTTTATTTTAGTCACGAAATTGATAATGTAATTTAATATTCTTGGGCCAATATTCCATTCTTGTAGTCGTGTTGTTATTGCGTGTATTCCAATTTTAACAAAGGCTTTGCTGAAGTCTAGTGATATTATTGAAGTATGTTGTCTATGGGATAAAGCATCTGTTATCAGATGATCTAGATACGCTATATTATCTGTTACTGATTTACCACGTTTGAAACCTACTTGATTTGTGTGTATATATATGTTTGTGGTAACAAACCATCATAACCTTTTGGCTATGACTTTGTCTAAAACTTTAGCAAAACAAGAGTTTAAAGAAATTGGGCGGTATGAGCTTATTGATGTTTTGATAGAACTGGGCTTAACTATTGGAATGACTAGGCTTGTTTCATAAGTTTGGGGTATATAATTATTATTTATTAAGTAAGTTATTGTAATGATTTAGGATTCTATATTTAACTGTTGAGGATGTATTTGCGATCATTGGATACGAAATTCGGTCCATACCAGGTGTATGTAATTTTAAGCTGGAGAGTGCAGAGTAAAGTTCTATTAAGGTTAAATCTGATTCTATTTGTTGTGCAGTTTGTGATAGAGAAGAGTTTTGGTATGATGGTATTGCATATTTGTTACTAATAAATAAGGGTGGGAAATTTGAGTCTTCAGACTGATCAGACCAGAATTCGGCGAACGAATTTGCAATGGAGAGGTTATCGGAAATTGTAAGAGAAGTCACAGGATGTATAATTGTATGAATATGTTTCATGACCAAGCTTGTTTTGTTTTTGTAAGTGGTTGAATTTCAGAAGTAAAAAAAGAAAGTGCTTTATTTTTGGCGGATTTAAGTTCTCTTTTGAATTTGGCTGCTGCTTTACGAAATTTTATGATATTTGTTGTTGTTATTCGTTTTTTAAGATGATTCCAAGCTTTTTTCTTTTCGTGGTTTGAAGTCTGCAGGTCCCTGTTCCACCAAATGACATTCTTGGCATGATGTTTATTGATGTTTGTGGAATTGTCAGATGGGCACTTTGCAATATTATTTTATTGAGATTTGCTGCTTCTTTATTTATATTGCTTGAGGGGGAACTTTTCATATTGAAATGATTAGTTTTTGTTTCAAAAGCATCCCAATTGGCTAAGATTATTTGAAAAATTGGTTTACTCAGTATTTTATTTTGTATGTTATTATTAAATAATTTAATGAGTATAGGAAAATTATCACTTCCGTGAAGGTCATTTATGATTTTCCAGTTTGCGAAATGAAATAACTCTGGAGAGCAAAATGATAAGTCTATATGGGTATACGTATTGTGTGTGGTGAAGTGCGTGGGAGATTTGTCATTTAATAGTATTAAGTTCGTGCTATTTAAGAATTTTGTCATAATGTTACCTCTTGCGTTATTTTTTTGGGATCCCCAAAGTTTACTCCAACTATTGAAATCACCCAATATAAGTGAGTTTGAATTAAGGTTAAGAACATTGTGAAGGTTGCTTTCATTGAAATTTTGATTTGGGGAAATGTATGCAGAAATTATTTTAAATTTTTTAATTGACTCAACCTCAACAGCAGTTGCATCGAAGTCATTAGGTAAATGTATTTCATTTGACTGAATTGAGTTGTGAATCAAAATGACTGCACCTCCAAAGCTGGGTAAATAGTTGTTTGAAAGAGTGAAAAATTAATGGGTATGGGAATATTGTGAATAATGAAAAGGTGCGTTTCTTGTAATGCAATTATGTGTGGTTGGTATTGTTTTATAGTAGTTTGAAATTCACTGTAGTTATGAATATAGCCACGAAGGTTCCATTGGATAATTGTAAGAATCATTTTAGAACAGAAAAAATTCTTAAATACAAGAATAATTTGGCAAAAGTAAGGGTGAGCAAGTCATACGTTTGGTTTTAACTACAATGATTAAAGTATTTGCCCGAAAAATCTTGGTCTCCCGAGGACTGCGTGAACTGTTGCCCTGTCCGGCAGTACAACAGCACACACAGCACCAAGGAGACCAAACTTTTTTTATGTGTAAGTTGGTAAATTAATCTGCACTAACCACATTTTGGACAGTGTATGATGTTGATTTTTTGCTAAGAGGTTCGGTTTTTTTATCACTACTTTTAAGTTGTCTTAAGGTTCTCTTAGAAATGTTTTTGGGTAATATACGAGTGGTAGTAGATTTAGTCTTCGATTTATTGTTAGATGGTGCAGGGTCGTCTTCAAATTCCATATCGGAGTAGGAGACGGAGTTTCTTGGGTCTGCTGCTTGATTAGTGGATGGGTTTGGTTCTGTGGTTATTGAAGTAGAAGGTGAATCTTCTGTTGTATTTTGTTGTTGTTAGTTGGCTTGTTTTGCGACGTCTGAGTACAAAGCTCCATCGTGATGATGCCTTTCTTGGTATATTTCATGTGCTTTTTATACTCTGTACCGAAGGCACATGGAGTATATTAAGATTGTGCAAAAGTATGTAACAGGGAAAAGGAATCGTTTCCGACCCTATAAAGTATATATATTCTTGATCAGCATCAACAGCCGAGTCGATATAGCCATGTCCGTCTGTCCGTCTGTCTGTCTGTCTGTCCGTCTGTTTCTACGCAAACTAGTCTCTCAGTTTTAAAGCTATCGAGCTGAAATTTTGCACAGTCTTCTTTTTACTGCACGCTGCTAATATGTCGATCGGATCGGATGACTATATCTTATAGCTGCCATAGGAACCATCGGTCAAAAAATGGGTCTTAGTGAGAAAAACTTTTTTGTTCTTAATGTTAGCGTTCCCAAACACGGTCATTATTAATATTATATGCTTTCAAACAGATTTGCAAACTTTGGTCAAAATCGGATGACCATATCTTATAGCTGCCATAGGACCGATCGGTCGGAAAATGGGTCTTAGTGACAAAAAATTTTTTTGTTTTCAAGTAAATCTTTCTTAAGGTTGGTGACTATTAATATTAAACGCTTTCAAACTAATTTGAAAAATTTGGTCGAAATCAGATGTCTATATCTTCAGGCTGCCATAGGACTTATCGGTCGGAAAATGAGTCTTAGTGAGAAAACTTTTTTGTTTTCAATTTTATCGTTCTTAAACTGTCGAAGTTAGATGTTCATCTGACGGAAAATGGATTTTAGTTACAAAAGTTTTTGATTTTTATCTAAGCGTTCTTAAACTCTGTCATTTTAAAAACAACTTTTGCAAGGGTATAAAAACTTCGGCACAGACGAAGTTAGCTTGGCCTTCTCGTTTTGTACTATTTCAGCACTCTGAATTGAAAAATCAAATACAAACATTTTTTGTATGTATTGGTTTTTAAGATTTGATTTTTAAATCAATTTCTAAGAGCTTCGAAATTTAAATTCAGCGCTCCAAATTAGTTAAGAAAATAATATTGGCATTAAGGAGATATTATTACTGTAGTTTACAAAAAAAAAAAATTAAATGACGCATATCTACTAGAGATTATTTTTCATCAATACCTTATTTTCTCGGAAAAAAATTTAAAAAAAAATATATTTAAGAAATCAGCACTTCAAACTACACTAAAAAAAGGTATAGTAGAAATGGATTTTTTTTATCTGCAAACTAAAATTATTTTTAAATTTTGGAAACATGTTTAATGTATATGCAGAATTTCAAAAATGAATGTTAATTGTTTATTTTTTCTCATGTTTTTATTCATTAAGCCACAGTGCACTTCAATCAACAAAAATGAGGTGAGGTGTCAGCTTATTATATTTACTATATACTTTGTTTAAGTGACTTTATTTTACTGGTTGACCTAGCTCAAATATTATTAAACAGCCAAAAAGGCAAACTGATCTTCAACATTTTTAAAGAAGAGAAAAGGCTTAATACAAAATTGCGAAAACTTCTGAGCCAAATAATTGCCGAACATCTGGTTTTAAATAATATTCTCCCACAACAACCACTCTTGTTGAAAATCGCAGGCGAAATAACTGAATTGTTTGATTCGGAAATTAAGGTATTAATTGTACTGAAACATATTTTCTGAACGAAATTGAATAACCCCAATCAAATAATTTTATAGGATACATACTATCTTAAAATTCAAGGCTAAAAAACCAGGTGGGCTTTTATATAGAAATTTTTATAATTTGCAAGCGAAATATAAAAAGAACGGCGCTTTGAGCAATGCAAGCCAGACTTTGACGAAAATTGAAGACAAAGAAATCTCATGTCCTAACCCAGATTACGCACAAAGTAATTCCCCTGAATTCAAGCCATATCCTTATTCAAGGCTTGCCTTCCTCAATAGTCTTCTGATAAATTGGTTATACTTTATATGTAAATACTATTATTTTTTATTTTTTTGCGAATTAGTTGAAATCGAGATATACAAGGATTGGCTGCGGTATTATATCGAACCCAGACAAGAGGAGGAAAACAAATGGGATCTTACTTTTGAATGGAGAACCGAATTTCTTAAAACATCCACTACTCTTGAAAACATTTTTGATGAGCTTCCCATTTTGAAGCAGTCCTTCGGTTATGATTTGGTAAGAACTTATTGGCATTAGTATTATTATTATTTTGTTTAACGCAATTTTTTTCCCCTAGATCGAAGCTGATTTTCAAAAACTTCATAGCGGGAGTAACAATGGCTTATTCGAGAAGTGGAAAATCTTCAAGGTCCAGTTCGTGCCATTAATTGCTTCAAAAACAACAGAGCTGCAAAGCGTTAATATCCTAAAGACGTATGAAGCTCAATTAAATGGTAAGAAATCCACTTTTACAAAGTAGCCCAAAAGTTTTGGATTTTTGTTCCAATTCTATAATATGCTTATTTTGTTTATACATATTTATGTAGATACCCAGGATGTTTTGCTGTGCATCTTAATGCACTCAGCATTGGTTGCCACAGCTCGTGGAAGACGGAACTATGCCAGAGAAAATCGTGGCAAATTCACAATTGAGGACTCCAGAAACAAGTTTATGTTCTGGAAATCAACTATCGGCGAATTGTAGAGCCATCTTAAAGAAGCCATTGATAAATGCTTGTTACGAGAGCCTGCAGCAACCCTCGCTTGGATCAAGAAGAAAAAAAAATATAAATAATGAGCCGAGGTGATGACTTAAGAAGGAGGCACTCGTAGGAAAGTCAGATCACCGAAGACAGTCAGTCAAGTTGCGATATTCGAAGCGTGCGGAAGCAAACGGAATTTAAGCTCTCGTAGTGGAGGCAATTTTGTCGCTAAAATCCGTTAAAAGCAGCCCGTGGTTATGTTGTGCTAAATACTAGTGTTTAACAGCCAAATATTGGCATTCAATGTTCAGTTAATTGTCGCCGTATACCCGGCAGCAACAGCAACAACAGCCGTTTTAGCACTAGCGAAAACAGCAACAACAACAACCGCCGCTTCAGCAACAGCAACAACCACGAGAGCAGCAACAGCCGTTGCAGACCCAGCGACAACAGCAACAAGAACATCAGTCGCTTCGGCAATAGCGACAACAAAAAAACAAGCACATCAGTCGCGTCGGCAACAGCGACAACAGTAATAGCGACAACAGCAACAACAGCGGCAGCAATAGGAAGGAGGGCTGCTCGTCAGAAGAGCGCACACTCCCACCGGCGCTGGCCTTGCCTATTTCTTCTGTCCAATCGCGAAGATCAGGTCAACAACCTTTTGGTCAAGTCAGCAAGCTGAATTGCGGTTGACCAACTGACTTTGCAAACGGTGTGAGAGTGCAGCTGAACCTGCACACCCGCATTGGACACCCCCTCCCGTAAGCATCGCCCAATTGATGCAAGTGACAGCGGCGTGGGAGAGCGCAAACGAGAGCTTTGGCCACTGATAGTGGAGATTCGGAGCCCTTGGCGGTGGAGGCTCGGGCAAAGCCGAAGAAGGGCTTGTAGGCTTAAGAAGGGGGAGGGAATAAAGCCTTAGTTTTTTTTACAAAGAGATTCAGCAAAATCAATTGCCCAATGCTCAAGGCTGATCTCAGTGAAATGTTAATTTTCTTTGTTTGCTGTTGTCTATTCGGTGCAGCATCTAACTAACAATCAAGAGCAGCCGAATAATTAATACTAACCAAATGATACCACTCCTTAGCTCAATTGTTTTTAGCTCGTCGATAATGCTGGCGCCCACATCATTCGACAGGTAAGTGTAGCGCTTGCGACACAAGCATAACAAAAGCATAAAATCATATTTATTTATTGTTTGCTGGAAATCAAATGGAATTTCCGAGTTTGCCTAAGCATATATGAATGCATTTAAAATAGCCGTTCGAGCTGCTTTGGATTGTTTGGTTAATGAGTGCAGATTTATTCCTTCTTTTGATTTAGTTTTTTTATTTTTTTATTATTACTGATTTAAGTTTCTTAGTGACTATTATGGTCATAAAAATAGGACAAAAATTTGTTATCTAACTGAAGTTTAGTAGGTATTATGCAGGGTAGGATTAATTTAAATAAAAATATTGTGAATCTTGAAGCCAGAATGTCAATGTGTTGCTAAGGGAGTTTGTTTGGGGTTGGTGTGCCAAGGGGCAGAATGGTGAGTGGTAAGCGCAAAGCGACGCGCTCCTCTATTGACTTTTAATGACTGACTAGGACTTATGGGGGCCATGGAGTTTCGGCCGATCATGGCCCAAAGGACACTGCGCATGAGCGGAGTGGAAGGGGTGGGATAGGCCGCGCTGATCGGTGGCCTGTGAATGTGTGCGTGAATACCAAGCTGCTTGAATGTGAGAGTGAGTGGGGTAGGCTGTGTGTGTGGTAAGTGAAAGTGTGTGAGAATGGTTAAGTGAATGTATGGGGAACGAGTGTGTGGTAGGATCATGGGCCAACTGGTGGACAGCATTGACATATCTTTTAAACGGACTTTTTCTTTTCTAGCAGAATTTGGCACGAATTCTAAATATTGTTATGTTTTCGGTACCCTCAATACCCCCACAGAGGATCCCCCCACATACGGCGAGCCAAGCCGGGCTACTACCGTGCCATACGAGGGGAAATAATTATTGTCGGGAACTAAGAAACATATCATGCTACAACATAAAGACTACGCTTCAGCCAATAATTTGCTGCGTGGGAACGAGCCCGTATAATTTGACAGAGTTTTACGTTTTCATTTCTGGTGCATTTTATAAGCTCCCAGATATTTTAAAATGTGTTGACATCTGTTTCAAGCTTTTCTTTGTCCTTAATTTGAAATATCCAGATGAATGTCGCTTAGTTTGGACATTTATTCAAAAGTTTTTCTATGACATTCATTTGGAAACTGATGTCAAGAACAGAAGCCTTTCTGAACTTATAAATGACTTAAGTGCTGAAAAGTAAAGGGTTCACTTCACAACTTTAGCTTATAAATAACTTTAATTGAATTGAAATCATCATTTTTTTAATTTATTATTGACAATGTCTTTTACTTGCAAACTTTGTTTAAAAATTTTCGCTGATGTTAATGTGTGAATGTCACTCATTTGGATCATTTCAAAACTTATCGACTTGAAACAACTTATTGTGATCCCCTTAAGCGTTTTAAAAAAGAATCCTACTTAGACTTAACATTTATCAATTTTCAATCTTTAGTCAACCCACCCACACAATGGCAATAGCTATATTAAACCAAAGTTTTACTTTTTAAGCTATGTATATGTAATCTAAAATAATAAAAATAAATTATAAATAAATTTTTCAAAATGTTTTTTCATTATTATAGAAAAATTATCTTAATTTAAGAAACAAACAACCCTAAATTTTTTGTCTTGATATCAGAAATTTTTTAATATTTTCAAGAAATTATTTTCCATAATATAGAAAAATTTTCTAAGTATTAGAAAACTTTTTCTTAAAATTAAGAAAATGATTTCTAAAAGTAAGAAAATCGATTCCTATAAATTAGGAAATTCTTTCTAAAATTGAGAAAACATTTTTCTATCTATTCTAAATCCTTTCTAAAATCTAGACAATGTTATTCTAAACTTAAGAAAATTTTTCTTAATTTTAGAAAGAATTTTCTGAATTTAAGAAAAAATTTTCTTAAATTATGAAAGAATTTGTTTAATTTTAGAAAACGAGTGGTATTTTTAGAAAATATCTTTCTAGAATATATGGCGAATCGCCTTTGACCCCTTTTTAGGGCGAATTTCTAAATTTTAAGGCGATTTTGCCTGTTTTTTTTTTGAGTGTAGATTGAAGATTGCATGAGTACCAAATGTTTTGTTAGAAACGTGGTTCACTTAGTATTTGTCATTCAAAAAAGAAAGGTGCGGTTGTTTAAATAAAAAGCTTTAAATTAAATATTACATAGCTATGGCAACATCTGCGATGTCAATTGACTCCAATTCGAAAATTGAGAGCATTATATTGATATCTATGTCAAGTTATAATTCTGTGCATATCGGAAATATAGTTGGCATACCAAGTGAACTAACAGAATTAAATTTGCCAAGTTATCGGGATGTACTTAAATATTATTTCTACTTAAGTGACAGGAAAAAAGAACAAACCAAAAAGCAACACTCCTATTCGAGTTTTACGCCGATAGTAGCAAACAAAGTAATTGAAATTTGGGAAAAAACAAAAATTGAGCTTATAAATAAAAAGAGCATTTTGAAAAAGCTTAATAATTTCTTAAAAAATATCATAGAGATATTAAAAATATATCCAGAACAAATTCAATAACTGAATTTAAAACGAGAAGGCCAAGCTAACTTCGTCTGTGCCGAAGTTTTTATACCCTTGCAAATGCTGTTTTTGAAATGTCAGAGCTTAAGAACGCTTACATAAAAATCTAAACAATTTTTAACTAAAACTCATTTTCCGACAGATAAACATCTGATTTCGACCAAATTTTGCGAATCTTTCTGAAAACATATCAAATTAACAATCGCGGAGATTAAGAAAGATAAAATTGAAAACAGAAAAGTTTTTCTCACTAAGACTCTTTTTCCGACCGATCGGTCCTATGGCAACCATAAGATATAGTCACCCGATGTCGATCAACTTTTTCAAATTAGTTTGAAAGCGTTTAAAATTAAGAATCACCGACTTTAAGAACGATTTACTTGAAAACAAAAAAGTTTTTTTCACTAAGACCAATTTTCCGACCGATCGGTCCTATGGCAGCTATAAGATATAGTCATCCGATTTTGACAAAAATTTGTAAATCTGTTTGAAAGCATATAATATTTATTATCGCCGAGTATTATGACGCTAGCATTGAAAACAAAAAATTTTTTTCTACTAAGACCCATTTTCCGACCTATTGTTCCTATGACAGCTATAAGATATAGTCATCCGATCTTGACCAAAATTTGCAAATCTGTTTGAAAGCATATAATATTAACAATGGCCGAGTTTAAGGCCGCTAACATTGAAAACAAAAAAGTTTTTCTCACTAAGACCCATTTTTTGACCGATGGTTCCTATGGCAGCTATAAGATATAGTCATCCGATCCGGTCGGTTCCGACATATTAGCAGCGTGCAGTAAGAAGAAGACTCTGTGCAAAATTTCAGCTCGTTAGCTTTAAAACTGAGAGATTAGTTTGCGTAGAAACAGACGGACAGACAGACGGACAGACACACAGACGGACAGACAGACAGACGCACAGACAGACAGACGGACGGACAAAGCTCAATCGACTCAGCTCGTCGCCCTGATCAAGAATATATATAGTTTATGGGGTCGGAAATGAATATTTCTATGCGTTGCAAACTTCTGGGCAAAATTATAATACCCTTTGCAAGGGTATAAAAAACTGGAAGGAACTTTTCTATATTGCTAATGCGGTTGCAAAAAATTATTGCCGTGCTCCTGTGGATTAATACCGGATCAGCTAAAAACTTTCATGAATGATCAACAAAGCTGTAGAAAAAATACGATTCCCGAGTGTGTGCAAAATATCGTCGATTAACAATCAAGCCAATTGCCATACAGCTTTGATTCAACATATAGACCTCCGTCCGTGCACGTAAATGGTGAATCAGAAATCGAGTTTGCAATGCCAGCTGCAAGAACTGATCTGATCTTGAAGAAAAGAGGAACTTATTGCAAACGATATGATACGCGTAATTTCGCAATGATGTGTGATCGACTCGGCATTTCAGACAGAGTGGCCTGTTTGGCTACAGCTCTTTTTAAAGACATTGGGTTTGCCGATGAAAATGGCGCAGAAATTATTATGGATAAAACTAAAGTGGGTCGAGAAAAAATAAAATTCAGAGAATATATTCGTCGCATGAAGAAAAATGATTTAGCTTTACATGCTTTTTCATTCGATGGAAGAAAAAATGATGCTTTGACATGAAGAGAAATTGATGGAAAATACCACCCGAGGGTTCAAAAGGAGTCGCATATTGTGATTCTTAAGGAGCCGCAAAGCAAGTTATTGGGTCACATAAAAGTTGACGCTGAAGTCTCCAATACTAAGCAAGAAAAGCTTTGCGAATTCTTCGAAGAAAAAAAATTAAGTCTAGCAGGCTTAATAGGAATTTGCTGTGATGGAGAACCTACCAATACTGGAATTGAAAATGGAATAATTCGAAAGTTTGAAGTTTCCTTAAGTAAGCCATTACATTGGTTTGATTGTTTGCTACATTTCAACGACGGACGGACAGACAGACAGACAGACAGACAGACGGACAGACGGACGGACAGACAGACAGACGGACGGACAAAGCTCAATCGACTCAGTTCGTCGCCCTGATCAAGAATATATATAGTTTATGGGGTCGGAAATGAATATTTCTATGCGTTGCAAACTTCTGGGCAAAATTATAATACCCTTTGCAAGGGTATAAAAACGACTGTTTGTGTTTCCTGATTTGGTATCAAAAGTTCCTCTTCAGAGTTGTTTATTTTAATTGGTCTTCTAACCTCTGTGCGTGCCGGTATTGTGAATACATTAGAATGTATTGATATTTCCATTGGTATTGCAACTGGATCTTCTAGGTCTTTCGGTCTCAGTATAAACAGATCTCGTTGTTGTTGGTAGTCGAGTCTGCAATTGAATTTTCTGACAAAGTCTAGTCCTATTATTCCGTTGCATGGAATCCGGAAGTTATCATGAACTACCTGAAACTGGTGTGTAAGTTTGACGTTTTCTACTTGTAATTGTAATTTTATCTCACCTGTTGACCGAATAACGCCCTCACCAATGCCATTTAAATAGGTATACTTTGACCGATTAATTTCTATTCTGTCTGTTATTTGACTTCTTTAATTAATGATATGTCTGCGCCCGAGTCTATTAAGAGTGTTAATTTATTTGTTTTATCAGAGTTGATGCAGATGTAGCTGTTAAGATTTGGACTTAGTGTTTATATGTTATTTGTATTTAATCTGTATTCAGGGGAGTGTTTGAGATTTTTGACTGGGTTTTCACATTGTCGCAGCAGGGGTTATTTGGGTATTCACAGGGGTCTTCCCCTGTGGTAATACGTATATTATTCCCATTTCTTCCGTTCTGATTTGAGGTGTAGGAGTTGTTGTTCTTATGCTGATTACTGGTATATCGATTGTTGCGATTATTATTATTGTTGTTGTAGCTACGCTCTTGTTGATAATTGGAACCGTTGTAGTATCGTCTTCGGCTTTCAAAATTATTGGGAAAGTGACTGTTGCAGTTACTGCAACGTGAGTTAGGGTAAATCTGCTTGGAAAATAGTACTGCATTTTGTTGTCCAGTAGCCTCTGTACAGCTATTCACAAATATAGACACGGCTTCATTCATGTAAGAGAATTGCCTTGATTCCATGATAATTTTTACCTTTTCCAGTGTACAATTGTTTATCATTGCGTTCACGGCCACTTGAGTAGAATATATATTGGCCACTGGTACCGGAAGTCCATCCGAGATGTATGCATTTTCTAACGACTTCGTTAGCTCGACTATTTCGTTGGTATATGTATTTGCTGACTTGCTATGTTGTTTTACGTTTAAAATCTTAGCTGACAAAACTTCCACAGATTTTCCCTTTACTGTTAGTTTTAATTTAGCTATTATTCCAGGTATAGTTGCTTCATTCACAACCAAATTCCTTGCTGTTCCCTTCAACTTTGTTTTTATTAATGCTACAGCTGTTGTGTCATGGGTATCTGTTATGGAGTTTACGGATTCTAGTGAATCTATTAACTTTGCAGCCTTTCTGCTTTTCCATCGAACTCTGGTATGAGTCTTGAGGCTGTGCTAAGGAAATCTATGCGTGTTTGTGCCATTTCGATAGCTTGTATGCCTACCGATCCGTTAGTTATTTTGATCTCTCCTATTTCGTCAGTCTGTATCAATTTTTCGCTGGTCAGGGATTCCTGATCTTGCTTTACCTTAAATATTGCTTTCTTGTAATAGGTATTTGTTAAAAGAATTTCAAGTTTGTGAAGCTGAGATATCTTTACAAGCTGTTCTCTCAGTTGGTTAAATATTGTATTTGCCTGAAGTGATTGTAATACATCAAACTTCGATGCATTTGCGCTTAGTTTTTCATTTATAGAATTATAAGTTTCTACCAAGATAACTGTATGTTTATTAATAGTGGGGCTTAATATAACCAGAGAGGACAAAATAACCAGAGATGAAATCGCTCTCACTGTTAAGATAACAGAAAAAAACCATGAAGCCATCGAGGCGTTGCAGTTTTCGGAGTCAGCAAAGACAAACAGCTGCGAGCTGTTTTGTTTTGGCTACAAATGCGATAGAGAAAAGACACAAGCGATAGGGAGGGCATGTATATCGCGCTCTGTCATTTCGTTCTGTGTGTGTATCTCTTGTATATTTTTATGTGATGTTGCCAAGACTGTTTGTATAGAAATTCGTATTGTTGTCATTGTTGCCAATCTTCACCAAAGTGACTTCTCATTTTATTGCCTATGCGAATGGCAACCTGTTGCCTGTTGAATTGCACCTGTTATCGAGTTCGCATTTATTTTAATTTATCTAGGCACGCACTTTGAAATAAAATTTGGGAAGCTTCCGATTTTGGTAAATTCACACACACAGGAAATTGACTGAAAATTTTGTATGGAAATTATTTTTATCATCCGAAAGCATAGTTTGCGAAACTATGTTTTTTTCCCATTTTCGAAATTAATTCCCCAAGATAGGAAAATGAGGTGGAGGGTGAAAAATAAAAGTATAAATTATACAAACACATTATTTTATAAGAATTGAAATAAGGGAAAATTATTGAAATGTTTTAAAAATTATTTAATTAATGAATGAACACGGTAAGGACAGTAGGCAAAATATTTTGAATGTGATTTCCCGTGATTGGAAAATTCACGACAAATGGTGTGAAATGGGTTGCGGGGGTGGGTATGAAGTTCGAGGATTTTGATTTTTTTTGCTGACTGATGTTGATATAAGGTTTTCGTGGTGCCACCTGGCCCATTTTCGCAACAAAATGACCAGCATTGTTTTCAACAAGTTCTGGCGATGGTCAAAGCACGGGTTGGTTTTATCAAACCACAGCGGATGCGTCTCCCTTCTGCACTTATCAAAAATAAAAGTGCAGATGTTGGCGCGATAAGGGTTTTTAGCAAATTCCTTGCGGAATACCTGGTAGTGCACATTGCACACGCAGAAGAACGAATCCGTTGGGTTCTTTAAGGCCAACCACTCCGTAAAATTTTTTGCGAAAATAAGACTCTCACTCGCTTGCCTCTGCGCCACGTCGATTTTTGATAGAATCTCATCGCAAGCTGAGCAATTAAACTTCTTCTTGCTAATGAGATATCCATCAAAATATATACGCGAGGCAAGCTCACTAAAGGTGGCGACATCTGGAATCAGGGCATCACTCATGTCCTCTGTGCATTCAGATTCAGTAGTTACCTCCAGCTGCTGCGCCTCCTCAACCTCCACCGACGGCTGCTCGTCGGGCTTTGCAATCCAGTCTAGCTGAACTGCATCGTCCTCTTTGCAGTTTTTTCCCTCCTCGGATTTGGTAATGATTTTCATCGACTGAAGGCGAGCAGTCAGGAACTGCAACTCTCGAGCAGATGGGTTGGTGTTGTTTCCCAATCGAGCTTTAACTGCACCAAAAAAGTTTTCTAGGCTGTCCTGACTCAGCTTGGATGTAAAAACAAATTCTACTCCTTCATCCAACAAGTCTTGGCACAAGTCCACGATATTTTTCAACGTGCCGATCATACCTTGATGGCAGTGATTTTGGTTAACGAAAAATACTGACTCAAGGTATGAGAGAAACTCGGTAAGTCCCGACTTAACGTGGCTTGTACGGCTGTAAGGTGTCTTACACTTCGCCTGCGAGCACCTGCTGTTGAGTAAGTCGAGTCCCCTGTCCATCTGTGACAAGAAATCGGGAGTCGCTAATGCAACCTTCACGGCGCCTTCCGAAAATTGCTTTCCCTCCCAACAGACCCTGATGGCAGCCGCAACAGATCTTCAAAAAATCTGTGCTGCGTATTTCACGCCCATCTTTTGAAAGGTGCTCGGGTTTACGTGGACTTCGGTCAACTTGGGCAGCATCCTGGTCGTCCCGCTTGCTCGGTCGATCCGGTACAATTCGGTAATAACTGCCCAGCTGGCGAAGCCCATGGGAGTGTAAACGTTACAATTTATTAAGCAATTTCGGAAGCTCTTTAACAAATGGACGTAGTCGTAAAGAAGATATATTTGCTTTCCGTTTCTTATATACTGCATGTCGGCGAATGACTCAAGAGAGCTAAAGGCGGACCGATTGGAGCTGCCCTGGTCGCAAATCAGTGCACGGAACTTCAGGCCCAGCTTCTCCAATACGACCACATTCTCTAGGAAAATTTCCTTCAGCTTCGTTTGAGTCGTACGGTGCCCACAGGCTGCACGATTCCTTTTACTTGGAGGAACAGAAAATTTGTTGCCAACTCCCGTTCTCTAACACCACTACCGTAGTCGACGAAGCCATCGATCTGATCAGTGCTGGAATTATACTCTAATTCCGTTCGACCGAAAATTTCATCCAAGACGATGACGCAGTTCTTCTCGTTCTCCGTTATGACCATGACGTGCTTGTGGATGTTATCGCACACTATTTGGTTAATGCCGGGCGCAATTCGTCGAATCGGGTTCCAATAAAAAAGCGTTCTCGGAAGCTGAAGACCAGAACACATGTATCTGTAGCATTTGGCGGAACGGTAGGATATGTTCATGAGCAAATTTTTCTCAACCGCATTGTAGTTCCTGCGCTTGTCGCTAAGCAAAATTCTCGAAAGAGCTTCCAAATCTTCGCTAGCTACGTTTGGAATTACAATGCACCGCGCAGTCTGCTCCTCATGGTTTTCCTGGCTCTCTTATATTTTTTTCCGAAGCTTATTCCTCTTCCATTTCTAGGCATTTTTCATCCAATTTATCATGATTTTTCGACAGCTCCATGAATTTGTTGCGCCAGTATTGTTCGTTCCTACAGAACATTTCGCATCGTGCACAACCAAATTCTACCGCCTCTTCTTCACCCTGGAGCACGTCAGATAGCAGCTCCTCCTGATCCCCCTGGATCCCCTCAATATCCATAATGGGATAGGCATTTTTTTTTATTTTCGTCTTAAGAACATCCTGAGGGTGGAAGTGCTTATTGCAGATGTACAAATGCACGTTGCTCTGCATGGACGATTTGATATTGCAGTTTAACTTACACTGATCGCGTTTCCGAGGATCAGTGGGAAAGCCATGCAAAATAGATGGAGGGGATGTGCATGAACACCCAACCACACAGCACATTCTTTGCCATGATTCAAAACCCGGCTGGTGTACAGGCTGTCCAGCATGACCCAAACTAATAGTTGGGATCGTACGGAGCCAACGCTCGCCTGCAGAGTGACATACATCAGTGAAATGGCGCTCACAGATTCACGATTGGGCATTGACTCTATCCACGTCAAGTCGCAAATTTTCACAACATTCTCCCACCCTGTTCTCAGGAATTCTAAAACTTTTGGCACCTCCAAGACAGCCTAGAGCCACGCACTTAATATTTGGTATTTTTAAAATTTATTATTTTAGATCGCAGCAGACTCGCACGGAGGACTTGTTGTGTCGACGGCTGAATCGCTAATGCCGCAAAGCTGGTCGCAATGCGCGCACCAGCCAAATGCATGGCAAATTTGCGGTGTTGACGATTTTCACGTTTTCGGTCTGAAGCAGGGGACGACAAACAAAAATCACATTTTGGCTTGGCACGAGTAAGTGTGTGTCGCTACTCAGGCGCATAAGCAAATTACAAAAACAAAAACCAACGCACATGTGCGAGAGGAGAGAAACACAAGCAAAAAATAAAAACAAAGAAGCATGGGCAAAGACAACGCTCTGTGCGTTCGTGTCCGAAAACTGCCAGAGCCTCGATAGCCTCATGGTTTTTTTCGGACTTAATTTAAGAGAGCGAATTCATCTCTGGGTATTTTGTCCTCTCTGATATAACTGCTGATTTATTTAAACATTTCTAAGATTTATAAAATGTATCTTTATAATGTTGTATTTCCTTAGTTAGACTTTGCCAGTCCATATGCTGCTACTTTAGGTGCCTCGGACGTATGCTTACTCGCTCTTCTCTTAATCCTATTGCTCTTAGGTTAGGCAGAGAGGACAAAATAACCAGAGTTGAAATCGCTCTCACTGTTAAGTTAACAGAAAAAAACCATGAAGCCATCGAGGCGTTGCAGTTTTCGGAGTCAGCAAAGACAAACAGCTGCGTGCTGTTTTGTTTTGGCTACAAATGCGATAGAGAAAAGACACAAGCGAAAGGGAGGGCATGTATATCGCGCTCTGTCATTTCGTTCTGTGTGTGTATCTCTTGTATATTTTTATGTAATGTTGCCAAGACTGTCTGTTTAGAAATTCGTATTGTTGTCATTGTCGGCATTGTTGCCAATCTTCACCAAAGTGACTTCTCATTTTATTGCCTAAGCGAATGGCAACCTGTTGCCTGTTGAATTGCACCTGTTATCGAGTTGGCATTTATTTTAATTTATCTAGGCGCGCACTTTGAAATAAAATTTGGGAAGCTTCCGATTTTGGTAAATTCACATACAAAGGAAATTGACTAAAAATTTTGTATGGAAATTATTTTTATCATCCGAAAGCATAGTTTGCGAAACATATGATTTTTTCCCATTTTCGAAATTAATTCCCCAAGATAGGAAAATAAGCTGGAGGGTCGACAAATAAAAGTATAAATTATACAAAAACATCATTTTATAAAGCTTTAAGTAAGGGAAAAATATTGAAATGTTTTAAAAATTAATTAATTAATGAATCCCATCCCGTTGACTTGAAACTTGGCTTGTAAGGATAGAATGCCAAATAATTTGTGATTTCAGTTTCCGATGCTGGAAAATCAGCCCCCAGGGTGTGAAAAACTCTATATGGAAATCACTATTTTTCATCCGTATGAGTTAATACACGGTAAGGACAGTAGGCAAAATAATTTGAATGTGATTTCCCCTGATTGGAAAATTCACGACAAACGGTGGGAAATGGGTTGCGGGGGTGGGTATGAAGTTCGAGGTGAGAAAAAATAGTTCTGGGAAGAGTTCAAGGCCAATTGTTAGCATAGCTAATATAATATCAATAATGGCCGAGTTTAAGGACGTTTTCATTGAAAACAAAAAAGTATTTCGCACTCAGACCCATTTTTCGACTGATGGTTCCTGTGGCAGCTATAAGATATAGTCATTCGATCCGGTCGGTTCCGACATATTAGTAGCGTGCAGTAAAAAGAAGACTCTGGGCAAAATTACAGCTCGATATCTTAAAAACTGAGGGACTAGTTCGACAGACAGACAGGCAGAAAGACAGACAGACAGACAGACGGACAGACAGACGGACCGACAGACAGACGGACAAAGCTCAATCGACTCAGGTCGTCGCCCTGATCAAGAATATATTTAGTTTATGGGGTCCGAAATGAGTTGCAAACATCTGGGAAAAATTATAAATCCAGTATTGTTCGTTCCTACAGAACATTTCGCATCGAGCACAACCCAATTCTACCGCCTCTTCTTCACCCTGGACCACGTCAGATTGCAGCTCCTCCTGATCGCCCTGGATCCCCTCAATATCCATAATGGGATAGGCATTTTTTTTTATTTTCGTCTTAAGTACATCCTGAGGGTTGAAGTGCTTATTGCAGATGTACAAATGCACTTTGCTCTGCATGGACGATTTGATATTGCAGTTTAGCTTCCACTGATCGCGTTTCCGAGGATCAGTGGGAAAGCCATGTAAAATAGATGGAGGTGATGTGCATGAACACAGCACATTCTTTGCCATGATTCAAAAGATCGATCCCGTACGGAGCCAACGCCCGCCTTCAGAGTGATATACATCTGTGAAATGGCGCTCACAGATTCGAGATTGGGCATTGACGCTATACACGTCAATTCGTAAATTTTCTCACCATTTTCCTGTTTTCAGGAATTCGAAAACTTGTGGCACCTAGAGCCTAGAGCCATGCACTTCATATTTATCATTTTTAAAATTTATTATTTTAAATCGCAGCAGATTCGCACAGAAGAATTGTCGTGTTGACGGCTGAATCGCTAATGCCGCAAAGCTGGTCGCAATGCGCGCACCAGCCAAATGCATGGGAAATTTGCGGTGTTGACGATTTTCACGTTTTCGGTCTGCAAAGACAACGCTCTGTGCGTTCGTGTCCGAAAACTGCCAGAGCCTCGATAGCCTCATGGTTTTTTTCGGACTAAATTTAAGAGAGCGGTTTCATCTCTGGTTATTTTGTCCTCTCTGCAATGGTTGAAATGGGTGAGAATCCCAATGAAATTGCTCTTACTAAAGAGAGACTTTAGATTCTATTGGTACACTCAGGGAAAAATGGCATAGTAAAATCTATAACAATCATATTTGATTTTACTATGCAATTTTTGTATTAAAGTCAATTAATATGCACTTTGATTCAAGTAGAATAATATTTAATCACCTAATTTTCTTTGCGCCCTTTTTATATGAACTATACGGGGAATTCGAACTTGAGAATTACAAGTGGTCTGATGTTCTTAGGCGGATGGTAGAATACAAGTAGTATCTTAGAAGGCTTTCCGAAAGCGCGCACAATAGCGCAACCGGTAGAGGACGTTCCAATTGTGTTCAGACCAATGGTCCCGACTTCGAATCCCCGCAGAGTAAGTAAACATTTTTAAATACGATTTAATATAATTCGGTGTTTTTCAGAGTCCAACTGGTGGTGGCTACAATGGAGGATTCCTACTCTTGATTCAGAACAAACTAAATTGGATTGGTGAAAATGTTAAAGTCAAATTGTAAATATTTAAATTTCAGAGCATTTTTCCCTCAGTGTAGAGTGCGTTAAGTGCGTTTCTCATGCTTTTGTGTATATGAGAGCTTTGCGCTCAGTAAAAATTCTAATATCTTCTTTTGCTTTGCTTGCCAGTGCATTGACTTGCAGTCCCCGTTATAACCGCTCTTTTGATTCCTTTTCAGTGCTCTATGCTTAAAGCTTTCATTTCTGTGCTAGTGGTTACTTAGTCTCGTTTTGTGCATACTTCAAAGTAAACTTCTGATCGTTAGTTATTAATTTTTTGATTAATTTGTTTTTGTTTGTGAAAAAGTTATAATTGTGTTCTAGGTAAGAATTCAATTTGATTTCATTTTATTAACATTTTTCCCCTTAAAATTAAGTTATTATATACATATATATGTAAGTTTAGCCGAATTAAAGTTTTTTTTTTTTGTTTTTAAAAAAATTTATGTGTTGTGTAGAGTTTTATTGCGGGGCGTAATCGCCGTTGCCGTACCGGTGCGCTTGGGAGGCACTCAAGTTTTAGTTGTGTTTATTTTGTTTTGTGCGTTTTAATCTGCCTTCCAGCTGTTCGATCCTCTGCCAGATCTCATTTGCTTCTTGCCAGGGTGATGGTGGGTCAGCATTCACTCTGTCCAGCAGTGCTGCTCTAAGACGCCTTTGCCCACCTCGACGCCTTGGGATTTTTACGGCTGGGATTCTGGTTAGGCGACTCTCTTGTAGTCGTCTCTGTTCTGCCGCTGCTCGCCTTGCTGGTTGGCGAGCCCATATTAATCCCTTCTTGTCAAGTGGATGAAGATAAATCTCCCGCACGACTACATAGTGAATTTCGGGTCTAGTGATATTTCCGACCCGCGCCCATATAAGGATTTTGCATTTCACAGCAGCATCAGCACTGCTTGTCCATAATTGGGATGGTATAGCATCCTTAGTCTTTCCCGAAATTTAAAAAGAGACAATATATTTTATAAAACTTCGACATCCATAAAAAAAAGTTGGTGTCCAAAAAAATAATTGGGAATTACAAATAAGTTCCGCGTCGTTGAACCAACGAATACGAACTAAAGATCAAAACAAAATAAGAGTTGGTGTCATGGGACGCCCGTTTCGAGCGAAGATCTTTACGACGATAGGTAGGTAGGTAGTTCCGGCTGGCCCTTTGTAGGGGCCACACATAGACCTTACGGTCCTTAGTGAGGGCGGGTGGTTTTTCTGGGTACCATTAGAAATCCAAGAGGATCTTTGACGTTTTGGCAAATGCCAATAGTTGTTTGGGAGACTTCATTGCCGCCTCTTCAAGAGAGGTGAGACTTGGGGAGTGCAGATGTCTTAATCTTGTCTTAGCGATCGCTGGGCAGCTGCAGATGAGGTGTTCCAGAGTTTCGACGACACCAGGTTCCGTACATTTCCTGCAGTTGTCCGCTGTCGTGATGCCTAACTTTTTCGCTTTTTGGCAGTGACCAGTTAGTTGGATTATAAGCAGTTTACAGTCTCTTCTTTGGAGCTGTAGCATATAGTGCGTGAGTTTTTTGTCTCTTGTCTTGCACATAATTTTTGAGATTCTGCAGCCGTTAGCGTGTTCTTCCACTTTTCCTCTGCTTCTTTCTCCGCTATCTCTTCCATCTTGCTGTATAGCGTCTGTTCGGAGATAGGTATGTTTAATGATGCTTCTTGGCTTAGTGCGGTTCCGGCTTTTGCAAGACTGTCAGCCATTTCGTTTCC
This sequence comes from Lordiphosa magnipectinata, assembly GCA_037044535.1. Taxonomy (NCBI): domain Eukaryota; kingdom Metazoa; phylum Arthropoda; class Insecta; order Diptera; family Drosophilidae; genus Lordiphosa; species Lordiphosa magnipectinata. Next base: position 127,882 of record JBAMBO010000734.1, on the reverse strand, counting down.
ATCAATGCCCCGGTGGCTGGGAGTCCAGTAGATTTGCACCTTTGTAGAGATGCTGAGGGAATGTATTGCCTCCCTGCTATCCAGAACATTTTTGGAGTTAATAGCGTGTCTCTGCATTGCTTTGATTGCCGCTTGGCTGTCAACGTATATGTTTATTTGGTTGTTTGGTGCGTATTGTTCTGCCAATTCTGCTGCTTTCCTTATTGCGAAGACTTCCGACTGGAATATGGTGCAGTGGTGTGGCAGTTTATAGGAGAGCCTTAATTGCGGCTCATCGCAGTATACGGCGGCTCCGACTCCTGAGGCCATCTTTGAGCCGTCTGTGAATAGGTGCATTGCTTCCTGGGCCAGTCCTGTACGCCAGTCTTCTGGTCCCAGTAGTGCTGATGCGCCTGTGAAGTTGGTTTTTGGGTTTGTAGTCCGTGCTACTGTTGATCACTCTACCCACCATGCTGTGTCCATAGCTTTGTAGCGCCATGGTAAAAGTAAAATTGGCTCAAACAGCACCTCTAGGAGGGCCAGGGCCAAGCTTCTCTCAATCTCTTGGCGTGTGTGCTTATAATTTTTTCGCACAAGAGAAAGGGACCTACAGTTTAACGCCGAATCCGAACGGCAATAGTTAGAAAATTGTTGCTTTTTCATGGCTAGTTAGCTTCACAGCTGGCGCCAGTAGCTGGTGAAGGTGATCGGGTGTGTAAAAGCTTTTTTCTAAAGAAAGAAAAAACTTTTTCTATTAGATGGTCCGAGGCGGGATCGAACCCACACAACCTCCCGCACCAGCAGCCACACATACAACTGGAACGCCACGCCCGACTACACATACAACTGGAACGCCACGCCCGACTACATGGTGCCATGGTGCCTCCCGCAAAAAGACGTTGGGCCGTCTTTTGCGCAAGGAGGCGTGCTTGGATGTCCAGGGGGTTGACTCCTAGGATGTGTTCGAGTGCTTTTGTTGGAGTGGACCTCAGCGCCCCTATATGCAGACTAATGCAGACTAATGCAGACTTCTCCGTGGCTTGCCACCATACCAAAATACCATGTAGTAGTATCGGTCGTATTACTGAGATGAAGAGCCAGTGCGTTAGACTTGGTAATAGGCCCCAAGTGCTGCTTAGCATCTTCTGGGATGCATATAGCGCATTGGTTGCCTTTTTCACCCTTTCCTCCACATTGAGTCTCCATGACAGTTTACTGTCGACTACTACTCCAAGGTATTTTACGTTGTTCTTTGGCGTTAGCGGTGCTCCATTTATCGTAGGTGGAGTCCATTGCAGTACCTTGTTGTATTATACGGAAAGAAACCGTTTGTCCATATGATGAATCAACTTGTCTTTGACGGTCGGACGGTATAGATCACAATTACTACCAAGTGATTTATATAACGCTTGGTTTTCACGCCAAGTAATTGTTCTAAAATCTTATCGAAAAATTAGGTTTATTTCACCAATTCATAAAAACGAAAACTTAAGAAATATTGCGATATATTGATATATATTATCAACGTAGAATTAATAAACCGAAAGTCAAACAATTCTTTTTTGTTCAAGCGAACCAAGGTTCGCACCAAAACCTTGGGTTTAGGTCCGCGAACAAAACCTTGAACTTTACAATGGGTTCGAACCACCGGTCCGAGCCTTCTGCAGAATTTTAGAGGTTTGCAGCCTTGCTTAATACAGTTACATACAGAATGGTATTGTCAAAGTTTAAGTAAAAATGTTCAAAGGCGTTTGAATTAAACTTTGATGCCACCTCATGTGGCTATGACCAGTTCGAACTATGACTTGCCACCCATTGGCCAATAACACAAACAACACCAAATAGAATAGCTTAAGTTTATTATCCAGACAGATAGGATACAAGGATTACTAATCGACGTAGTATAAACTATATACTAAGAGCAATAGCTAGAGCTAAAGCTAGAGCTAGAGCTAGAGCTAAGAGCAATTTATTTAAACGTGTTGTCTTGCCGCCGAAACTCTTGCAACTGTACTTCTTCGAGATGGGCGACGCGCTCTCCCGATATCAAGCATGGTTATCTATCAATGAGCATCGATATGATAGTGGTGGCAGACAATGGCGGCCAATCAATGGCGGTCAATTCAAATTTCTCGAACTCGCAACATCCCGCCCACCGTAAAGCGACTCCTAAGTTTTACCTAAAACATCCAAGACTGCTAGCTTCGAAACCGGGCACTTGAGAATGCCGGTTGATGTCTGAACTTCAGCTAACCTTACATGACCATCCTTAGCAGGTATGGTTCTCACTATAATTCCCCTTTTAAAACACCCTCTGGACTGATTATCCTCACAAATAATAACCACGTCACCTTCAGTTATTGGCTTGGTGCGTACATGCCATTTCGTACGCCTCGTCAGAGTTGGCAAGTATTCTCGTATCCATCGACGCCAGAAGCAATTTTTTAATTGTTGAGCAATGCGATATTGTTTTCTAAGGCACAAATCACTATCGTCCCCGGCTCCGGATCATCTATATTTACTGGCAAGTGGGTCAAAGACGGCTATTTATTATGTTTTCGGCCTCGATTAGCAAGCTTCTTAAAGACTCCACCTGTGGGGCTTTCTCTTTCAATGTAACAGACAATACTCGCTTTGTAGGCCTCACCATGCGTTCCCAGCATCCTCCTGAGCTCGGATTGGAAGGGCAATTGAATTGCCATTCAATGCCTTTCTTCGATATTTCGGACTTGATGTAGTCCCAATCAAACAAATCTTTTGATTTTCTTATTTCCTTGTCGGCACCAACGAAATTAGTTCCCATGTCCGACCTAATCTTTACAGGGATGCCTCTCCAGTTGACAAAATTCCTTATGCATAAGATGCATGCATCCGCGGACAAATCTGCAGCAAGTTCCATATGTACTGCTCTAACTGTCAGACATGTAAAAAGTGCTACCCATCTTTTTTCATGCCTACGCCGTGACCATAACTGGTCCAAAGTAATCCAATCCAACAAAAGAAAACGGCCGTTGAAATGGTGTCACTCTATCTTTTGGTAATTGTCCCATTAATGGGGGCACTGGTTTTGACATCTCATTTTTACAATGCTGACATGCCGATTTTGCTCGCTTAACAGATTTTCGCAAGTTTATAATCCAAAATTTACGCCTCATCTCAATAAGCTCTTCGTTTTGGTGGTGGTAAACTTCATGATACCATTTTACAATTAATTTAGTCAATGCGTGGTGTGACGGCAATATTACTGGATGACGTGATCTTTCAGATAAGGCCATAGCATAATCCAGCCTTCCTCCAACAGTTATAATTCCGTCTGCATTCAATTTAGGCGTTAAAGAATAAATGCAACTATTCTTTGAGACAGTTCCTGACTCACTTAAGTTGGTTTTTGTGGCTTTGTCCGCTGGATTTAAGTCTGTTGGTACCCAAAGCCAATCATTTTCGTCAGTAGAATCCAAAATCTCGCTCACGCGATGAGCAACAAACTGCTTATATTGCCGATGGTCTGATCGAATCCATGAGATAACTGTTTTTGAGTCTGACCATAGAGTGACAGACTTCACTTTCACGTCATGACACTCCAAAATCGTTTTCCTTAGCCGCGTGCCCAGCACTGCCGCTTGCAATTCTAATCAGGGAACTGACAACATTTTCAATGGAGCGCATCTAGTTTTTCCCGACACGAATGTTATCTTATCCTCGCCACCGCATAATATACGCCAATATGCTACTGCTGCGAAAGCTTGTTCACTTGCATCCACAAAGATGTTCAACTCTATGCAATCATTTGTCTTCAAAAATTCTGGTGAATAGCATCTTTTCAATTTAAAGTCCTTTACCTTTTCAAATTAAAAAACCCATTGCTTAAAGCAGGCATAAATTTTATCAGGTAACAAATCATTCCAATGGATTCCTGTGCGCCACACATCCTGAATCAAAACTTTAACATATATCATCAGATCTGATAGCATTCCAAAGGGATCATACACGGACATAACAAGACTCAACAACTGACGTTTCGTGGGACACTTGATACCCAATACAATGTCTTTTTCCACGCGATTCAATTTCAGGTCAAACACAAATTCGTCCCTTTTACTATCCCAATACATGCCCAGAATTTTATCTACTGAGCCATTGTCCATACTGATTGCTTCTTGAACCTGGTCATCCTCATTGACCTCATTTAACATTTGTTGGACTTCCTTCGAATTTGAGACAAATCCTCTCAGCTCAAAATTTCCCATCTTATGCACCCTTTTTAATTCAGAACTAATTGCAGAGGCCTCTTCTTCTGATTCAAAACTAGCGACGAAATCATCCACTTAATGTTTGGACTTGATGGCCTGAATTACTTTGTCCCTATAAATTGTAGCGTTCTGAGCGTTTAGATTCTTTATATATTGGTCGCAACAGGGAGAGCAAGCCTCTCCAAATATCATGACTTTCATTTTGTACGTGTCCACTTCCTTGTTTTTATTGCCATCTCTCCATAAAAATCTTAGGGAATGTTGATCAGCTTCGCAAACCTGCAGGAACATTTCCTTGATGTCAGCACATACAGCAACTATGCCTTGACGAAACTTGAACAGAATTTCTGTTAATGGCGGGTTTTCATCTGGTCCCTTCAAAAGTTTGGAGTTCAGTGACACTCCATCTATAGATGCTGCTGCATCAAAAACCAATCTCATTTTCTTAGGCTTGTTAATGTTATAAACGCCGAAATGAGGTAAGTACCATGTACGTGGACCAACTACTGCAGCTTCCTCTTGGGACAACTTAACTGCGTATCCCTTTAGTACAAAATCCATTATTGCTTTATCGTATTCCTTCATTTTTCTCAAACTGTGCATCTTATTTTCAACTCCGTGCAATCTTTTCAGTGCCATGTCATAGCTTTCTGGGAAATGGATTTCGTCTTCCTTCCAAAGAAGACCAGTTTCATATGACCTTTCCAATTGTTTTGTGGTGCTCTTTAGAATGTTCTTAGCTCTGGCTACGCTAGCTGATTCCAATGGCTCCTTTACTGCCTTTACCCCGAAGTTTTCCGTAGTAAAGTAATCTGCCACAATCTGATGCATTTCTGTTTCGATTTCCTTATCTTGTATATACGTGCATGAAACACCACTGACAATATTGGAGAGCTCTCCTTTTGGATCCCTGTTGATCCATAAATGCACCACCCTAGTGGTGTGTTTGCCGCAATCAAATTTCTGTCCAGATATACGCTCTTAATAGTTGAAACCAAGTGGCAATTATTAATTCCAATCAATAGCGTTGGATCCGCGTCTGTATATCCTTTAATTGGCAAATTTCTCAACCTTCCGTATTTTTCCTTTAGCTCATCAACATTTACGGATTGTAGTGGTAACTGTAAGTTAGGTACGGTGTTGCCATTAAATTGCAACCATTTTTTACCACCACCACTCGCTCGAATGAGAATATTACATTCCATGGACATAACGTCCGTTGCCCGACTCTCTATCCAATTAAGAGTAAGTTTATTTTTCGGCTTTTTGACACCCATCATATATGCAAGCTTCTCACTTATCAATGACGCAGACGAACCGTCGTCCCAAAACGCATATGATTCTATTACTGTATTATTGGGACCTGTGGTCTCTACAGGAACCACTTTGAACAACAGTTTTGACATACCGGGCTGAATTGTGTTTACCGATACTTCGTGTGATGTGGCATTTTCCTCTTTCGGCTTCTCCTCTGCATGCAATATGGATGATGATTTTTCTTGCATCCATTTTTCTGGCATTCTCGTTTATTTCTGCAAGTTTGCACAGTATGTCCTCGCCGAAGACACCCAAAACAAGTTCGAAGCCTTTTAACCATAGCCCATCTATCTTTAATGCCTGCCTTTGAAAATACCTCGCACTTATTAAAATAGTGATCCCCTTAACATAGAAAACATTCGATCTTTAACTGTTTCTCAGTTTCCCCTGTTTTCTTTGTAGTTTGCATAACCGATTTTTGCTGACCTTTATACTCATTTTTTGCTTGTTGCGCTCCCGTCGAGCAAACTACTGCTGCTCTTGAAATGCTGTTTGATAAATAGCTGAGCCAAATACTTAAGTCTTTCAGATTGGGAAACGATTGAATTGTCGATGTGTATTCTATCCATTGAATACGTTTTGACATGGGCATCTTGCCCACCAATTGTTCAATCAGTGAAGGATTCTGCAAATACTGCGTAGCATTTGCCGAATGCAAAAATATGACTAAGTTTTCAACTTTCGTGGCGAATGGAACCATCTTTTCTAGATGGTTTTCTGTAACGGGCGAAATCTGGTTAACCATATCCATTTGGCTTTTTATCAACAATTCCGGCCTACTATATGTGAACTCTAGTCTGCTCATGATATTGTTACATTTGTTATTCGCTCGATAAGTAAACAAGGGAGATGATGGTTATCGATAGCGATATGCGGTCTGATGTGGTCAAATTTCCATGGGGTGGCAGCGCTGTCACTAGACTGGGGGAAAGTGGCGCCCTCTAGAGGAATCCTATGGAAGGTTGGGAAGCTTAGAACCGTTTCGCTCTCTCTTCCCACCCACTTGGTATTAGAGCATTCAAAAAAGGCCATTGACCCGATCTTGATGACTTTGAGGTAGGTCAGGTGCAGGGACAATTTGGGAAGTAGAACAAGCCTTTAAAGGGGGCCGCTGGCCAGTAGCGCGGGAGAAGCAAAAGCAAAGTCGGTGGAGTAGGCAGTGGCCCAAGAAAAAAATCTTTTATAAGACCACACATATGTATGTGCGTGAGAATCGAGAAATTTAAATTAGTGAACCGACAGATAAATCAAATTTGGCGAAACTAAAAGTGAGTGATGGTGGCCATGGAGTTTGCGTGGATGGCAGACTAACCTAAGGTCTAATTTTTTTTTCTTGCGTAGCGTGGTCGAAGCGCTGGATCGGGTCGGCCACGGCAATTCCGTCTATGTGCTGGAAAGTGTTTGAAGCGGGAGTTGGCTCAACGGAGGGTGTCCGGTTCGCCCAGGAAGGATTCGGTGCTACTGCAGTGGAGACCCAACAAGAGACTGGTAGCGTTCTCTGCCCACCATCCTGGACGCCGGTTCATCATAATTGCAATCTCCCGGTGGCGTCATTCAATGTGAGTCCGTTCCAACTACACCCCCTTGTATGAATTACCTTTTGAAATTGGCCAAACATACATAAAGACGAGAGCAGCGGTCTTTGTTTTTGAAGCCTTCCAGGGGAGGCATATTTATTTATTTATTTTCTATAGAAGAGAAAAAAAACTACCTTTATATATATATATATTCCATGCAAACGTGCTAGTATAAATTAATCAGTTCCTTGTCTATTATATTTATGTCTTAAGTAAATATTCGTCCTTCGTGAGCACACGGAGCCATATCGGTCGGCAGACCTTTCTTATATGTAAACGCAGGAAAAGGGGAGGGAAGAAACAAGAAAAAGGAGCGTGTAAAAAAAAGGGGGAAAGCAAAATATAATTTAAACATCACCAAAATTGTGATCGCTCCTGGTCCCTGCATAAAGAGCTCTTTAGGTAGGTAGGGTAATTTAAGCGACGTTTGCCACAAATTTCACGCCAAAACTCCCGCACAAAAAAAAACCCTTTTGTTGTTTCCGCGTACCCCTCGAATGTGTGGAGTATCGGAGTAGGTTTGCCAGATGCTTGTCGATTGAAGGCCCATGTGCACAGCGAGCGGCGATTGCGTCTAGTCCTAGCAACGAATCTATGTATCTGTATGAAGCAAAAGAAAAAATGTTAAATTAAGGAAATAATGTCACATCGTAAATTTGTTAAATTTGTTAATAATTACCATATGTATTGAATCCCGATGGAGTGCTAAATATTAATGGGTGGGGAAGGAAGGATCGTGGTTGCCGCCATGGGCTGAAGTAGGTCATGTAGGAGAAGCCAGCGTTCATGGGCAGCTGGAGGATAGGTCCGCTGCAGGTAGGGTGGGAACGCCAGGGCTCCGATAAGGAGACCTATTCTGGAAGAGAAGGACTCGGTGTTTATGTAGTAATGTTGTTTGCCTTTTTGTAGTTTCTGTTAGTAATGTAAAAAAATGTTGATTAGTGATGTCAAGTGTAGGAATCGTTTGGATGGAGGCATTGTTCGGGCTGTAGGGCATAGGGATGGGACCACCCCTGGGAACCGTTGAGCCAGCCGGCTTAGCCCTTCGGAAAAAAAGCAGTTCCGTAACAATATGGCGCCCAATCGGAAGATCTTGGTGGCTATTAAGTCACCGCCTGTCTTCCTCACAAACAAATTTAAAAACTTCGGTCGAAAAGACTCCTACAAACCACCTCCTGGCCAAGAAATCAGTCGTCCTGATGTCTTATGAGGCAGATAAATGTGGCCCATAATCGCGCAGGATATGGAACTGGTCTTAAAGCCACGAGGGAAGAAGTAGAGTAGAGTCAGGCAGGATGTTGTATTGGGGAGGCGTTCGCAGTCTCTAAACGGCTGACGGTATGACACCACCTTTTGAGAAAGGAGTGGTTCGCGACCTGCAGTCATTGCCTGGTGGCATGGAGAGGATGAACAAATCTACAATACGCAAATAAAAATAAGGTTATTGTCGAGTAGATTCTGTACCTATTTTATGTTGTACTCACTATTTGTCCTGTTTGCGTCTCGTGGTCGAGCGGGTCTGAGGTGACCTTTGTTTTCAAGGGGTTGCAAGCTGGTGACCCAGATGATACGGAATCATTCTGCGTTGCATCGGCCGCACATCACAGCCATAAGAAGACGATACGGCAAGCAGGGTTCAAGTAGGTCCAAAAGAGGTCCCTTGGATGCCGTCCATCAATCAGGTTGACGGATCGAGCATCCGATGGGCACTCAAAATTCAATAAGTAGTCCGTAAAATTTCAGAAGAGTGCGTTGAAAAGAATGCTGGCGACTTAGTCCATGGCTGGATATTTGGTCTTCCTTCCCCCATATATATATGAACAAAAGCTAGAAGAAAAAGAAAAATAGAAACAGTTGTTATTCGTTGTGTGTTTTTTGTATTAGAAGGATTTGTTGAAGTTCTGTCTAGGTATTTAGGTTGTCGTATTTAATTAGAAAAACATATCGTATATAGTATATATTAGTAGTTAGGGAAGAATGTCTGGAGACGAGAGACAAGACGAGCCATCGGCGCAAAGCCACCAGCTTAGATCAAAAGGGCCGCCGAGAGATTCAAGTTTTTGGGAGACGGACGGTGAAACGGCTGCAGCATTGCCACAGACAATGATGGGTGGAGGGTTGGTTAGGACTCCAATGAACTACAGGAAGGTCCAACAGCAGCAACAACGTTTAGATAAAACAAAACAACGTGTAGACGAATTGCCGATAAGGGAGCCCGAAAAATCGGCGATCAATGCGGTTATTGCCCAAGCGCATCAAACTCATAGAGAAGCTATGGATGCAAACATCAGCGAAGCGTTACGCGAAGAGTTCCGGCAAGGATTTAATGAGCTGATGAAAATGGTCAATGAGGTCATAAGACCTATGGGACGACAACTTCCTCCACCAGCGAATGGTAGAGAGCAAGGGGTCCAGCACAATCGGACGTCGAACGTGGAAAAATGCAATGAGATGACCCAACAAGGGGCAATTCCAAAGATAAACAGGCAGATCGAGAAATCTCACCAAAGGGAAACAAAACTCCCACCCAAACCAAAAAAGGTATATGATGACACCCTTTCGAGCAGTTCAGAGTGGTCTACAGACCCAGAACCTAGACAGTGGCGAAATCCCGAATCGCGTAGGCGGCGAGTGGAAGACCGCAGGTCAGAACACGTTGAGTATGAAAACGCGAACGCGTACAGAAACACCTCAGTCACGTCAGGAATACGAATTGAGCGCTGGAATGTATCATTCGACAGAGATGAGACAAAAACGTCCATTGAAGATTTTATCTTCCGCTTGGAGTTTCTGCAGCGGCAATTCCAATGTCCGTGGGAGGAGATTATACGCAATTTTCACGTGTTGCTGACAGGACGAGCCCGTGAATGGTATTGGGTCCACGTCAGAACATCCAGAATCCACAAATGGTCGCAGCTGCGACGGGCATTACGGGAGCGATTCCGAGGACACCAGACGGAACATGATAAGATGCACGAGTTACTGCAACGGGAACAGCATACGGGAGAAGCCGTGGACGACTACATACATCAAATGCGCCTGCTTGCTTCCCGTTTGAAGGAGCCTATGGGAGAACGTTCGCTGATACGGGTGATCAAAAAGGGCTTGAAAGAAAGTATTGCCCGATACGTTTACGCCTTAGACGTGTACACGGTGGACGAGCTGAGAGACGAGTGCAAACAGGTCGAGAGGACATTCGGACGGCGTCAGTCAAGATACCATCCAGGAGGAAAACCAATACTGAGTGAGGTCGCGATTCCATCGCGTGGAGAAGAACCCATCTCGGAGGATGTGGAGGAATTCCGAGTGGCCAGACCCCAGTCGAAATTGGTATGTTGGAATTGTGGGCAGCCAGACCACGTATTTAGAGATTGCCTCTCGAAGGATCGAAAGGTCTTTTGTTACAGGTGTGGCAAGCCCGAACGCGTGGAGAGCGGCACAAACGCGTTCGGAGGCGAAAGCCGCGACAAAATAGAAGCACGAAAGGAAAACATGTTTGTAGAAAATAAGAATAATAAAATTATGTATAAGAATGAAACTAAAATAAAAAGATTACCTTATGAAGAACGCCTGCGTGCATACATGGAGGCCAGAAACCGAATTTTTGGAGAGCGTCAGCTGGAGGGGATGCGAATGGTTACTCGTCGCGTAAAAAAAGCTCGAGAACGTTTCCGGAGGCGAAAAACAACAAGGCGAGACATCATCGAAGCAATGAGGCGAGGCGACAACGTGGATCAGCGCGTCTTCGCCGATATTGAGGTGGTAGGACACAAGATGAAGGGACTGTTGGACACAGGAGCGTCAGTAAGCTTGCTTGGTCGTGGATGCCGTGAGCTGGTGGATATGCTCGGGGTTGAACTACAGCCATACGCTTCTGTTGTGAAGACGGCTGCTGGAGCGGATCGAGCCATCATAGGACGAGTAGTTGTGCCTGTCAAATATGAAAATGTGAAAAAAACAGTCACTTTGTATATGTGCCCATACTTGCAGCAGGAATTGTATCTCGGCATCGACTTTTGGAGGTTGTTTGAACTAGCTCCACAGGTGCTTGGGTCAGCAGTGACTTCAGAAGGTGATCCTAGCGTATCCGAGCTGGTGGTTCCAACCAAAGATTTGGAATAATACCGCGAAGAGGATACAGATACGGAAAGGAATTCTGATCCAGAGATGTGGGACCTGCGGGAAGAGCAAAAGATAAAATTAGACAAGGTTAAGAAGGAATTTCTGACTTTTGAACACTCTGGCTTGGGGCAGACGCAGTTGCTAAAACATAACATCCAGCTGGTTGAGGGAACCGAACCAATAAAGGACAGGCACTATCCCCTATCTCCAGCCAAGCAAGAAGTCGTATGGAAAGAGGTTGATAAGATGCTTCAACTGGGAATAATTGAAGAGAGCGACAGTCCGTGGAGCAACCGAACGACTGTGGTGATGAAGCCGGGAAAAAACAGATTCTGCCTTGACGCGCGGAAGCTGAATAAAGTCACCATAAAAGACGCTTATCCTCTGCCGTGTATCGATGGCATCCTTAGCCGCATAGACCAAACTCATTTTATTTCGAGCGTGGATTTAAAGTTCGCTTTTTGGCAGATAGAGCTGGAGGAGAAAAGCAAGGCGTATACTGCGTTTACCGTTCCGGGTCGTCCGTTATATCAGTTCCGATACATGCCGTTCGGACTGTGTAACGCTGCTCAGCAACTGTGTCGACTAATGGACAAGGTTATTCCGTCCACGTTGAGGTCAAACGTGTTTGTGTATTTGGATGACCTCCTGATCATTTCGGAAGATTTCCAAACGCATCTGAAATACTTAAAGTTAGTGGCCGAATGCTTAAGGAAAGCGAACCTTACCATAGGCCTGAGCAAATCCAAATTTTGTTTCAAGAGTCTGAAGTATCTAGGATTTATAGTCGGAGGTGGGACCCTGCGAACTGATCCGGACAGAGTGTTGGCCATCCGGAATATGCCAAACCCAAAGTCGGTTAAAGAGGTGCGAAGCTTTTTGGGAACCGCCGGTTGGTATCGCCGATTCATCAAGAACTTTGCCGAGATTTCCTGCCCGAACGAACCGAACCGGAAAATTTATTCTCAGTGACGAAGCCATCAAAGCTGTGCAGAAACTGAAACATGCACTTACCGCTGCGCCGGTGCTCATTCACGCGGATTTTAAGAAGAGGTTTTACGTCCAATGTGATGCTTCGCAGTATGGGGTTGGGGCAGTCCTTTTCCAAATAGATGATGAGCAACAGGAAAGGCCCATAGCTTTCTTCTCTGCAAAATTAAATAAACATCAAATTAACTATACAGTAACAGAGAAAGAGTGTTTAGCTGCAATTCTCGCCATTCAAAAATTCAGGCCTTACATTGAGATGATGCCCTTCACCGTGGTGACGGATCATGCCAGTCAGCAGTGGCTAATGACGCTTAAGGACCTTAGCGGAAGATTAGCCAGGTGGTCGTTACAACTCCAGGCCTATGACTTTGAAATAAAGTACAAGAAAGGAGCTGAAAATGTCGTCGCAGACACCCTTTCAAGGATCGTGGAGGAACTGCAGGTATCACCCGAGTCGCTGCTGGGATTCCAAACCCTGGAGTTTGAGTCCAAGGAGTACCAAGACTTAATAGAAGAAGTACGAAGTCAGGAGCAGAAACTGCCAGACGTAAAAGTACACGATGGCTTAATTTTCAAGCGCATGAATCGCGACGACTTAGTTGATGAAGTGGAGGGCACAACCTGGAAGCTTTGGGTGCCTGAGCAACTGACTGCCGGAATGATCCACAAGGCCCATGTGGATGAGACGTCGGCGCACGGAGGCGTAACCAAAACACTGCACCGTCTGCGCAGACAGTTTTATTGGCCGGGCATGGCAATTCAAGTCAGGAATTTCATCAGAAAATGAGAAGTTTGTAAAGAGACAAAGGCACAAAACTATAGAATGCAAGTGGGAATCGGAGAAGAGGTTCATACTGACCGTCCTTTCCAGAAATTATACGTTGACTTCTTGGGAAAGTATCCTCGCTCTAAAAGTGGACACGCGTGGATTTTTGTCGTGGTTGATCACTTCTCAAAGTTCGCATTTTTGAAAGCAATGAAGGACGCCACCGCCAGTAATGTCGTGGACTTCCTCGTACACGAGATTTTTTTTAAGTTTGGTGTGCCCGAAGTGATCCATTCGGACAATGGCCGACAATTTGTCTCAAATGGATTCCAATCGATGCTGGAATCGTTTGGGATCACCCATCTACGCACACCAGTGTATTCCCCTCAAAGCAACGCCGCTGAGCGTGTTAATCGTACGGTTCTGGCTGCAATAAGAACGTATTTAGAACAAGATCACAGGCAGTGGGATGCATATTTACCTGAAATCGAAGTGGCCATCAGGAACGCCGTTCACGCCGCCACTGTGATGACTCCATTTTTTGCTGTCTTTGGACAGCACATGATGCTAAACGGCGCTAACTACAGATTGGCCAGAAAACTGAAGTCGCTGTCGGACCACGATATATCCGATCTGGAGGCGAAAGACAAGCTGGCGCTCATCCGTGAAAAGGTGAAGGAGAATTTGCATGCAGCGTATGAACGGAGCCAACGACGCTACGACCAGCGGGCTCGAACGTTACGTTTGGAGCCGGGACAAGAGGTGTGGAGGCGCAACTTCGCATTAAGCAACTTTGGCAAGTCTTATAACGCAAAGTTTGCTAGGAAGTTCCTGAAGAGTAGAGTTGTTCGAGCTGTGGGTAACAACGCATACGATCTGGAGGACCTGCAAGGACGGGCGTTGGGCGTATTCCACGCGAAAGATATCCGTGCATGAAGCGAGCAACCACACTGTCCAGGCAGCATGCTTCGGTGGTACATGCTGCAGTCATCTCATCCGGGCGGGTCTATCAGAATGTGGGTGTGGCCTTCGTTGGGCGCGGGATGTAAAAATATCCGGCTGGGGATCTGAAAGGATAGATGGGAGAAAAAAAAAGTCAGATTAGTTTAGTAAAATGCTCGCGTAGATGTTTCTAGAGTTGTCTCCATCTCCGCGGTGGTGTTACATTTGTTATTCGCTCGATAAGTAAACAAGGGAGATGATGGTTATCGATAGCGATATGCGGTCTGATGTGGTCAAATTTCCATGGGGTGGCAGCGCTGTCACTAGACTGGGGGAAAGTGGCGCCCTCTAGAGGAATCCTATGGAAGGTTGGGAAGCTTAGAACCGTTTCGCTTTCTCTTCCCACCCACTTGGTATTAGAGCATTCAAAAAAGGCCATTGACCCGATCTTGATGACTTTGAGGTAGGTCAGGTGCAGGGACAATTTGGGAAGTAGAACAAGCCTTTAAAGGGGGCCGCTGGCCAGTAGCGCGGGAGAAGCAAAAGCAAAGTCGGTGGAGTAGGCAGTGGCCCAAGAAAAAAATCTTTTATAAGACCACACATATGTATGTGCGTGAGAATCGAGAAATTTAAATTAGTGAACCGACAGATAAATCAAATTTGGCGAAACTAAAAGTGAGTGATGGTGGCCATGGAGTTTGCGTGGATGGCAGACTAACCTAAGGTCTAATTTTTTTTTCTTGCGTAGCGTGGTCGAAGCGCTGGATCGGGTCGGCCACGGCAATTCCGTCTATGTGCTGGAAAGTGTTTGAAGCGGGAGTTGGCTCAACGGAGGGTGTCCGGTTCGCCCAGGAAGGATTCGGTGCTACTGCAGTGGAGACCCAACAAGAGACTGGTAGCGTTCTCTGCCCACCATCCTGGACGCCGGTTCATCATAATTGCAATCTCCCGGTGGCGTCATTCAATGTGAGTCCGTTCCAACTACACCCCCTTATATGAATTACCTTTTGAAATTGGCCAAACATACATAAAGACGAGAGCAGCGGTCTTTGTTTTTGAAGCCTTCCAGGGGAGGCATATTTATTTATTTATTTTCTATAGAAGAGAAAAAAAACTACCTTTATATATATATATATTCCATGCAAACGTGCTAGTATAAATTAATCAGTTCCTTGTCTATTATATTTATGTCTTAAGTAAATATTCGTCCTTCGTGAGCACACGGAGCCATATCGGTCGGCAGACCTTTCTTATATGTAAACGCAGGAAAAGGGGAGGGAAGAAACAAGAAAAAGGAGCGTGTAAAAAAAAGGGGGAAAGCAAAATATAATTTAAACATCACCAAAATTGTGATCGCTCCTGGTCCCTGCATAAAGAGCTCTTTAGGTAGGTAGGGTAATTTAAGCGACGTTTGCCACAAATTTCACGCCAAAACTCCCGCACAAAAAAAAACCCTTTTGTTGTTTCCGCGTACCCCTCGAATGTGTGGAGTATCGGAGTAGGTTTGCCAGATGCTTGTCGATTGAAGGCCCATGTGCACAGCGAGCGGCGATTGCGTCTAGTCCTAGCAACGAATCTATGTATCTGTATGAAGCAAAAGAAAAAATGTTAAATTAAGGAAATAATGTCACATCGTAAATTTGTTAAATTTGTTAATAATTACCATATGTATTGAATCCCGATGGAGTGCTAAATATTAATGGGTGGGGAAGGAAGGATCGTGGTTGCCGCCATGGGCTGAAGTAGGTCATGTAGGAGAAGCCAGCGTTCATGGGCAGCTGGAGGATAGGTCCGCTGCAGGTAGGGTGGGAACGCCAGGGCTCCGATAAGGAGACCTATTCTGGAAGAGAAGGACTCGGTGTTTATGTAGTAATGTTGTTTGCCTTTTTGTAGTTTCTGTTAGTAATGTAAAAAAATGTTGATTAGTGATGTCAAGTGTAGGAATCGTTTGGATGGAGGCATTGTTCGGGCTGTAGGGCATAGGGATGGGACCACCCCTGGGAACCGTTGAGCCAGCCGGCTTAGCCCTTCGGGAAAAAAGCAGTTCCGTAACAATATAATTAACATTTAATGGACTAATCAATAAACCCTTTACTTCATCTTTAGCTGTTCCTTTCAGGCCTTTTTGCAACCTTAACAAATTTTCCAAATTTGTATACCCATATGCGTTGGACGATTCCCAAAACATTGTGGAAAACAGCATTGTAGAAAAAAACAGGAAAAGCTTCTGGGTTGCCATTGAACACCGGCAAGTCTATTAATTTTCTTGGATTTATATATGGGGAGAGTTGCGATTCGAACCTATTGCCATTGACATTAACCATCCCCATTGAACCACCACCACCATTTTGCCCATACATACCAAGACCATGTGCACCTCTAGCAGCGCCAACACCATTTGCGCCTGCAACAGCGCCAAGACCATGTGCACCTCCAGCAGTGCCAAGACCATGTGCGCCTCCAACAGCGCCAAGACCATGTGCACCTCCAGCCGTGCCAATACCATGTGCGCCCCCAACAGCGCCGGAACCATGTGCGCCTCCAACAGCGCCAAGACCATGTGCACCTCCAGCAGTGCCAATACCAAATGCGCCTCCAACAGCGCCAGAACCTTGTGCACCTCCAACAGCGCCAAGACCTTGTGCACCTCCAGTAGTGCCAGTACCAAATGCGCCTCCAACAGCGCCAGAACCATGTGCGCCTCCAACAGCGCCAAGACCATGTGCGCCTCCAACAGCGCCAAGACCACGTGCACCTCCAGCCGTGCCAATACCAAATGCGCCTCCAACAGCGCCAGAACCTTGTGTACCTCCAACAGCGCCAAGACCTTGTGCACCTCCAGTAGTGCCAGTACCAAATGCGCCTCCAACAGCGCCAGAACCATGTGCGCCTCCAACAGCGCCAAGACCATGTGCGCCTCCAACAGCGCTAAGACCATGTGCACCTCCAGCCGTGCCAATACCATGTGCGCCTCCAACAGCGCCAGAACCATGTGCGCCTCCAACAGCGCCAAGACCATGTGCACCTCCAGCAGTGCCAAGAAAATTTGCGCCTCCAACAGCTCCATCCAGTACGATGGTAGACCATTTAGGAATTGCACCGCTTTCTTTGGACGGTTTATTAACATGTCTGTGCACATCGCCATGTTGTCCAGCTGAATCTTCAATTGCTTCTTTTGCAGATTTGTGTTCCAGTCCTGTCAACCTTTTCTCCATGTTGCCCACCTGGCCGGCCAATTCTGCTAGAGAAGCTGACATATTTTTCAGCATGCCCATAACTTCCCGCAAGAGTTCCTCGTTTGAATCCTTTTTCTTTGAGTTGTCGATAACTGTATACTCTAACTCCAATCCTATCTCGTCCTTTGTTTCCTCCAAGTCGGATGCCATCTCGTCATCTGATTTTGATTGACCGGTTGGCGTCGGTGTGGATTTACCAGCCATTTGGCTCGAATCAAATTCCAAGCGTTTCTTACTGCGTAAATTCATCTGCCTCTTCACTCACACGCACAAACTTGTCATATGTATGGGTGAATTTCACCACTAGGTAATTGCGTTTTATGCTTCTCGAATTTTCTGCTTGCAGCTTCTTGACGATCACGCGTTTACAGTTAATGTAAATATTTAGTCCGTCGGAAGTTCAATTATAAAATGTTTACGGACGACTCTTGCACGTTCAGCACTTTTATCACTTTAAATAAAAAATGTCAAAGTTTAAGTAAAAATGTTCACAGGCGTTTGAATTAAACTTTGATGCCACCTCATGTGGCTATGACCAGTTCGAACTATGACTTGCCACCCATTGGCCAATAACACAAACAACACCAAATAGAATAGCTTAAGTTTATTATCCAGACAGATAGGATACAAGGATTACTAATCGACGTAGTATAAACTATGTACTAAAAGCAATAGCTAGAGCTAGATCTAGATCTAGAGCTAGAGCTACAGCTAGAGCTACAGCTAGAGCTACAACTAGAGCTACAGCTAGAGCTACAGCTAGAGCTACAGCTAGAGCTACAGCTAGAGCTACAGCTAGAGCTACAGCTAGAGCTACAGCTAGAGCTACAGCTAGAGCTACAGCTAGAGCTACAGCTAGAGCTACAGCTAGAGCTACAGCTAGAGCTACAGCTAGAGCTACAGCTAGAGCTACAGCTAGAGCTACAGCTAGAGCTACAGCTAGAGCTACAGCTAGAGCTACAGCTAGAGCTACAGCTAGAGCTACAGCTAGAGCTACAGCTAGAGCTACAGCTAGAGCTACAGCTAGAGCTACAGCTAGAGCTACAGCTAGAGCTACAGCTAGAGCTACAGCTAGAGCTACAGCTAGAGCTACAGCTAGAGCTACAGCTAGAGCTACAGCTAGAGCTACAGCTAGAGCTACAGCTAGAGCTACAGCTAGAGCTACAGCTAGAGCTACAGCTAGAGCTACAGCTAGAGCTACAGCTAGAGCTACAGCTAGAGCTACAGCTAGAGCTACAGCTAGAGCTACAGCTAGAGCTACAGCTAGAGCTACAGCTAGAGCTACAGCTAGAGCTACAGCTAGAGCTACAGCTAGAGCTACAGCTAGAGCTACAGCTAGAGCTACAGCTAGAGCTACAGCTAGAGCTACAGCTAGAGCTACAGCTAGAGCTACAGCTAGAGCTACAGCTAGAGCTACAGCTAGACCTACAGCTAGAGCTACAGCTAGAGCTACAGCTAGAGCTACAGCTAGAGCTACAGCTAGAGCTACAGCTAGAGCTACAGCTAGAGCTACAGCTAGAGCTACAGCTAGAGCTACAGCTAGAGCTACAGCTAGAGCTACAGCTAGAGCTACAGCTAGAGCTACAGCTAGAGCTACAGCTAGAGCTACAGCTAGAGCTACAGCTAGAGCTACAGCTAGAGCTACAGCTAGAGCTACAGCTAGAGCTACAGCTAGAGCTACAGCTAGAGCTACAGCTAGAGCTACAGCTAGAGCTACAGCTAGAGTTACAGCTAGAGCTACAGCTAGAGCTACAGCTAGAGTTACAGCTAGAGCAGCAGTTCTGTTATGCAAGCTATGGCGCAAAAGAAAGCACAAATTTGAATCATATACTAATTCTACATTTTTTTGGACTGATTCACAGATAGTGCTGCACTGGCTTAGGATGCATTCCTCACAGCTCAATTGTTTTGTCGCTAATCGAGTGGCAGAAATTCAGGAAAAGTCCTCTGATGTCATATGGCGACATGTAACCGGAAAAAGTAATCCGGCAGATATCAAGAACAATATGGATCACTGGTATTTGGTATCCGACTCTTCAGCCGCAAGCTTCACTGAACACCAAAATTGAAGAAGCAGAACAGTGACATTCAAGTGCAGCGGTAGTGGCAACGAGGGAAATCTCAATGGCACCATCTTCGAGGATATTGTCAACAAATTTGAATCTTGCCGTATTCTTCGATTCACCGCTTATGTGCTTCGAGTATTCAACAAGGTTCCAGCAGACAACACTATGAATGTGGAAAGAGCATTGCACTAACACTTTCATTCTCTCGTCAAATCTCTTCGTTTCTCGCAGAGGCACTCCACATCGCATATGCTGCGATAATGCTACAACCGATTCAAACAGGAGCTCTTCAGTCAGCAAACCAAACTTGATTTGGAAACTTTCAGCAACGACAGTGGTGTCGAGTTTCCCTTCATCCCGCCTCGAGCACCACTGTAGTAAAACCAAGGCAGCAAACCTCTAAAATTTTGTAGAAGGTTCGGTCCGGGGGTTCGAACCCCTTGTAAAGTCTAAGGTTCAGTTCTCGGACCGGTTCCTGGAACCCCAAGATTTTGGTTTGAACCTCGGTTTGCTTGAACATAAAAAAATACTTCCGATTCATTAATACTTATTTTTATACAAGTTACTCGTAGAGTAAAAGGATATACTAAAGTCGTGCAAATGTATGTAACAGACAGAAGGAATCATTTCCGACCATTTAAAGTATATATATTCTTGATCAGCATCAACAGCCGAGTCGATATAGCCATGTCCGTCTATCCGTCTGTCTGTATGAACACCTAGATCTCAGAGACTAGAAGAGCTAGAGCAACCAAATTTGAAATGTAGACTCCTATTGTCTGCACGCAGGTCAAGTTTATTTCAAATTTTTGCCACGCCCACCCTCGCCCCCACAATAAAAAATGTTGAACAACTCCCACAATTTTTGAGATATTAATCTCAATTTTAAAACTTACATTTATATTCGCAACATCTTTATGCCCTGAAATTCATCAAGATCAGATGATAAATAGCGGAGTAAAAAAATGTTGCATACTTTTCGGCTGTCTCACCTCAGGTACACAGGAAGGCTATTAAACATTTCTTTCCATAAGTAACGGGTATATCGTAGTTCGTTAGAGCCGTCTTTAACTTACGCTCTCGTTTAAAATAATATTCTTTATTTCAATAATGTAATTTTAATTATCAAATTTATTAACTGACACTTATAGCTTTTGTTATGTTCAGTTCCTGTCCCATTGAGGAGGTCCGTGCTCTCTGTTGGCACGCTGGCAGCCCGGCTCGGCTGGTCGTATGCGGGGTGGTCCTCCAGAGCACCTTCACACTCAACGCTGAACAATCACAATACATTTATAGTTTCGTGCCATCCACTCTAATCAAAAAAAGCTCGTCTTTTTATCAGTCCGACCCGCCCACAAACCAGCTAACCACTTTACTTGCATTCATACGTCCCCTACTCAAGCATCCATCCGAACCCCCAAAAAGCAACACTCGAAACTACTAGATACATGCATCTATTCACACCCCACTATTCACAAAGCACTCTCGAAATGTACACTCACACTCACTCACCCAACCATACACACTCACGCCTCAGCTGAATATCTTTCACACACACATGCACCCATACAAACAAACGCCCCTAAGTAGTTCTCTGGCTTGATCAGCAGTTGCTGATCGGCGGCTTGGCCTACCCACCCCTATCCACACAGTCGCGTGGCCTTGGACTAGCTTTGGCCAGAATTTGCTAGTCCCCTATTGCTGTCTTAGTCCGTCTTTAGTCACAAGTAATTGTGCTTGGCTGTATTTTTGCTCTCATCGCCGCACCAGCGCAGACACCCCCTTCCATCCCAACTCCAATAAAAATTAGTTTAGCAATTCATGATTTTTTTCAATTTAAGACGTTATAATTAAATAGGAATACATATGCTTCATGTTGCTAATACAACTTCTAAATTCTAGCCTATAGTTATTTTTACAAAAGCTTCAGTGCTTAATATTTCATATTTATTTCTTTTCTTATATTTTTCTTTTATATATTTATACCCTTGCAAAGGGTATTATAATTTTGCTCAGAAGTTTGCAACGCATAGAAATATTCATTTCCGACCCCATAAACTATATATATTCTTTATAGGGCGACGAACTGAGTCGATTGAGCTTTGTCCGAACGTCTGTCTGTCTGTCCGTCTGTCTGTCCGTCTGTCTGTCTGTCCGTCTGTTTCTACGCAAACTAGTCTCTCAGTTTTAAAGCTATCGAACTGAAATTTTGCACAGAGTCTTCTTTTTACTGCACGCTGCTAATATGTCGGAACCGACCGGATCAGATGACTATATCTTATAGCTGCCATAGGAACCATCGGTAAAAAAATGGGTCTTAGTGAGAGAAACTTTTTTGTTCTTAATGTAAGCGTTCCCAAACACGGTTATTATTAATATTATATGCTTTCAAACAGATTTGCAAACTTTGGTCAAAAGCGGATGACCATATCTTATAGCTGCCATAGGACCGATCATTCGGAAAATGGGTCTTACTGAGAAAAACTTTTTTGGTTTCAATGTTAGCGTCCTCAAGCTCTTCTATAATTAATATTATATGCTTTCAAAGAGATTTGCAAATTTTGGTTAAAATCGGATGACTATATCTTAGGGCCATAGGACCGATCGGTCGGAAAATGGGTCTTAGTGAAAAATTGTTTTTGTTTTCAATTTTATCGATCTTAATCTTGGCGAGCTGGTTGGTTAACTAACCTCCTTTGTGGTGTGGTGTGTCCCTGTTTTAAAGTTATGTACCAACATAGCGAGACCTAGAGCTGGCAAAAAATTTGAAGGTTTTAATTAACATTAAGGTCATTAAAACATACATGCGGCGATTGTTAATTTGATATGTTTTCAAAAAGATTCGCGAAATTTGGTCGAAATTAGATGTTCATCTGACGGAAAATGAAAGAAAAGAAAATGGATTTTAGTTACAAAAGTTTTTGATTTTTATCTAAGCGTTCTTAAACTCTGTCATTTCAAAAACAACTTTTGCAAGGGTATAAAAACTTCGGCACAGACGAAGTTAGCTTGGCCTTCTCGTTTTTTTTTTCAAACTAGCAGTTGGGGCCTTCCCATACAAAAGAAAATAAATCTGCCCAAAAAAAAAAGAAAAACCGTTCGGTTTTTGCTTACATTTAAATCATCGCTTGCATCCTCTTAATTCAAACGCATGCAAACGGGGACTTTTTAAACTTGCTGCTTGCCTGGTATTTGAGATATTATTGCTCAACTGGTTAGGTCATTTTTGGTCTAATTCTCCGCAAATTTGGATATGATTATGTATTAATCTACACTTCATTAGAAATTGCCCTAAGCGATAGTGCTAGCGTTCTTTAATTTCCCCTTCCCCCTAGCTCTCCTAGCATTGCCCCCGAATCTCTCTCTCCCACCTCCACAGTGTACACGTCGGACCAGCCGAAGTCTTCGCCTTCGCCAGTGCTAGACGCTCTTGGTGTCCGTGCTTTGTTGTAGGTCTTTTATTCCTCTCCTTGATATGCAGACAAAGCGGTACTGCTGGATGCGCCTGGTAGTTTTAGGTGGTGGTGTTGGTTATTGGCCTAGCGAGAGCCAATTCGCCGTGCATAGATTGCGGATGATTAGGTCGGTGAACCCCGGATGCTTCGCCTTCTGCAAGTGAGTTTTCAGCTGTGATCCCATTCTAAGCTGTAGAGAGTTCACTTGCCTGATTTTGCCGTTATACATATACAAATAAAAAATGTATAAAAAAATGTTGCTGCTGGGTTAGCTTTCTTCCTTCTGAGTATCTGTTGGATTGGTTGTTTTTCTTTTTTTTTTATTTTTTTTACAATTTTGGCGCCTTGGATGGATGTTTGCTTGAGCGAAGAAACACGTCGGCCGTGCCCTTTCAAGCTGGGCCTTTCGCCTTCTTTGCTGACTTTTTGTTTGTTGCACTCTTTTTTCTTAATTTTTTTCTTTAATTTTTACACATTTAATAAAAATTGCTATTGCAATGCTCTGGGCTTCGACTTCTGTTCCAGATAACTGACTGTCAGGCTGATCGGTTACTATCCAATAAATTTCTTAGTACTGTCTTCGCTGCCTGTGGACCATCGGCAACTGTCTGAGCGAAGCAATACAGGCACACCTGCCTACAACGGTTGCTAGCCAACAGGCGTACATAACAGGCTCGGACTTATCGATGCCTCCTGGTACGGAGTAAGTCCGCAAAAAAATCTATGTAGCCTGCTCCCAATCCATTCCTGTCCTGCAAAAAGGTGTGGCCTCTGTCCACGACCCTGAGGTTTCCTTCTTTATGTGGTGAACAGATCTTTAGCGTGAAACAAACCAACACTACGGCATTGGCTATCTCCGAGTTCATATAATGACTGCCCTTTTCGTTGCAAAACTACACAACGTACTCTGTTAGGACCATCTTCGCATTGTATCCATCTGCCTTGTTGCTCTGCCTGAAGTTCCGTCTATACACGACTTGGCCTACTGAGTATTTTACTTCTCTGCTGCGGGTATTATAAGTTTTCTCAGCTCTCTGGTGAGCCTGTTCGAGTTCCTGATACACCTTCTGCCTGATCAAGGCCATTTTATCAGCTTGGAGCAAGTCCTGATCCGCTGCTCGAATCCCTCCAATTTGCTTCAAAATGTATGCTGTGCCGTGCGTTACCATACGGGCCCCAAACATCGCATAAAATGGTTCCATTCCTATGGAACTGTGCCACCCACTCCGCAAAGCGCACTCTAACTGACTAAGATGGATATCCCAGGTCCGCTGATCTGTTCCAATCGAAGCTCTTAGCATTTGTAACACAGAACGGTTAACTCTTTCTGCTGCGTTTGCTTGTGGCGAGTAGAAACCGGTCCTTATATGGTTTACACCATATCTCTCCAGAAATTCTGCGATTATTTTTGACACAAATTGTTTCCCATTATCCGAATGTACGAATTCTGGGACACCAAATTGATCAAATGTGTGCCCCTCAAGGAAACGCACGACTTCTTCTGCAACTGCTTTGCGCATGGGATGTAGCCAAACAAACTTGGAAAAGTGGTCTAGGCACCCAAAAACCACAGTGTTTCCGGCTTTTGTTCTCGGATAAGGTCCCATAAAGTCAATATACAGCCTCTGCACCGGTCTGTCAGTGAGATGCTGCTGTCCCATTGATGGTCTGGTCGCTGGTGGATTTGTCCCTTTGCAGATTTCGCACTCCTTCACCAATTAATGCACATCTGACACCAATCCAGGCCAATAATATACCTGTCGCAGTCTCGCTATGGTCTTATGAACTCCTCCATGGCCAGCTGCTTTTGCATGATGTGCTCTCCATACCAAATCCTCTCGCAACTCCTCTGGAACCCATAACTTCCACGCCCTATCATCGTCTATCGGATTCCCGTTTCTAAAGGCAGTCCTTTTGTATAAAAATCCGTCTGATGTGCATAAATCAGGGAAATTTTCATTCTTCTCTTCGGCTGCTTTCACCAATGCCAGATACTCGTCCGTCTTGAAAGCAGTATCCTGCAAATTATTTTGCACATCCATGTCCTTTGCTGTTCCCACCTTAATCACATCCATGTGTATTCGCGAAAGAGCATCTGACACTACATTTTGCGACCTTCGCCTGTGTTCGATCGAAAAATCGTAGGCTTAACGTTTTAAACTCCATCGAGCAAGTCTTCCTGCCAAATCCTTTTACCCCATTAGCCACTTCAGGCTGGCGTGGTCAGTGCTCACCCTAAAAGGCATGCCTTCTACATAAGCCCGGAATTTGTTAACGCTAGGTACGGCTGCGTAGCATTCCAGCTCGGTTATGCTGTAATTTCTTTGAGCCTTATTTAACTTGGCCGACATGTAGGCTATAGGGGGCTCATTGCCTTGCTCATCCACTTGAAAAAATACTCCTCCCACACCAGTTGTTGACGCATCACATTGTATAACAAAAGGCTTTGCAAAATCCGGAGTGACCAAAACTGAAGCTAAGACCATGCCAGCCTTCAGTGCCTCAAATGCCTTCACCTCTTCTGCTCCTAACGCAAACTGCTTGATCGGATCCTTGCTCAAACTGTCATGGAGTGGTGCTGCTAACACTGCATAGTTTTGGATAAACCTCCTGTACCACCCAGTCATACAGAAAAACCTGCGCAGCTGTTTTGCTGTTTTGGGCTCAGGAAAGTCTTGAACAGCTTTTATTTTGGAGTCATCCGTTTTAATATACCCGCCTCCTACTACATATCCCAGGTACCCTGCTTGCTTATAGCAAAATTTGCTCTTATCGACATATATCGTAAGTTTCGCCCTGGTCAAGCATCCACTAACCTGTCTCAGCATTTCCATATGTGTCTCAAAGGAAGGGGAACATACCAATAAATCATCCAGGTAAACAAACACGTTTTGTCGTAGGGAGGGTGGGATGACTTTGTCCATTAGACGGCACATCCTTTGCGCAGCGTTACATAGCCCAAGGGCGTGAAGTGGTACAGAGGCCGTCCAGGTACCGTAAATGCTGTGTTCTCTCTGCTCTTTTTCTCCAATGGGATTTGCCAAAACGCGTCCTTGAGGTCTATCGCTGAGATATAGTGCGTGTCCTGTAAGCGACTGAGAATTCCCTCTATGTGTGGGAGTGGATAGGTATCTTTTATTGTGCATTCGTTGACTTTTCGGGCATCTAAACACATTCTCACTTTGACCTCTTTCACTACCAAAGTAACAGGCGCGCTCCAGCTGCTTTTACTTTCCTCTATTACATCTAACTTTGGCATACGGTCTATTTCTCCAAACAATAGTGCTTGTTTTGCTGGGGATATTGGGTAATGGCGTTGCTTCATAGGAATCCCTTCATTTGTAACCTCGATAACGTGTTCTTCTAAGTCTGTCCTTCCCAATCCTAGTATTTCGCAGGATGGAAAAGTCTGTTTGACCAGTTCAAGTTGCTTCTCTTGTATAGCAGAAAGTATACGTGGAGCATACGCTGTTTCGGGACGCTCAGGCTCTTCTAAAACAACCATTTCACTCACACTGTGGTTCTTATCTTTCTTCGGATTACAATTTACCCCACTCATCTGTAATGGGTTAATGATGGCCAGTCCGAACTCTCTCCAAAAATCAATTCCGAAATAAAAAGCTTGCTGCAACGCTGGTACTACTAAAAACTCTAAATCTTTTGTGAAACCATTCCACAGAACCGGAAGGGTCGCGATGCCCTTCACTAGGGTTTCTCCTCCATCAGCTGTGCGCACTTTCTGCCCCGCCATTCGTCTCATTTTTTCTTCTCGACCTTGCAGAAATAACTTCGCTCCTTTACCGATGCAGTTTGCACTGGCTCCAGAATCTAGCAAGGCTATGACTTCCTCTCCATCGACTTTAGTTTTTGCGAAAACCCGGTTGTCATCCTCCATCGAAACAACTGATGCAACCACTTTCGTTTTAAGAGCCTTGGCATCGGCGTCTCTCTGCCGTAGCTGCTGAATTTTTGGAAAATTCCGACTATCCTTTCTTCTTCTTCGTCTTCCCCAAATATTCTCGCGCGAGCTTCCTCATACTTCTTTAGCCTCTGGTGCAGGCTTTTGGATGGGAAAATTTGAGTTGGCGCTGGCGCAAGTTTTTTTTGCTTTTATTGATGGTGGGGCTGTGTTGCCTGCAGAGGAGGTCCCGTTGCCCCTGGCAGGCTGCTCTGGAAAACCGGCGCAGTCACCTCCAAATACGACTCCGATTTACTGCAGATGAAACATTTGGACTCCCCAGATGCCTGCCTCCAATAGAAATCACTGGGCCTGCCACAGGTGAAGCAAAGGTACAGATGGAACAGAGATGGGCAATATGCTTCTCCTGCCGGTGTTTTTCGTGCCTGCCGTCCACTGTCAACTTCAGGTCCCCTTCCTCTATGAGTCCCTTTTTGGTGGTTAAAGCCGGTTCTATTGCTTTGTCGCTGTGTCCCTTGTATGGCATCAACCTCAAAGCTTTCCGTGTACTGCTCTTCTCGTTCTGCGCTTAGCTCATTTACCTGCCTAGGCCTTGGTCTTCTCTCTTTAAGCAATTTCTCTGCTTTAGCTCCTTCTCACCTGAATCCTGCTAGGGTCTGTACAGAATAGGAATAGAGGAGCCCTCCCATCCGTGTATTTAAATTTTCCTTAAGAATCCCTACTAGGTTGGCTTCGGGAATCTTTTTCTGTAATTTAAAATGCAAGTTATGAACCTCCATGTAATACTCCTCGAACGATTCATTATGTCCCTGCTTTCTTTCCATTATCTCTTTGATCGTGACATAGTCATTGTCCAACGTGGACAAAACGGCCTTCAACTCTCCTTTCAGCGCTTCCTAACCAAATTCTGGATCCTCCGCCCGATCTTCAATGATCTGCCAGTACCATTTGGCTGCTGCTCCCGCTAAAAGGCAATGGAACTCTCTGAATATCTGGCTTGTTAGCAACCCATACTGCTTCTGCATCCTTTCAACTCTAAAGATGAAACACTCGACGGTCATACCTCTTCCGGACCCATCGAACTTTATGTTCCAGCGATCTAAACCGGCTGCGGGCCTTGTAGCTTCCCATTTGTTAACTGCCTGGTCTGTAGACTGTTCGGCAGACCCTTCTCTAAACGACTGCGAATTAGGGTGGAACATTTGTTGGGTTGTGGGCGGTTGGCTTTGCTGCGTTTGATGCCTGTCTTGCTGTGTCTGGTGCTGGAACGGGTACTGACTCGATGCCATCCTGGTGAATGCTGGAGTTGCTTCTTCGTTGCTTCGACTAAATTCTCGCGATGCTTCCATGTCGACCACTCTGTTGTTTAAAACTGCCACCTGAGGCCGTAGTCCCCCTTTTGCGTGTACCATGTCATCATTTTTAAGCACCAGCGCTGCTACCATCCTTGAAACTTTACTAAGCTCCGTTTCTTCTCCTCGCTGATTGTTAAGTTCTGCGGCATTGGAACTTCTCTGTGTTGATACGTCAGGTGAACACCCCCAACTGCTTCTTGCTTCTCTTCCTCAATCAAGCTGCTGCAATTCCCTAGGCCTCCTAGGTGCTCCAATCTGCTCCCTAAACTTAAAGCTTGGTCGGTCTCCGTGTGCGTTCCGGCTTGCACATGTATTGAGTCGCGCCTTGGTGGGATATAATTCATATCCGACAGTCTTTGCAATTCGCGGTTAACAGCTGGTGCAGTATTTGGGTTCAGCTGAAATTCTTCGGGAGGCGCCGAGCTGCGTGTAAACCGCTAAGGTGGCTGTCCTCGCCCTGTCTTGCCTTTCCCTCTAACCATCTTTCTAACCCGTTCACCCTATGACCTATACTATATTTGGATGTTGAAATATCAGCTACTCACTATATTATCTTTTCTCTTTGGTATTCAGTTAAGAGAAAAATTCAAACAAACATCTGAAATCCCTATTTATCTTCAAGTAAATAAGAAAATATATGTAAACAAATTAAACCGTAAAACTAATAGGTATATTATATAAATGATATGAAATATAAGTTGGAGTTGGTCTAAAAAAAAGGGTGTCTGCACTGACTTGCTAAGCCAAAGCAGATACTAGTCTGTCCTAAAAAAGTTGTATTACTTTACTTTCTGTCCACCCCCACCCCCGTCATTGAGCCTGAATTGCAGCCTACCTCATCCATTCCATTCAAATTTTCCCAGGCAATGGAGTAGCAGTTGTCGTTTTGCTGCCCATACTATCCCACCCAGTGGAACGCTTCAACTCTGCAAATTAACACATCGCTAAGAGCGAGGCATCCACTATTAATTTCCCCCCCCAAAAATCCTCTGAAATAATATAAATAAAAATATATAAAAAAAACATATATATTTTATTCATATAATTCATCAGCCAGCTCTCAGTGTCTATGTTCGAAAACGATTTGAGCACTGTGGAGCTACAATTGTCTCCTAATTTTCATACAGAACGTTTTCTTGCTCGCCTCACAATCACCACTGGCATTGCCAATGACCGTCGGTAGCCAGCCACTAAAAAATATTCCCTAAAAAAAAATACCAAAAAAATACTGAATTTTAAAAACAGTTTATACAAAAAAAATGGTCTGTCCTTGCACGACCGTTGGGCGCCAATTGTTATGTTCAGTACCTGTCCCATTGAGGAGGCCCGTGCTCTCTGAAGGTGTTCTGGAGGACCACCACGCATACGGCGAGCCGAGCCGGGCTGCCAGCGTGCCAACAGAGAGCACGAGCCTCCTCAATGGGACAGGTACTGAACATAATACTTTTGGGAACTGCTTAGTTTAGGTTAATAAGCATTATATCTTTTCTGAGCTGTTCATCTATAAGCCTAGTACTGAGGGTGTTCGAATTTTCGTTCAGCTGTCAAATCCCATATAAAAACAAGAAAGAAAGTCGGTCAAGCCCGACTATAACATACTCTGTACCCTTACACGCATTTGCTCACGAGTCAAACGGCCAGTTAACACCTCCCACCCACCCCACCCATAACAACAACGTTTCGTTCAAGACAAGCAATCTTAGTGAGAGAGAGAAACTATTAGAGCGCACAACGCGGTGCGCTCTCTAAGTTTCTCTCTCTCTCTCTCTCGTACTAAGATTGCCTCTGCTGAACGGTTATGGTATGTTGCTGTGGTTATGGGTGGGGGGGTGGTAGGTGTTAACTGGCCGTTTTTTGCTCATAACTCGAGTATCGTTCATCCGATCTGTATCATTCCTTCAGCAAATCGATAAATAATTTTGATTACTAGATATCTCTAGAAGGTACGAATCTATCATCAAAACTGTGGAAGATACTCGTTTTTTCCAAATTGCGGGGGCAGGAGGGTGCGTATCAAAAATTGAAAATAAGCTTGATCTGCCTGCAAGTATAAGAAATATATGTCCCATACATGTCAAACCTCTATCTCTTACCATCTCTGAGATCTCTTCGTTCATACGGACGGACGGACAGACAGACAGACGGACAGACGGACATGGCTATAGCGACTCGGCTGTTAATGCTGATCAAGAATATATATACTTTATAGGGTCGGAAACGATTCCTTCTCCCTGTTACATACTTTTGCACAAACTTAATATACTCTGTGTACCTTTGGTACAGAGTATAAAAATAGCTTAAGGTATTCTTCCTTGCCTTGTTCTGTAGTTTGGTACCCAGTAAGCCAAGCAATACACACAAGGAATTTTGTGAGTTGCCACATCGATTGCTTGTGTGGACTGTATCGAACAGCTGAGATTCCTTCAAGAGATATTGTGCAGTCATTTTTTCCTTGTGTCAGTTGTCAAATTGAAATGGAAGGCAAATCTAAAAAAATGGAGCGCAAGACTAAAAATCGTCTGCAAAGATTCAGCGAATGTGTTGATTGGCAGTTCGCTGACAAAATGGCTTTCCTGCCTAATATGTAACTAATAAGTCTTTCCGGTCACCAGCTCTGCAATATCAATCCAGCCCAATGAGGAGAGCATGTTTTCCGATGACATTTTAGAGTTTCACTCTACAAACTCTACATTACCCTCATATTCCTATGTAAGTTAAACATTTGGATATAAAGATATGCGAAGATATTGACAAATTGTCTTTCTCAGCAGGCAAAAGGGACCGAAAAGCGGAAGGGTGGAACAGCCCTTAGTACCCGATGAGTTGTTGAGAATAATGTAATCATCTTTTGAAAAAAAAGAAGAGGAAAAGGACTTAACCCGACCAATCTTCCCTTTGCTAAGCCAGTTGCCCTCCGACGTGGCCGCTATGATGGAGGTGCAAATTACAATTTTCCTTTTTGAGTCAGTAAAGGCTCACAAAGAAAAATAAACAATAAAATAATCAAAATAATTAATAGTATAATGTTGATAGTTAGCGACCTTTCTAAATTGTAGAAATTTGAGTATTGCCGGCTCTAGGTCAAGTGAAACACACAAAATTGTATGTTTTTGTGTGTTTCACTTGACCTAGAGCCGGCAATAGTTTAATATTATAAATTTATATGATAAGAATATTATAAACGAGAGCGTAAGTTAAAGTCGGCTCTAACCGACTTCGATATACCCGTTACTCATGGAAACAAATGTTTATTAGCCTTCCTGTATGCCTGAGGTGGGTCAGCCGAAAAGTATGCAACATTTTTTAACTCGGCTATTTATTATCCGCCAGATATTAATAGACATTTGTGCAATTACTAAATCCAACATAAATGACTTCAAATTCATCACGATAAACAGATCAGACAACAAAACTTTTGAAAACATCGGTCAAGCCCGACTATTACATACTCTGCACCCTTAATGTCGCAGCTCGAAGTTGGTCACGAGTCAAACGGCCAGTTAACACACAACGCACATTGCAGTGCGCTCTCTAAGTCTCTCTCTCTCTCTCTCTCTCTCTCTCTCTCTCTCTCTCTCTCTCTCTCTCTCTCTCTCTCTCTCTCTTTTACTAAGATTGCTGCTGAACGCAATGCTTAGGTTATGGGTGGGGTGGGTGGTGGGTGTTAAATGACCGTTTTTTGCTCATAACTTGAGTATCGTTCATCCGATCTTTATCATTCCTTCAGCAAATCGATAAATAATTTTGAGTACTAGATATCTCTAGAAAGTACGAACCATCTTCCAAATTGCGGGGGCGTGAGGGGGCGTGGCAAAAATTGAAAATAAACTTGATCTGCGTGCAGACAATAGGAGTCTACATTTCAAATTTGGTTGCTCTAGCTCTTCTAGTCTCTGAGATCTAGGTGTTCATACAGACAGACGGACGGACGGACAGACGGACAGACGGACATGGCTATATCGAATCGGCTGTTGATGCTGATCAAGAATATATTTACTTTATATGGTCGGAAATGATTCCTTCTGCCTGTTACATACATTTGCACGACTTTAGTATACCCTTTTACTCTACGAGTAACGGGTATAAAAATGAAATAAAAATTGGAATATTGGTAACACCAGCAGCATCATTTTGCCAAGTTACAGACCGGATCTCTGAGTTGACAAAATTTCTAATTGTATTCCGCACATGTTTGGAACTGGGTCGACTGTTGTGTGTGGTGGGCTGTCTGCCGTCGAAGCGTCTTTTTTAGGCCCTGTGCGCATCATGTAGTTGTGGAAAGCGCAATAGGATGGTACAATTTTTTTTAGCTCTATTTGGCAGAAATTGCAACATCCTCCATGTTGTGTATTGGGCCTCACTTAATTTAAATATTTTAGTTAAGCATGTATGTTTTAACGACCTTTATGTTAATTAAAACCTTCAAATTTTTTGCCGGCTCTGTTTTAAAGGTTATGTACCAACATAGCGAGACATAGAGCCGGCAAAAAATTTGAATATTTTAGTTAAGTCAAAGTACAAATCAGCTGCCCAATTTATTTATTTTCGGTTTTTGGTATTTTTTAGGGTATCTGGCCACACTGCCTTTTACATTCCACAAAAGGAATATCTAGCTAATTTCTTGAAGGAAAACTCGAACGCCCTCAGTACTAGGCTATACCAGCTCTTATGTCAGAAAGATCAAACTTAAGTGTTGAAAGGGCGCGTTCTACTGATAACTGATGTTGAGAATCCAGTGTGAATTTAAATTCAAAATGGTCTATCGATCATTTTGATTATCGAAATATGGTGTATCGTGGTGTATGGTGGTCACACTTTTTCGAGATTTTAATTTTTAAGTAAGTGGACCGAGAGTCCAGAGAAAAGAGTCGATGTGAATTGACGTTGCGTGGAAAAAGTGCTCATTTTGTGTAAAATTCAGTTCTACTAAATAAAAATGTATAATCAGCATTTAAACAGACAGTTTGTGTTAATTATAACGATAACGGGAACTCTGAGAGGATGAAAAATCGGTCTTCGAGCCAGACAGAAGATAAAGGTTTTTCCTTGCAGGTACAGTACCCAACAAATAGTCTTTCGAGCCAGACAGAAGATAAAGGTTTTACCTTGCAGGTACAGTACCCATCAAACGTTCCTTCGCAGCCTAACAGCCGGCATATGGAGAAAAATAATTACACAATCGAAGCCAAGCAGACAGCACATGGTAATTCTAAGACGCAATTTTATCAGCCAATTCTAAGAAGTGTGTGTATCGACAACCCATTCGGACTTGTATGCATGCCAGAAGTACATATTTCATTGCTACTTCTCACGTCAGTAGGCATGAGAAACCTGAAAGTTCCCATTCGCTTTTGTTAAGCAACGCCGTAAAACTCAGGGGTTGTTGTTGTAACCGTTAACCGTTTGGGTGAAGTCACGCGGCAGCCTTCCGGCTCTGCTTTTCTCTCAGATGTACCAAATTTGTGTATCGTAGGTAGGAAGAGTTGAGACGTTGGCTGAGGAACACCTGACTTTTGTATGAAATGTCACCCCATAATTAAATTAAATAGATTAAAATTTATTTGCAAATTTTTTTATTTAACCAACAACAATTTTTGTCTACTTATATTAATATTATTGATGTTCGCCATGGTGCCTTTCATGTTGGCTATCGTTGCTGATGTAAGCGAGGATAGTTAGCGATTTGGCCTTTAAATATGTAGTTGTTTGTAGCTTTTAAACAAATGACCTGTTTTAAGTAAAAAATTGTTTTAATGGAATTTCGGTAAATTAATGATAGAAATAATACATAAATGCTATAAAATCCCTAGATGTAATATTCGATGCTCACCAAGAATATATTGCGCATTTGTAACTGTCAAATTATTATTAATATTCACGGTTAACACATCTTTTTTCTGCAAAAGCCGAAATCAAACTGACTTCATAATTTTTTTAGTTCTCTCTCTCGTTTGGTCAACGCTCAGCAAGCGTTCGGGGCTAACTTCGTTTTTCTACTTCGTGTTCGATCTCCACGAGAGAGAATTTGAACCGTTTTACGATATGCTGACTCTTAGCCGTACGAATAGCTGAGTAAAGAACGTGTGAGTTTGTCATGGTGAAAAATGGACTTATTTCATGCCAAAAAAATAATGTAGTGACTATTTTCGTGAAATTTTATGCCTCCAAATGTACTTATTTTGGTAAACACATGCTGTCCGACTGGGAAGTTGACATACTTATACATGCACAAATACATACAGATGTTTTCGCTGGAGTAGTCTTACATACACATCTACATTTGGATATATGCATTGACGAGTGCAGTACAGTTTTGTGGACGGCTATTAAATCGTAGACAGCGATTATGCCACGCAAAAACAATTCAACGAAGCTGGCAACAGCGGGTACGACGAAACAAAACCCTGCGTCTGGCGACGACAACGTAGACATTTCGGAGCAGGAACTACTACTTGGCACTACTGAGATGCCGGCATCAACTCCACTTGTTTTTTTTAGCGCGACAAGATGACCGACACAACGAAGTCATATGAAGACCAAAAATCGGAAATATTTAAACTAACGAAAATCGACAAAGGTGCAGCAAATAAAAATCGAGATGGAATTTTTGGAAAAGCAGCAACAGCGTGCCTCATTGGAGTTTAAGGAGAGACAACTTGATCTACAAAGACAGCTACAACATGCACAAATGCAAGATGGCAGCATCGATTCAAATCCTGAAGACGACGATGTGGGTGCAGAGAATCGGACAAGTGAGTGGGTTGGCACATTGCCTCGTAAACTGGAATTTGTTTATGACAACGAAAATGGAAATAATGAAATGTTAAATCAACAAGCTGTTCAAACCTTAATGAGAAGATAAACAATCGCGCAAGATTTACCTCAATTTGCAGGAGATCCTCTTGATTGGCCTATTTTCCAAGCAGAATTTACAAACAGCATAAAAATTTGTAGTCTTACAAAATATGAAAATATTACTCGCCTAAGAAAAGCGTTGATAGTCAGGGCCAAAAAAGCAGTACAGTCGCTTCTATTATTGCCACAAAATGTGGACAACATTTTGAAAATATTAGAAGAGAGATTTGGTGATTCAACTCATATTGTACGACACATAATGAATCAGTTGAGAAATTTTCCAGTTGTGAAAAAATAAAAATTTGAATGCGGACTGTTTTGGAAACAAAATGACGTCAATCTGCCAGAGAGCTACAATAATTGTTATAAAAGACTTCTTCTGTTGGAACGCAAAATATATAAAAATCAGAAAAGCGGTCAAAAATATCAGGAAATGTTTGAGTCCTACGAGTCTAAAGGTTACTTAAAGAAGTTAAATGCAGACGAGTAAGTAATTGTTAAACCTTTGACATATTATTTACCGCATTTTGGCGTAGTAAACAGCAACAAACCGGACAAAATGAGAATTGTTCTTGACGCAGCAGCTAAAAGCCATGGCACATTGGGCTGAATTGCCTTTTTTTTTGGCATAAACTCTAAAAACAAAAATAGAAAGTTGAAACTTCAAATATTTGCTGTTTATATTATAAGCAAATTTCGAATTTATTTTTTTGCCGGTGTGACCACGCCACCCCCGCCACCAGCATACATCTCCTCCGTAAGATTCGAAGCTATGTTTACTTAACTTTGTACAAAGTTTTTAGGTACTTATACGCTGTGCATTTGTTGGAACCGGTCAGATCGGAAGACTATAGCATATAGCCGCCATAGGAACGATCGGCCGAAAAACAAGACTTAGTGAGAAAATCTTTCTTATTTTCCATGCAAACGTCCCAAAAACCACATATTTATTAGTTTTCTTTGCCCTTTCATAATTCTGACATTTTCTATGAAAATCGGACAGCTGTATAGTAAAGATACCATAGAAAAGATAGGTCTAAGAAATAGTCTTAATAAAAAACACTTTCTGCTGTTAATGCTATCGCTCCAAACGTCCTTATTTTTTAATATTATATGCTTCCGCATAGTTCTGCTACGTTTGGTTCAAATCGGTTGTGTGTAGCATATGGCTGCAACAGTAACAATGAATGAATGAAATTGTGGAATGAAAATCATTTAAAATCTTTATTTGTATAAATATTGCGATTTGTATAAACTTTGGTTGAGCCGAAGTTAATTTGCCTCTATTTTTTTAGGTCATTAAGATTTAAGGAAGGAAATTTCGGTTTATTTGATCGCGCAGCCAGTCAACCAAACTTACAGTAAATCGACACGACAAAAGTTTACCTTGTCTAAATCTATTCAATTATTTCCAAATTGCGCAAATATGCGCTTAAATTGTTTACTCTCCATAAATGTAAACACAATAACACACACTACCACATTAGCACTTTCGGTAATCCGGCGTCATCTTGCTAGTTCTGCTCCACGAAAATCAAGTATTGAGGCTAAGCTCTACATAAAATATGTTTCATCAATAACTTTAAATACAACACGAATCAAAAGCTTATCTAATTTAAGCGCTTTACACTAGAAAATACATACCTTTATAAGTATTTTGCATATTTTAAACCGCCATAATATACAATCTAATTAGAATCGCTAATAATCAAACATTCACAAAATGTTAAGCACAAACAAGGCACAATTAGCCTAGCACAAACAGGTCACTTCAACGGGCTGTCAAAAACCAGTGATGGGCCAAAAAAAATATTTTATCATATTTATTATACCCTTGTAGAGGGTATATTAAAATTGTCGAGATGTTTGTAACGCATAGAAGGAAGCATCTCCGACCACACAAAGTATATATATTCTTGATCAGCATGACGAGCTGAGTTGATATAGCCATGTCCGTCTGTCCGTCCGTCTGTTTCTATGCTATCTCCTCCGTCAGTTTTAAAGCTATCTTAACCAAACTTTGCACGAAGTCTTTTGGTACAAATACGCTGCACATTTGTCGGAACCGGCCAGGTCGGATGAGTATAGCATATAGCTGACATAGGAACCATCGGTCGAAAATGTTGTTTTAGTGATAAAAACTTTTTTGTCTTCAACGCAAACGTCCACAAACCTCTTATTTGTAAGTTTTCTATGCTTTCACATAATTCCACCAAAAATGTGTACATTTGGCCGAATGTACATATTTGTGTCTACTAATTACTATATGGACGTTGACGTACAATGCGCAGTACGTTCAAGTGGCCCATGCGACACCAAGCCTAAGCTTGTTACGCGCGAACCCCAGGCAAAATAGCAGCCCGCCCAACCGACCGAGAGGCGCAGCCACTAACGTGTGACACGAAATCGCGAAGGAAGAACATAAAGTAATGTTAACTACGGGCTAAATAAGTTAAAATAGAAATTTTTATAGCAGGAAGAGAAGCTTCAGAGTTAATTATTCGGTAGAGTTTATTGTAATCAGCACAGAGGACACGAAACGGTTCATGCAAGGCATAGTTAGTATTACAACGATTTAGTGATAGGGGGATAAAATTACGAGTCGGTCTAATAGGAACGTTGAGGTTAATTTGGCCAACCAACTCAGTTGAGTCGATTTCACCATTTATTAGTCTATGTATAAAGATTACTCCAAGCATAACTCTACGGTTAATAAGGGAGGGAAGGTTAATCAAAAGAAGTCTACTAGAGTACGATGGTAAACGGACCTCAGGATTCCAGCCCAAACCACGAAGAGCAAACAATAAAAACTGTTTTTGCACAGATTCAATTCTATCTTTATGGGTCGAATATTGCGGAGACCACACACATGATCCGTACTCGAGAATCGGACGGACAAGAGAAGTGTACAAAATGTTCGTCGTACAGGGATCATCAAATTCCTTCGACCAGCGCTTAAAAAACCCAAGAACACTCCTGGCCCTACAAACAGTAGCAGTAACATGAGAGTCAAATTTAAGTCGGTGATCAAGAATAACCCCAAGATCATTTACCTCATTGGTTGAATCATTTAAGCACTCAAGTGGGACGTTATCAAGCATATAAGTGGAGAATTGTGGCAAGCTCCTGTAAAATGTCATAACCTTACACTTGGAACTGTTAAGGTTTAATAGATTATCTTTACACCAAGACTGAAATGCATCCAAGTCAGCTTGCAAATTATAGCGGGAAACCAAATCGTTATATGTTAAACATAGTTTCACATCATCGGCGTACATAAGCACACGAGAGTGAGTCAAGACAGACGGAAGATCATTTATGAAGAGAGTAAAAAGCAATGGACCCAAGTGACTACCTTGGGGTACACCAGAGGTAACCTGGATTAGTTTCGAATATGAATTACAAAATAGAACTTTTTGTGTTCTAGAACTTAGGTAATCAGAGATCCAACTAAGAAGGTTAGTTGGGAAACCAATTAAACTCAGTTTATGAAGCAATAAGGAATGATTAACAGAATCAAAAGCCTTACTAAAATCAGTATAAATGACGTCAGTTTGCATCTTACCAAAGAACCCTTTGATCACTAATGATGTAAGCTCTAATAAGTTACTGGTAGTAGATCGACGCTTCACAAATCCATGTTGATAGGGTGAAATAATGGAACTTCATAAATGTTGCAGTTGAGATGTCATAATTCTCTCAAAAGCTTTAGGAATTGCAGACAACTTGAAAATACCTCTATAATTCTCAACATCCGACTTATTACCTTTTTTATGGAGAGGAATGATATAAGATTCCTTCCACAACACAGGGAAAGAGGATGACTCAAGAGACAATTCAAATAATTTATGAATAGGCTTACAAAGTGCATCAGCACAAAACCTAAGTACACAAGCAGGTACTCCATCGGGACCCGGTGCATACACAGGTTTAACAGAGTTAAGATCGCAAAGGAGAGAGCTTTAAGTGATTACAGGGCTAAAAATACAATAAGACCCATTCAATTGATAGGGGTATGGTTGATTCGCAAAGAAGCTAGAAGACGAGTAGGTTGACATAAAAAACTCGGCAAACAGATCGGCTATGGCCTGATCAGTGTTTGCTTTTGCATTACCATACCGCACAGAAGAGGGCATAGTGGAAGATTTGCGTTTAGAGTTATTATTAATTAATATAAGTTATACAAGCTACAAGGGTATAAAAACTTCGGTCGAGCCGAAGTTAGCTTTCCTCTATTTTTATGCCCGTTACTCGTAGAGTAAAAGGGTATACTAAAGTCGTGCAAATGTATGTAACAGCCAGAAGGAATCATTTCCGACCATATAAAGTATATATATTCTTGATCAGCATCAACAGCCGATTCGATATAGCCATGTCCGTCTGTCCGTCCGTCCGTCTGTCTGTATGAACACCTAGATCTCAGAGACTAGAAGAGCTAGAGCAACCAAATTTGAAATGTAGACTCCTATTGTCTGCACGCAGATCAAGTTTATTTTCAATTTTTGCCACGCCCCCTCACGCCCCCGCAATTTGGAAAAAACGTCATATCCCCTACAGTTTTGATGATAGATGGTTCGTACTTTCTAGAGATATCTAGTACTCAAAATTATTTATCGATTTACTGAAGGAATGATAAAGATCGGATGAACGATACTCAAGTTATGAGCAAAAAACGGTCAGTTAACAAACACCACCCAGCCCACCCATAACCTAAGCATTGCGTTCAGCAGCAATCTTAGTGAGAGAGAGAGAGAGAGAGAGAGAGAGAGAGAGAGAGAGAGAGACTTAGAGAGCGCACTGCGTTGTGCGTTGTGTGTTAACTGGCCGTTTGACTCGTGACCAAATTCGAGCTGCGACATTAAGGGTGCAGAGTATGTAATAGTCGGGCTTGACCGACGTTTTCAAAAGTTTTGTTGTCTGATCTGTTTATCGTGATGAATTTGGAGTCATTTATGTTGCATTTAGTAATTGACAAATGTCTATTAATATCTGGCGGATAATAAATAGCCGAGTTAAAAAATATTGCATACTTTTCGGCTGACCCACCTCAGGCATACAGGAAGGCTAATAAACATTTGTTTCCATGAGTAACGGGTATATCGAAGTCGGTTAGAGCCGACTTTAACTTACGCTCTCGTTTTTATTAGGAAAGGTGATACGTTTTCAAAAGTTTTGTTGTCTGATCTGTTTATCGTGATGAATTTGGAGTCATTTATGTTGGATTTAGTAATTGACAAATGTCTATTAATGTCTGGCGGATAATAAATAGCCGAGTTAAAAAATGTTGCATACTTTTCGGCTGACCCACCTCAGGCATACAGGAAGGCTATTAAACATTTGTTTCCATGAGTAACGGGTATATCGAAGTCGGTTAGAGCCGACTTTAACTTACGCTTTCGTTTTACTTGGGGGAGACATTTGTTTAACGGAAATAATATTAAGATTATGTAAATATTAAAAAATAATTTTGTGGTCGGGCGTGGCGTACCAGTCGTATGTGTGGCGGCTGGTGCGGGAGGTTGTGGGTTCGATCCCGCCTCGGACCATCTAATAGAAAAAGTTTTTTCTTTCTTTAGAAAAAAGCTTTTACACACCCGATCACCTTCACCAGCTACTGGCGCCAGCTGTGAAGTAACTAGCCATGAAAAAGCAAATTCTCTAACTATTGCCGTTCGGATTCGGCGTTAAACTGTAGGTCCCTTTCTCTCTTGTGCGAAAAATTATAAGCACACACGCCAAGAGATTGAGAGAAGCTTGGCCCTGGCCCTCCTGGAGGTGCTGTTTAAGCCAATTTTACTTTACTAAACGAGAGCGTAAGTTAAAGTCGGCTCTAACCGACTTCGAAATACCCGTTACTCATGGAAAGAAACGTTTAATAGCCTTCCTGTGTGTCTGAGGCAGGACAGCCGAAAAGTATGCAACATTTTTTAACTCGGCTATTTATCATCCGATCTTGATGAAAATTGTAGGGCTTATAGATGTTGCGAATATTAATGTAAGTTTTAAATTTGAGATCGATATCTCAAAAATTGTGGGAGTTATTCAACATTTTTTATTGTGGGGGCGGGGGTGGGCGCGGCAAAAATTTGAAATAAACTTGATCTGCGTGCAGACAATAGGAGTCTACATTTCAAAATTGGTTGCTCTAGCTCTTCTAGTCTCTGAGATCTAGGTGTTCATACAGACAGACGGACGCACGGACGGACGGACAGACGGACAGACGGACATGGCTATATCGACTCGGCTGTTGATACTGATCAAGAATATATATACTTTATATGGTCGCAAATGATTCCTTCTGCCTGTTACATACATTTGCTCGACTTTAGTATACCCTTTTACTCTACGAGTAACGGGTATAAAAATAATTTTGGACTTTATGCCAAAAAAATGGAAACTCCGCCCAATGTGCATGGTAGTTGTCTAAATGATTACCTTTTAACAGGGCCAGACCTCTATAATGAATTGACATCAGTACTTATGATTTTTCGGATTACTAAAATCGCATTCGTGGGCGATATTAAGGAATGTTCTTGTAAATAAAAGTAAGACCAGAACATCGACATGCGCAGAGAATTTTGTGGCGAGGAATGCAACGTCAAAGGACACCAGACATATATGAAATTCAAGTCTTATTTTTTGGTGCCAAATGTAGCCCATGTATTGCACAACAAGCTAAGAACCGTAATGCAATAAATTTCAAAGATCAGTTTCCTAAAGCTTGTGACGAAATAATCGGAAAACATTATATGGACGATTATTTAAGCGGTGCCAATAACGTTGAGAGTGCAATTCAACTAATTAACGAAGTCTCATATATACATGTGCAAGCAGGATTCCAAATGTGTAATTGGATTTTCAATTCAAAGGAGGTTTTGGAAAAAATAGAGGGGATACATGACGTAAAAGACCAGACGAAAATGAAACGATTGACCGAGGAAAGAGTTCTGGGCTTAATGTGGGATTTTGAAGAGGACATACTTGCCTTTAACTTAAAGTTTCAGAACAGACATGTGGATATTTTGACATTACAGCAACGACCGACCAAACGCGACATTCTCAAAATTACTATGTCCATTAGGGCGGGTCAATTTTTTTATGCGATAAGCGTACAGCAGATTCGGAATCTGCGATGAATTCTAAGAAAATTTCACGAAGAAACCCCATGTCTAAAATGAATTCCTAGCCCCCGCTGCGAAGCATGAAAATTTAAGGTTGCAGTATATTTTGGTATATTGAGGTTTGTACGGTTTTTTTTTTTAAATAATACATTTTGTAAAGATATTATATTTTATTCTGATTCATTTTTTTAAAATATAATTTGTAAATATTTTTGTTTTTAAATTAACCAACAAATTTTTTTTTATTAAATTTTTTTAATAAAAATAACGAAAACACGCCATACACTGATGAAGTGGAAACCAAAAGTCTACAACTTTTTGACAATAAAAGATATAGGTTTGCAATTTGAAATATATATTCAATATAATTTGGAAATTCAAGGTATTCCAAAAAAAGTGGGCGTGGCACGAAAGGGGGCCTAAAATACATTAGATGCCGTTTTTCTTTATATCTAAAAATTTACCAAATTAATGAAAACAATGTTAAGTCACAATACAAAACGCTTATGTAATTGTTTAATTTTCACTAATTTCAAACATTTATTCAACTTAATATTAAATATAAATAAAGTCAATTTTTAAAGTCTAGCTTCGACTCGATTTGTGGATATTTTAAACGACTTTCTAAAGTTACTGACATAACGTCATCTACATTGTGCGGCGTTACGCGTCGTGTGACATGTGTCAACAATTGCACACATCGTTCGGTTCCCTGAATGTGGGATGGAATTTCTGGATCTGCCAGTGGTATTTTCTCAGAATTTAAATACTCCAATAAGTGTTCATGTGGAATGTTAAAAGTTAACGGAGGTTCAAATAAGATGTCGTCGTTATCTAAGTCAACTAAATTCATTTAATCTGTGCAGTCGAAATTAATTATATTCTTTTTATAAGACCGGAGCTTAGACGTATCTTGTAATTTTTCGCGATAGTAAATAATTTTGTTAATAGCATTTTCTCGAACAGATTTTCTTTCATCGAAAAGCATTGCTAACAAAATATTTTCTGTATGGGCAAAAAATTAATTGTTTTGTATTGCTTTGTTCACAATTTCTTGAAGATTTTTCGGCAAGAATAAAATTAAATAAAAGTTTACTGCCGTATACCACAGAGTTATAAAATTTGACATTAAAATACATTGGTATGTAAACTTTCATAATGAAATTAGTCAAAATTTTTAAATTGTTTGATGGTAAACTACAAGCGACATAAAGGCGTAAAATTCTGCTTGCTTTTGTCAACCAGCGCGAATAAACAATTTTTCCCGGTTTCATGTTGGCGACATCCTCTGAACACGAACCTTCCGATACAGCTTTGGCTATTCTATATAGATAAAAAACGTCAGTGGAAAGATTTTTTTCATCTTTACTTTCAATAGTTGGGGGCATATTCCCAAATGAAATGGGTTCAAAATGAGGTATAGTCTGCAAGAAAATGTTTGCTTTAAATTTGATGAAGTTGTATTAAAATTTGGTGCTTACCGGAAGTTGTTCACATGTCTCAAGTAACTTCGCCAAAGTGCCACAAGCAGTGGATGGTCCACTTGTCCTAGAATTTTCTAAGGCATTGTATAAATGGCGTAGTGGAAGTTCGTTGAAATGTAGCAAACAATCAAACCAATGTAATGGCTTACTTAAGGAAACTTCAAACTTTCGAATTATTCCATTTTCAATTCCAGTATTGGTAGTTTCTCCATCACAGCAAATTCCTATTAACCCTGCTAGACTTAATTTTTTTTCTTCGAAGAATTCGCAAAGCTTTTTTTGCTTAGTATTGGAGTCTTCAGCGTCAACTTTTACGTGACCCAATAACTTGCTTTGCGGCTCCCTAAGAATCACAATATGCGACTCCTTTTGAACCCTCGGGTGGTATTTTCCATCAATTTCTCTTCATGTCAAAGCATCAATTTTTCTTCCATCGAATGAAAAAGCATGTACAGCTAAATCATTTTTCTTCATGCGACGAATATATTCTCTGAATTTTATTTTTTCTCGACCCACTTTAGATTTATCCATAATAATTTCTGCGCCATTTTCATCGGCAAACCCAATGTCTTTAAAAAGAGCTGTAGCCAAACAGGAGGCCACTCTGTCTGAAATGCCGAGTCGATCACACATCATTGCGAAATTACGCGTATCATATCGTTTGCAATAAGTTCCTCTTTTCTTCAAGATCAGATCAGTTCTTGCAGCTGGCATTGCAAACTCGATTTCCGATTCACCATTTACGTGCACGGACGGAGGTCTATATGTTGAATCAAAGCTGTATGGCAATTGGCTTGATTGTTAATCGACGATATTTTGCACACACTCGGGAATCGTATTTTTTCTACAGCTTTGTTGATCAATCATGAAAGTTTTTAGCTGATCCGGTATTAATCCACAGGAGCACGGCAATAATTTTTTGCAACCGCACTTAGCAATATAGAAAAGTTCCTTCCAGTTTTTTTTAAATTCAGTTATTGAATTTGTTCTGGATATATTTTTAATATCTCTATGATATTTTTTTAAGAAATTATTAAGCTTTTTCAAAATGCTCTTTTTATTTATAAGCTCAATTTTTGTTTTTCCCAAATTTCAATTACTTTGTTTGCTACTATCGGCGTAAAACTCGAATAGGAGTGTTGCTTTTTGGTTTGTTCTTTTTTCCTGTCACTTAAGTAGAAATAATATTTAAGTACATCCCGATAACTTGGCAAATTTAATTCTGTTAGTTCACTTGGTATGCCAACTATATTTCCGATATGCACAGAATTATAACTTGACATAGACATCAATATAATGCTCTCAATTTTCGAATTGGAGTCAATTGACATCGCAGATGTTGCCATAGCTATGTAATATTTAATTTAAAACTTTTTATTTAAACAACCGCACCTTTCTTTTTTGAATGACAAATACTAAGTGAACCTCGTTTCTAACAAAACATTTGGAACTCATGCAATCTT
Source organism: Lordiphosa magnipectinata (assembly GCA_037044535.1). Classification (NCBI taxonomy): domain Eukaryota; kingdom Metazoa; phylum Arthropoda; class Insecta; order Diptera; family Drosophilidae; genus Lordiphosa; species Lordiphosa magnipectinata. Next base: position 82,985 of record JBAMBO010000734.1, on the reverse strand, counting down.
CAATCTACACTCAAAAAAAAACAGGCAAAAATACAACACGTTTTCTAAAATTAAACAAATTCTTTCATAATTTAAGAAAATTTTTTCTTAAATTCAGAAAATTCTTTCTAAAATTAAGAAAACATTTTCTATAAGCAGAGAAATTTTCTTAAATTTAGAATAACATTGTCTAGATTTTAGAAAGGATTTTATAGTTTATAGAAAATGTTTTCTCAATTTTAGAAAGAATTTCCTAATGTATGGGAATCGATTTTCTTACTTTTAGAAATTATTTTCTTAATTTTAAGAAAAAGTTTTCTAATACTTAGAAAATTTTTCTATATTATGGAAAATAATTTCTTGAAAATATTAAAAAATTTCTGATATCAAGACAAAAAATTTAGGGTTGTTTGTTTCTTAAATTAAGATAATTTTTCTATAATAATGAAAAAACATTTTGGAAATTTATTTATAATTTATTTTTATTATTTTAGATTACATATACATAGCTTAAAAAGTAAAACTTTGGTTTAATATAGCTATTGCCATTGTGTGGGTGGGTTGACTAAAGATTGAAAATTGATAAATGTTAAGTCTAAGTAGGATTCTTTTTTAAAACGCTTAAGGGGATCACAATAAGTTGTTTCAAGTCGATAAGTTTTGAAATGATCCAAATGAATGACATTCACGCATTAACATCAGCGAAAATTTTTAAACAAAGTTTGCAAGTAAAAGACATTGTCAATAATAAATAAAAACGAGAAGGCCAAGCTAACTTCGTCTGTGCCGAAGTTTTTATACCCTTGCAAATTCAAATGTCACAGTTTAAGAACGCTTACATAAAAATCAAAAAATTTTGTAACTAAAGCCTATTTTCCGACAGATAAACGTCTGAAAAAAGTTTTTCTCACTAAGACTCAATTTCCGACCGATCGGTCCTATGGCAGCCTTAAGATATAGTCATCCGATTTCGGCCCAATTTTGCGAATCTATTTGAAAGCATATAAAATAAGTCATCAGCGAGTTTAAGGACGCTAACAAAACTAAAAAAACAAATTTTTTACCAAGACTCATGTTCGACCGATCGGTCCTATGGCAACCAGATAGATAAGATATAGTCACCCGATGTCGATCAACTTTTTCAAATTAGTTTGAAAGCGTTTAATATTAATAATCACCGACCTTAAGAACGATTTACTTAAAAACAAAAAAGTTTTTTTTCACTACGACCCATTTTCCGACCGATCGGTCCTATGGCAGCTAAGATATAGTCATCCGATTTTAACCAAAATTTGCAAATCTGTTTGAAAGCATATAATATTATTAATGACCGAGTTTAATCACGTTAACATTGAAAACAAAAAAGTTTTTCTCACTAAAACCCATTTTTCGACCTATGGTTCCTATGGCAGCTATAAGATATAGTCATCCGATTTTGACCAAAATTTTCAAATCTGTTTAAAAGTATATAATATAATTAATGACCGAGTTTAATCACGGTAACATTGGAAACAAAAAAGTTTTTCTCACTAAGACCAATTTTTCGACCGATGGTTCCTATGGCAGCTATAAGATATAGTGATCCGATCCGGTCAGTTCCAACATATTAGCAGCGTGCAGTAAAAAGAAGACTCTGTGCAAAATTTCTGCTCGATAGCTTTAAAACTGAGAGACTAGTTTGCGTAGAAACAGACGGACAGACAGACGGACAGACAGACGGACAGACAGACAGACAGACGGACGGACAAAGCTCAATGAACTCAGCTCGTCCCCCTGATCAAGAATATATATAGTTTATGGGGTCGGAAATGAATATTTCTATGCGTTGCAAACTTCGGGGCAAAATTATAATACCCTTTGCAAGGGTATAAAAAGGGTGATGAATTCAATTCAATTAAAGTTACTTATAAGCTAAAGTTGTGAAGTGAGCCCTTTACTTTTCAGCGCTTAAGTCATTTATAAGTTCATAAAGGCTTCTGTTCTTGACATCAGTTTCCAAAGCTAAGCGACATTCATCTGGATATTTCAAATTAAGGACAAAGAAAAGCTTGAAACAAATGTCAACACATTTTAAAATATCTGGGAGCTTATAAAATGCACCAGAAATGAAAATTATTGGCTGAAGCGTAGTCTTTATGTTGTAGCATTTATCAATGGCTTCTTTAAGATGGCTCTCCAATTCGCCGATAGTTGATTTCCAGAACATAAACTTGTTTCTGGAGTCCTCAATTGTGAATTTGCCACGTTTTTCTCCGGCATAGTTCCGTTTTCCACGAGCTGTGGGAACCAATGCTGAGTGCATTAAGATGCACAGCAAAACATCCTGGGTATCTACATAAATATGTATAAACAAAAAAAGCATATTATAGAATTGGAACAAAAATCCAAAACTTTAGGGCTACTTTGTAAAAGTGGATTTCTTACCATTTAATTGAGCTTCATACGTCTTTAGGATATTAACGCTTGGCAGCTCTGTTGTTTTTGAAGCAATTAATGGCACGAACTGGACCTTGAAGATTTTCCACTTCTCGAATAAGCCATTGTTACTCCCGCTATGAAGTTTTTGAAAATCAGCTTCGATCTAGGGGAAAAAAAATTGCGTTAAACAAAATAATAATAATACTAATGCCAATAAGTTCTTACCAAATCATAACCCAAGGACTGCTTCAAAATGGGAAGCTCATCAAAAATGTTTTCAAGAGTAGTGGATGTTTTAAGAAATTCGGTTCTCCATTCAAAAGTAAGATCCCATTTGTTTTGCTCCTCTTGTCTGGGTTCGATATTATACCGCAGCCAATCCTTGTATATCTCGATTTCAACAAATTCGCAAAAAAATAAAAAATAATAGTATTTACATATAAAGTATAACCAATTTATCAGAAGACTATTGAGGAAGGCAAGCCTTGAATAAGGATATGGCTTGAATTCAGGGGAATTACTTTGTGCGTAATCTGGGTTAGGACATGAGATTTCTTTGTCTTCAATTTTCGTCAAAGTCTGGCTTGCATTGCTCAAAGCGCCGTTCTTTTTATATTTCGCTTGCAAATTATAAAAATTTCTATATAAAAGCCCACCTGGTTTTTTAGCCTTGAATTTTAAGATAGTATGTATCCTATAAAATTATTTGATTGGGGTTATTCAATTTCGTTCAGAAAAATATGTTTCAGTACAATTAATACCTTAATTTCCGAATCAAACAATTCAGTTATTTCGCCTGCGATTTTCAACAAGAGTGGTTGTGGTGGGAGAATATTATTTAAAACCAGATGTTCGGCAATTATTTGGCTCAGAAGTTTTCGAGATTTTGTATTAAGCCTTTTCTCATCTTTAAAAATGTTGAAGATCAGTTTGCCTTTTTGGCTGTTTAATAATATTTGAGCTAGGTCAACCAGTAAAATAAAGTCACTTAAACAAAGTATATAGTAAATATAATAAGCTGACACCTCACCTCATTTTTGTTGATTGAAGTGCACTGTGGCTTAATCAATAAAAACATAAGAAACGAGAAAGCCAAGCTAACTTCGTCTGTTCCGAAGTTTTTATACCCTTGCAAATGCAAACGTCACAGTTTATGAACGCTTAAATAAAAATCAAAAATTTTTCTAACTAAAACCCATTTTCCGACAGATAAACTTCTGATTTCGACCAAATTTCGCGAATCTTTTTGAAAACATATCAAATTATCAATCGCCTAGTTTAAGAAAGATAAAATTGAAAACAAAAAAGTTTTTCTCACTAAGACTCATTTTCCGACCGATAGGTCCTATGGCAGCCTTAAGATATAGTCATCCGATTTTGACCAAATTTTGCGAATATATTTGAAAGCATATACAATTAGTAATCAGTGAGTTTAACGACGCTAACATAAAAAAACAAAAAAAATTTCTTACTAAGACTCATTTTCGACCGATCGGTCCTATGGCATCCATAAGATATAGTCACCCGATGTCGATCAACTTTTTCAAATTAGTTTGAAAGCGTTTAATATTAATAATCCCCGACCTTAAGAACGATTTACCTAAAAACAAAAAAGTTTTTTTTCATTAAGACCCATTTTCCGACCGATCGGTCCTATGGCAGCCATAAGATATAGTCATCCGATTTTGACCAAAGTTTGCAAATCTGTTTGAAAGCATATAATATTAATAAGGGTCGAGTTTGAGGACGCTAACATTGAAACCAAAAAAGTTTTTCTCAGTAAGACCCATTTTCCGACCTATCGGTCCTATGGTAGCTATAAGATATGGTCATCCGATTTTGACCAAAGTTTGCAAATCTGTTTGAAAGCATATAATATTAATAATGACCGTGTTTGGGAACGCTAACATTAAGAACAAAGAAGTTTTTCTCACTAAGACCCATTTTTTGACCGATGGTTCCTATGGCAGCTATAAGATATAGTCATCCGATCCGATCGACATATTAGCAGCGTGCAGTAAAAAGAAGACTCTGTGCAAAATTTCTGCTCGATAGCTTTAAAACTGAGACTAGTTTGCGTAGAAACAGACGGACAGTCAGACGGACAGCCAGACAGACAGACAGACAGACAGACAGACAGACAGATAGACGGACAGATAGACGGACGGACAAAACTCAATCGACTCAGCTCGTCGCCCTGATCAAGAATATATATGGTTTATGGGGTCGGAAATGAATATTTCTAAGCGTTGCAAACTTCTGGGCAAAAATTATAATACCCTTTGCAAGGGTATAAAAATGGGTTGTAATTACACAGACTTAAAACTGAAAGCCTGTACCGAAGAGATACCGCGGCTTTTGCACACACAAAAATTGACACAGAATGTTTCTGCGAGTTAACCAAAAAAATAAATAAATTAATAAATAAAGAAGCAATATAATCGAACTACTGCCCTATGAAGATGTGAACGGGAGAAAGAGAGAGCAATGCGCCAGCACAGCTGCATTGGCAATGGGTAGAGACAACTGAAGAGGTTAGAGTCTAGAACCATTAAGATACGAATACACTAATACATATTAGATTGATATTACATACATATAGTAAGTATGCAAATAATATTTGATTGCTTAGTGCTAGAACTCACAAAGATGCGTAAAGCAAAACAATAAAAATGCCATAAGGTACTGATTTTTTTGTCGAGTAGCAAGCGAATTCAAATATTCTCAAACACACCGCAACAAAAACAACAAATCGAGTAGTGCACAGAGATCCATCCTATTTAAATTCCTTTCGGGAGCACAAAAAAATTTTGAGAGAAGCCATCTTCTTCTTCATTGTAAGTGAAGTGGGCAGAGAGCGCTCTGAGAGAGCTGTCATACGCGACAAAAATATTTGTGGCAAACACATACAACACACACACACAGACAGAATAGTCCCGACCCTTCAGTTCGCGTCACCTATGAATCACCAATGATTCACCGATGAATTGTCCTAGGGTATCGATGAATCATCGGTGAGCTCCCATACAAAAAAGTGGTGAATTTAACATCCCTTCAGTTCCAGAATTCACTACTCGCAAAATTCACTAGTCTTTCACGCATCGGCGTTGACGTCGACGTCGGCAGAGCTCAATTCTGTGTATATTTGTTGTTGCAATATTACCCACAAAAAACCGAACAAAAAGGCCACGCCTCGCGCTGCTCTCACAGGCAAAGACAAAATGTTTGCCAACGCCAAACGAAGAAGTTTGCATACCCTTTAAATTTGTGCAAGCACTAAAACTATATTTTAGGTATATATTTTAGAATTTTAAAATAAGAGGCTTGGACAGGTCGTTTCTGGCATAGCCTTATGATGGAATTTTTTCATTATTTTCCCAAAAGCAATCAACAATTTATGGATCATAAATAAATGTATTCATATATTTTATATAGTCGAATATGCCTTTGCATTGAGTAGGTAAAAGTAACCGAAGGTCAAAAAAAAAATTAACGGCGCATCAATTGTTGCTTTTGTCTTTTGCGTTTCCGTGCCCGTCGTCACTTGCGTAGAAAAATCTAAGTTGCATTTGTGTTTTTACTGGCAGCGCAAGACGTTTAACTTGTCAATTTGTTTAATTTTGTTGTGACCGAAATAATCGTATGTGCATTAATTGTCTGCAAACTAGTTGCTGTAATGTGGATTGCTTCTTTTATGTATTCTTTTTCATTCAATTCTATTATTAGTTTTCTATATTTATTTATTATTTGTAAATTATGTTTATTATTCAATATACTGATAAATAAAATTAGTGAATAAAACAAATATAAAAAGTTGCGTGTTTGGGAATCGGTGGAAAAGTCCTTGGTTTATTATTTTATGAAATTCATGAATCGAATTTAAGTCAATCTAGTTTCAATTCATCGGTGATTTTTGCAACAATTTCATCGAAAATCTAACATGAATTTATAGGTGAAATCATTGATGAATTCTGATACATGGGTGAACAATAAGTGAATTAATTGGTGAATTCATTAATGAATTTTGCAAAGAAATCATGATGAAATCTTCGATGAATTTATACGTGATTCATCAGTGATTCACCCATAAACAGTCATGCATGACCGCCTAGGACATGCCCATGTTAAATTCACCACTTTTTTGTATGGGAGCTCACCGATGATTCATCGATACCCTAGGCCAATTCATCGGTGAATCATTGGTGATTTATAGGTACCGCGAACTGAAGGGATGGGCATGTCCTAGGCGGTCATGCATGACTGTTCATGGGTGAATCAGTGATGAATCACGTATAGATTTATCGATGATTTCATCATGATTTCTTTGCAAAATTCATTAATGAATTCACCAATTAATTCACTTATGGTTCACCCATGATTTCTGCATGACTTTTGCAAAGAAGTTAACACTGAATCATCGATGAATTTGTATCAGAATTCATCAATGATTTCACCTATAAATTCATATTAGATTTTCGATGAAATTGTTGCAAAAATCACCAATGAACTCAAACTAGATTGATTAAAATTCGATTCATGAATTTCATAAAATAATAAACCAAGGACTTTTCCCCCGAATTTATTTATCAATATATTAAATAATAAACATTATTTACAAATAATAAATAAATATAGAAAACTAATAATAGAATTGAATGAAAAAAACTACATAAGAGAAGCTATCCACATCACAGCAACTAATTAATGCGCATACGATCATTTCGGATACAACAAAATTAAACAAATTGACCAGTTAAACATCTCGCGCTGCCAGTAATAACGCAAATGCAACTTATATTTTTCTACGCAAGTGACGACGGGCACGGAAACGCAAAAGACAAAAGCAACAATTGATGCGCCGTTAATCTTTTTTTGACCTTCGGTTACTTTTACCTACTCAATGCAAAGGCATATCCTACTATATAAAGTATATGAATACATTTATTTATGATCCATAAATAATTGATTGCTTTTGGGAAAATAATGAAAAAATTCCATCATAAGGCTATGCCAGAAACGACCTGTCCAAGCCTCTTATTTTAAAATTCTAAAATATATACATACCTAAAATATAGTTTTAATGCTTGCACAAATTTAAAGGGTATGCAAACTTCTTCGTTTGGCGTTGGCAAACATTTTGTCTTTGCCTGTGAGAGCACCGCGAGGCGTGGCCTTTTTTTTGGGTTTTTTGTAGGTAATATTGCAACAACAAATATACACAGAATTGAGCCCTGACGACGTCGACTTCAACGCTGATGCGTGAAATACTAGTGAATTTTACGAGTAGTGAATTCTGGAACTGAAGGGGACATGTACACACAAACAGCACACTTGCATTTGCAGGTGTTTTCAAATACAACACACAGACTGAGTAGTCGCGACAGACGTTGACGACAGACACACATTGACAATCGAACTCAAACAACCGAAGTCGCTCGAACACAGGTACAGAAATCAGCACACTTACATACATACATATGTAAAATTGAAATGAATTTCACGCTAAAAATTTATCCTGACAGACACACAAATGAAGAGTACCATTTTTTGTGGATAGCCACGATTGATTTTCACGTGTGACTTAGACCACCGGTGGCTATGTGCTGGGAGGCCATTTGTGTTTACTTACCGATTTTCGACAATCTTGCAAATTTGAAAAAAAAATAACTGCAGGCCCAGTCAACTCCTTGGGAATTATTGTACGGAGCTGCTCCCATGTCAATGCCTTCAAAGATTCCCTTGAAAAATTTAGTTCTGCAAAAATAAAAAATAAATATTTTGATATTATATATCATATAATATTTATTATTATATGAATGTTAGAATGAGTACTTACCATGAAAAACAGGCTCCAAAGCTTCCCCCTTTAGATTCTTTAAAATATCCAGCTCCGACATTGCGCCAAGTCACTTTTCACTCACCAAAAAATATTGACGGAGCACGTGTGTAGCGTGTGCGTCTGGGTCAAGGATAACGAAGTTACTAAAAACTGCGACGCAGGCGGCTTGTCGAACGAGAACACTTCGAGCAGTTGCAGACAAAACAACATCAAAACCCGAGGCTGCAATGACGCAACAACAAATTCACATGTCTCCGTAAAGCTTCGGCAGAAAATCACAAAAACAATGTGGAAGAAGCGTTCGTTTTTTTTTTCGACTCCTCTCCCGCTCTCACTCTCTTTTTTTTATATTTTTCTAAATTTTAGGGCGGATTTCTAGATTAATCTTTCTAAATATAAGGGCGAATTTCTAAACAAATGTTTCTTAATTTAAGAAACGTGCTTTTCTTAAAATTGGAAAGTTTTACTCATTTTAATGGTTGTCGCCCTATTTTAGAAAATCGTGCTATGTATTTCTTTTCTTAATTCAATGGCAAATTTGCCCTGAATTTGAGAAAGATTTTAGAAAAATATCTAGAAAAATTACCCTAAGTTTAAGAAAAAAAAAATATGTTTCTAAAATCAAGAAATTGTTTTCTACAAAATTCAATTTGCGGGTTGTGCTTTCAATTTTAAGGAAAAAAATGTCTAAAAACAAGAAATTTTTCTAAAATTAAGAAAAAAAATAATTTTATGGCGAATTTATAAAATCTAGAAAATATATTTTTTTGAGTGTATATTAAATTCTAGTCGATGGTATTCAATGGCGCAGATATATAAATTTGAGAGAGGGATAACTTTCCTATGGGAATTGATGCTCTCAATAATATAAGGTTGTCAAAAAAGTCTTGCGGTATTTTTATTGAATTTTCAATTGTTCATAAAATTGGTTATAATAATGCGATTTAAGTCAAATATGCGCCGTTTTGTTCGATGACGAGTTCCCAACGAGATGCCAACTTCATATTGCCCCTCTTATAGAAGCTCGCTTCCCTATTGGCAAAAAATTCGGAGAGCCAATTTTCACAGGACTCTCTTGTGGCCAACTTCCGACTACCAAGCTCGTTCGCCATGGACAGAAATAGGTGGTAATCACTTGGTGCGAGATCCGGACTATACGGTGGATGCAAAAGAACCTCCCATCCGAGCTCCCGGAGCTTCTGGCGCGTCACCAAAGATGTGTGGTGGCCTGGCGTTGTCCTGATGGAAGACAATTCGGCCTCTGTTGATCAAAGATGGCCTCTTCTGCATGAGTGCTGCATTCAAGCGGTCCAGTTGTTGGCAGTACAGGTCCGAATTGAGCGTTTGGCCATAGGGGAGCAGCTCATAGTGGATGATTCCCTGCCAATCCCACCAAACACACAGAAGAACCTTCCTGGCCGTCAATCCAGGCTTGGCCACCGTCTGGGCAGCTTCACCGCTTTTCGACCACGACCGTTTGCGCTTCACGTTGTCGTAAGTGACCCACTTTTCATCGCCAGTCACCATCCGCTTCAAAAACGGGTCGATTTTGTTGCGATTCAGAAGCGATTCTTTGCGTCAAGTCGTGTGGCACCCATACATCGAGCTTCTTTTTGAGTCCAAGCTTCTTCAAATGGTTTATAACGGTTTGATGACTCATGCCCAGCTCTTGGCCGATGCTACGGCTGCTACTATGCCGGTCTCTTTCGATCAATTCAGCGATTTTATCGCAATTTTCGACGACAGGCCTTCCGGACCGTGGCGCATCCTTCGATCACCTCTGCACCAGAACGAAAACGTTGAAACCATCGTTGTGCGGTGGAAATGGAAACTGTATCGGGTCCATAAACTGCACAAATTTTATTGGCAGCATGAGATGCATTTTTGCCTTTATCGTAGTAGTACTGTAAAATATGCCGTATTTTCTCTTTATTTTGCTCCATGTTTGCGACGCTATAACTCACGAACGACTAAAAACAAACAACAATAAATCAAACACGTGTTAGCGCGTGAAAAGAGCTTTCCAAAAAGCTCTAGCGTGAACCGATGCGACGAATACAACTAGAACTACGCGCTTGCAAAGACAAGCTTGCGGAAATGCCGCAAGACTTTTTTGACAACCTATTAAAAAAAATTTGTTGGTTAATTTAAAAACAAAAATGTTACAACTGGCTAGCTCAAGGTCTTCTTTGGTTGATTATAAGCCTTTTTATAACCAACACAAACCAACAGATATTAATTACAACATTTTGGAGCCAGTTGTAACATTGACTAAAATCAAAAACAGGTCACCAAACCCCACCCACATACAAAAAAACAAAAATATTTATAAACTATATTATAAAACAAGAAAGAAGGTCGGTCAAGCCCGACTATAACATACTCTGTACCCTTAACGTCGCAGCTCGCATTTGCTCACGAGTTATACGCGCTCATCTCTAAGTTTCACTCTCTCTCTCTCTCTCTCTCTCTCACACACTCAGATTGCCGTTCAATAGAATGCTGTGGTGATGGGTGGGGGGTGTTTACTGGCCGTTTTTTGCTCATAACTTGAGTATCGTTCATCCGATCTTTATCATTCCTTCAGCAAATCGAAAAATAATTTTGATTACTAGATATCTCTAGAAGGTACGAACCATCTATCATAAAAACTGTGGAAGATACACGTTTTTTCCAAATCGCGGGGGCGGGAGGGTGCGTGGCAAAAATTGAAAATAAACTTGATCTGCCTGCAATTATAATAAATATATGCCCCATACATGTCAAACCTCTATCTCTTACCATCTCTGAGATCTCTTCGTTCATACGAACGGACGGACAGACGGACATGGCTATATCGAATCGGCTGTTGATGCTGATTCAAGAATATATATACTTTATAGGGTCGGAAACGATTCCTTCTCCCATTTACATACTTTTGCACAAACTTAATATACTCTATGTACCTTCGGTACAGAGTATAAAATCAGAATAAAATATATTCAGAATCAGAATAAAATATAATATCTTCACAAAATATATTATTTTTACGTCACTCGTAGAGTAAAAGGGTATACTAAAGTCGTGCAAATGTATGTAACAGGCAGAAGGAATCATTTCCGACCATATAAAGTATATATATTCTTGATCAGCATCAACAGCCGAGTCGATATGGCCATGTCCGTCTGTCCGTGCGTCCGTCTGTCTGTATGAACACCTAGATCTCAGAGACTAGAAGAGCTAGAGCAACCAATTTTGAAATGTAGACTCCTATTGTCTGCACGCAGATCAAGTTTATTTCAAATTTTTGCCACGCCCACCCACGCCCCCACAATAGAAAATGTTGAATAACTCCCACAAGTATCGATTTCAAATTCAAAACGTAGATTTATTTTCGCAACATCTATAAGCCCTGAAATTTTCATCAAGATCGGATAATAAATAGCCGAGTTAAAAAAATGTTGCATACTTTTCGGCTGACCCACTTCAGGCATACAGGAAGGCTATTAAACATTTGTTTCCATGAGTAACGGGTATATCGAAGTCGATTTGATCCGACTTTAACTTACGCTCTCGGTTTTAAAAAACCGTACAAACCTCAATATACCAAAATATACTGCAACCTTAAATTTTCATGCTTCGCAGCGGGGGCTACCAAGAAAAAACCTTCGCAGTCTTCACAGCCCACGGAACGGCCCTACAGCTAACGGCCAAGCAGCCCTAAGCTGAAGTCTTCACAGCCCATTATAGAAGTGGCTCCTTCGGCTTACTGCGGTAGCTTCCGTTGCTACTGCTGTGGCCACCTTGAAATCCGTACTCACCTAGTTTATCCTCCTCTAATACGCTCGCCGAGTATGTTCCGCCTCCAGTCTATGAAGCTGGCTGTGGCTATGAATATTGCCTCTGGTTTAATATGCGGCCCAGCAATTTTAATCTCCAGATGCGTTTTGTGTTGTCGTTATAGCAGTATGTCTAAGTGGCTAAGTTCTGCTCCCGCAGTCCAAAATAAAGGGCTTCTACCGCCCCACACAAAATGCTTCCATGAAATAGACCATGGCATTAACACAGACAACTGAATTTCCCCTAGTGACCTCCGTTTTCAATTTTATACACTCTTTTAGTTTATTTGAATTAGCTCGCTTATATTTTATAAACACAACAGCTGATTTCTGTCTGTTGCCTGGTCACACTACAATGTCTGAACAGCTCTGGAAATTAGCAAACAATTTCCGCTCCGCGAAAATTGTCAGCGTCTCCGTACTACGCTTAAGTACGAATTCAGCTGCAATAAAGCCGATTTTCTCGAAAAGTCGCACGTTGTAGCAAGAAGTGTTAATTACTCATAAATCTGCACACTTTCGTTAACAACTTTTCATTTAAAACCCTGTGCAGCGTTGTGCCATGCTTAACTATTATTCCACAAAACTCAGCTACACTGGTTAGGGTCTATCTAAAATTACACATTAACAACACGTGGCACAATTTGGCGACCGAAAACAAAAATGACAAACGCGTTATTAACTTATAATCTTAAATATCTGGACTAATAATTTGCATTTTTACAATTTTTATTTTGCTTCTATCTTTTTAAGCAGACGCAACATCCTCCATGCTGTGTATTGGGCCTCACTTAATTTAAATCTTATAGTTAAGTCAAAGTACAAATTAGCTGGCCATTTTATTTATTTTCGGTTTTTGGTATTTTTAAGGTTATCTGGTCACACTGCCTTTTACATTCCACAAAAGGAATATCTAGCTAATTTCTTGAAGAAAAATTCGAACGCCCTCAGTAAATCACTCAAGTCCTTACCTTCCAACTCGCCTATTATACCACACTTTGGTGGGCTTTGGGAGGCGGCAGTGAAGTCCATGAAGAGTCTCCTTACCAAGAGTATGTCGGATACTGGAATCTCTTCAGACCATTGCAATTGACGCCGAGGCTATTCTGAATTCTCGTCTTATTGCAGCCCAGTCTGAGGACGCTAACGATGGAGAAGACCTCACCCCTGGGCATCTCCTGACGGGAGCATCATTGAAGGCGATTCCAGAGCTAGTCATCGATGATAGTAAAATGTCATATATCTCTCGATGGCAACGCATAACTTACGCAAAGCAGCGCTTCTGGGATTTATGGCGCCGCGACTATTTACTTACACTTCACTTAAGGTCCAAGTGGCGTACTCCAGAGGCTAACATATCAGCAGGTCAATTGGTTTTCATCCATGAAGACAACAGCCCACCCCAGTAGTGGCCCCTCGGACGCATCTCAAACACATGTATCGGAAGGGTTGGAAGAATTCGAGGGGTCGATATCCAGACCGTTAAAGGTGTCATACGGCGACCCATCTGTAAAGTGGCACCGCTTCCTATTCAGCATAATTCTTGAAAGCTCTAACGTCCTTTCGGCATAGCGTCATATCTTCGACGACATATCTCCGCCTAGTACATTTTGCCGGCAGAGATATGTCGCTTTTTTTCGACATATCTCCGGAGATAAGAGTTTTTTAAACGACACAGCTCCACCGTATCACAGACGACATATCTCCGCGCTGAGGTATGTCGTGTTAAGGCGACATATCTCCGCCGTGCTACAAACGACATATCTACATGTTTTTTGTAAATATCTTTGTACGCATTTTATAAATATTTGACTAGCATTAAAAATATTAAAAATGAGTAAAGGGATACCGGTTATATATCAATCAGGCTTTCTTTCCTTCTTGTTTTAACCATGGCTGCAAACCGGTCCGAAACCGAACCCCTTAGAACCGGTTCGGTTCGGGTTTTTTGGGTCCGACGAAGCGTACCATGAACCGAACCCCTAATATTTTTGGCTCTTCGAACATGAACCCGAACCGGACCACTTTTTCGAAATATTTGGTTCGGTGCACAAAATTAAGTAGTTTTTCCAACGACACATACAGGGAAAAATAGATATTCCTTGTTATCTTACTTGTATCATTCAAGAAGGTCTCCAATCCTGCGACATTTCTCTAGGTCAGATTTATACTATCACCGTCGATAACGGAGCGAATACTGTTCGAGCAGCAGAACTTTTAAATGACGATTACACAGCAGAAAATGAATGCAACTATGAAGAATGTAATGTTGATGACCATTTCATGATTTGGGCGATGACCAAGTTACATCAATAGACTCCCTGGAGGACTCTATAGTAGTAAGTAGTATAGTGCCTCCGGAGATATGATGCTTTCAAACGTCATAGCTCCGCCATTGAGCACAGCGGAGTATGACGTTTCGCAACGATATATCTCCGCCGTGTTACAAATGACATTACTCCGCGAAGAGATATGTAGATTGTAACACGTCGGAGATATGTCGCCGGAGTCATGTTGTTACCCCCCACCGACAATGGGAGAAACATGGTGAAGATGGTTGAACTATTGAACTAAATGGTGTCCGAAGTCGGTCAATCGCGGATTTTATCAAACCAAGTACGAGAGGGATTGATTTGAGTAGGGATTTTTCATTTTCGAAATTTTTGTCTTGATCCCAACTTTAGCGATTTAAGCTCGAAGTTCGTACTTAATTGGATCTCGTAGTTGGCTTGGTGCAAGAATTCCCGAGATCAAATTGAGCTCGATACTCGAACTACATTCAATGCGAAAAAGGATTGCATCAAAAATGACTGAGATTGTCTTTAGCTCGACGTTTGAACTCATTTTTACGATATTGAAGTCTCTTCAATATACTTGACCCATCGACTGCAATTCAGCAGCTACCTTCTCATGCTGGAAGTATATTATATTCTGGGAGGGAATTCCAAGGCAACGGTGAGTGCAAAAACCCACACCACCAATAACTCTTATGCTGTCAGAAAATTTTGTGTATGTGTGTACCCATTGAGCCTGAGAGAGCTTTTCTCTCTCAGTTTCGATCTTGCTCTCGGTTTCTTTTCGCTCTTTCGCTTTGATAATGGAATTCCGTACTTACATCAGTCTCGAGATAGGATCATTTGATTTTCAAGTAGTATACGTACTTAAAATGAGCATTTTCGGATTGATTCAAGCCTTTTAGGATTGTTCCAATCCTTTCGTCATTGATTCAAGTAGAATCTAGTACGACTCGTACTGGAAAATTCAATTCGAAGGTCGAGATCAAATCAGTTTTATTGAGCTTGATTTTAGCTGTGTATTTATTTTGTCTTTGGTATAATTATTTTAACTTTCAGGTGTGCGTTGTGCAGCTCATACGATCCAGCTGGCCGTGAATGCGGTTTTGAAAGACCCGCGATTTTCGAAATCAATTACAGCTGCAAGAGCCCTGGTGAAAATGCTGCTTATGCCCACTATTAGCAACCACATGTGAGATAAGAACGTAAAATAGCCGCCAATTGATTGTCCTACGCGTTAGAGTTCGACGTACTGGATGTTGAACTATCTGTTTTCTATTGCAACTTCGCTGCAGCAAACACTGATTAAAAAACAAGAAAGAAAGTCGGTCAAGCCCGACTATAACATACTCTGTACCCTTACACTCGCATTTGCTCAGGAGTCAAACGGCCAGTTAACACCCCGCGCACAACGTGATGCGCTCTCTAAGTTTCTCTCTCTCTCTCTCTCTTTCTCTCTCGCACTAAGATTGCGTGTTGAACGGTTAGGGTTTGTTGCTGTGGTTGTTGGTGGGGGGGGGGTGGGTGGTGTTAACTGGCCGTTTTTTGCCCATAACTTGAGTATCGTTCATCCGATCTTTATTATTCCTTCAGCAAATCGATAAATAATTTTGTTTACAAGGTATCTCTAGAAGAAACGAACGATCTATCTCCAAAACTGTATGAGATATGACGTTTTTTCCAAATTGCGGGGGCGCGAGGGGGCGTGGCAAAAATTGAAAATAAACTTGATCTGCCTGCAAGTATAAGAAATATATGTCCAATACATGTCAAACCTCTATCTTTTACCATCTCTGAGATCTCTTCGTTCATACGGACGGACGGACGGACGGACGGACGGACAGACGGACGGACGGACAGACGGACAGACGGACATGGCTATATCGACTCGGCTGTTGATGCTGATCAAGAATATATATACTTTATAGGGTCGGAAACGATTCCTTCTCCCTGTTACATACTTTTGCACAAACTTAATATACTCTATGTACCTTCGGTACAGAGTATAAAAAATAAAAAAAAACAAGTTTGGGATAGAATTGATCAAATTGTTAGCGTTCTTGAACCAGCTGACGTTGCAACTACTAGACTGCAAGCCGAGCAGTTAGTTTTGGAAGATTTTTACGCAATTTGGCTCAATTGTAAGCTTCAAATAAAAAAAGATTCAGGCTTAGCAAAACTTTTGTTCAGTGAAATAGGAAAACGCGAGACCAGTCTCTTTGAAAATCATGAATTCTATACAGACAAAAAATTATGCAAAAGCTACACGAAAATGTGGGATTTCTACACGTTTTGACCGGGATTTTTAACCCATAACGTTTGTGTAGCTTTTCTGCACACCGCGTTTAGATATTGAAATCCTACACGTTACATGTTTAGTTTTCTTATTTCTAAACGCGTCGTGCAGAAAAGCTACACAAACGTTATGGGTTGAAAATCCCGGTTACGGTTTGGTTACGATAGCTTTAAAACTGACGGAGGAGATAGCATAGAAATAGACGGACATGACTATATCAACTCAGCTCGTCATGCTGATCAAGAATATATATACTTTATGTGGTCGGAGATGCTTCCTTCTATGCGTTACAAACATCCGGACAATTTTTAAGAAATTTTAAAAATTAAAACAAACTATTTTTATTTTTTCTACTTAAGAACCGCAGAAAATGAAATATCGATGAACAAAATCTATATATAAATACAGGAGCTGTGAGTAATTGAGTGCTAAAAAAAGGGGTGTTTCATTTGCTTCGACTTTTGTTCTGTTCTGGAATTTTTTCCTGATCCGGCTATTCGCCCAATTCTAATATTGACCAAAAGACAAAGAAAATAGAAAAAAAAATTTTTTAAACACTTAAATTACTCAAATTCGACTGTTAGTTCCTTCACCTTAATTGATCCAGCTACAATATTTATTCATACATCAATTCCTTATTATCTTTATTATCTTTGTAGAAGTGCGATTCTTAAGTCAAAAGAATAAAAATGATTTTTTTTGGATTTTTTTATATTTTTATACTCTGTACCGAAGGTACAATAGAGTATATTAAGTTTGTGCAAAAGTATGTAACAGGGAGAAGGAATCGTTTCCGACCCTATAAAGTATATATATTCTTGATCAGCATCAACAGCCGAGTCGATATAGCCATGTCCGTCTGTCCGCCCGTCCGTCCGTATGAACGAAGAGATCTCAGAGATGGTAAGAGATAGAGGTTTGACATGTATGGGGCATATATTTGTTATACTTGCAGGCAGATCAAGTTTATATTCAATTTTTTCCACGCCCCCTCCCGCCCCCGCAATTTGGAAAAATTCATATCTCCTACAGTTTTGAAGATAGATCGTTCGTTTTTTTCTAGAGATACCTTGTAAACAAAATTATTTATCGATTTGCTGAAGGAATGATAAAGATCGGTTGAACGATACTCAAGTTATGGGCAAAAAACGGCCAGTTAACACCACCCACCCCCCCACCAACAACCACAGCAACACACCCTAACCGTTCAACACAGGCAATCTTAGTGCGAGAGAGAAAGAGAGAGACAGAGAGAAACTTAGAGAGCGCACCGCGTTGTGTGTTAACTGGCCGTTTGACTCCTGAGCAAATGCGAGTGTAAGGGTACAGAGTATGTTATAGTCGGGCTTGACCGACTTTCTTTCTTGTTTTAATTAATTATAATTTAAAATTAAATTTTTGCATTTTCGAGCAAAAATCGATTTTTTTTATATATTTTTGGTCATTGGATTAAAACTTATAAGCCGATTTGAAAACAATAATCTGCGTTATTATTGACAATTTAATGAAGTTTCGATTCATATCTTGCTTGACACCATCTGACGATTATGAATTTAGATATGGCATAAAATGTAAGTGCACCTACCGAAAAAATGAAAAAAATTCATATTTAAAAAACGTTGCCATGAAAAATTTTTTGAAATCGATTTTGACATCACCAATCCAAATTACACTTAAAAATAGTTTCAGTATAAATGGGTCATTTAATTTATATTATTTTTGTTAACTAGTGTTATATGCCTGTGTGAACTTAGCATAATTTCGTTTGAAATTTAATCATAGTATTCAAAACTTTTGCCTAATATTCGGCACTAGCAAAAAATGTAAAAATGTCCCAAATACTTTGCATTCTTTTGGGCTGTAGCTAATTCGAGCGACCCACTCGAGCTTACTATTAAGTTTGCAAATATGTCAAAATCAGGCAGTTTGTTCGTCTTTATCATATAGCTGCAATAGGAATTATATGATTAATTTTATTTGGATGTGATAAAATTTAGTTTCCAAAATAAACTTTTCCAATAAACGTAGAATTCATTGCGATAGTTTTTCTTACAGGCCTGTTCCGGTTTTCACTTTCACTTAATTTGCTCGAATTCGATTTGGTTACCTGTTCCTGATTTCACAATTCGATAGATATACTCGATTTGAATTCACATTGCTCGGAGTTGATGAATTCAAAAGTAAATTCGGTTTTTTACTTAATGGTGTCAAAATAATGGCTTTAAATTATTTTTGTAGCAATGTTTTGTGTATTTAGATACTTTCTGCAATCTCACATTCTTTTAAAACAAATTTGTTAAGCTTTAATTTTGTTCTGTGCCAGCCAAATCGAATTCACATTTTTTGTTCAACCTGTTCCGGTTTTCACTTCTTTATGGAACGCTTGAAACATTCGAATATGTTTCCATTAAAAATAAAAATGACATCTTAAACAGCTTTATTAAAATACTATTAACTTCTTTGACTTTTCCATTTTGGAAATGAAACATTCGAATTGCAAATCGTTCAAATACTAGAACAACTTAAATCAATTCGTTCGATTTTGTTTGCATTTGAAATCGAAAAAATATGTGAAAACCGGAACAGGCCTGTTAATGTTAAGAAATAGTACTTTACGATAATATCTAAGCTCGTCAAAACTACAAAATGGATTCCCCACAAATCGCGCCTTAAAAAGGTAAAAATAGGCATTTTTAGCAACTTTCAACTTAAATTACTACAAATTTAGACTTGATGGACCATTGCCGAAGACAAATTCGTGTTCAGCATACGAAAATCATGTAGAAAAACCACCAACAGTTCAATATTCTGATAAAAGTCTACTTTTTTTGCCTCGTTGCCATAGTATAAGCAAAAAGCACAGAACAGAAAGATAAGAGAAGATGTATAAATAAAAAACGAGAGCGTAAGTTAAGGTCGGCTCTAACCGACTTCGATATACCAGTTACTCATGGTAAGAAGTATTTAATAAACTTCCTGTGTGCCTGAGGTGGGACAGCCAAAAAGTATGCAACTCGGCTATTTATCATCCGATCTTGATGATGAAAATTTAGAATTAGTTGAAAATTCATCCTTTCAGTCAATTATTAATGGCACTTGAACCCAGTCAAGTGCCAGCTGATATTTATTTATTTATTTCCCTTCCATTAAAATTTTGCTTGGGATATTTCCCTTCCATTAAATTTTCAATTGGGATTTTTCACTTCAATTAAATTTTCAATTGGGATCTTTCACACAAGCCAATTTTTAATTGCGATATTTCACTTCAATTAAATTTTCAATTGAGATTTTTCACCAGCAGTAAATATTTAATTGATAAATTTTTATAAAAAAGAATAGCAGTTGTGTTTTAACTGGCCGTTTTTTGCTCATAGCTTGAGAATCGTTCATCCGATCTTTATCATTCCTTCAGCACATCGATAAATAATTTTGATTACTAGATATCTCTAGAGGGTACGAACCATCTATAATCAAAATTGTGGAAGATACACGTTTTTTCCAAATCGCGTGGGCGGGAGGGTGCGTATCAAAAATTGAAAATAAACTTGATCTGCCTGCAAGTATAAGAAATATATGTCCCATACATGTCAAACCTCTATCTCTTACCATCTCTGAGATCTCTTCGTTCATACGGACGGACGGACAGACAGACAGACGGACATGGCTATATCGACTCGGCTGTTGATGCTGATCAAGATACTTGGTATACTTTATATGGTCGGAAATGATTCCTTCTGCCTGTTACATACATTTGCACGACTTTAGTATACCCTTTTATTCTACGAGTAACGGGTATAATAACACAGTGCTACGAAATAGCCTGGGTAATGACATAGCGTACGTTGTAGAGCTGCTCGCGTATAGCACTTCCTCATACTTGGTTTCCCTCGGGGACCACCAAGATCTGAAGTTATGGCCCAAAAACCGTTAATTGCAAATTTTGCTTACTAAACTTGAAATAACTCGCTAATGTATAATCTAATTTTATGTAACTTTGCTAATTCTGATAGCGATGAGAAGATTCTTTTATATTATATTCAATGGCTTTAGAGATTTAACGCGATAGCTGAAAAACGCAGTTTGCAGATCTGGTATTTTCAACTTTTTTTTATAAATTCCTACTTTTGCCATCACTGATTTAACTATTTTATACTATGCGATTTTTCCTTAAAGTTTAATTTAAGAGCCGATTTCATTCTCCGTTGAGCAAATTTTGTCTTTATGAATTTGGTTACCTGATGACGAAGTTATTCGCGGATATCTAAACACGCTTCGACAATCTAGCATAATTTTTAAGTGTGTTAACAGAAAATTGATTTATTTACCATTAATGCCCCGCAAAGTATACTTTGCTAAAGTTTGGTGGGAAATTTAAATATAGTTTTTCATATAATCACATCAATGTTTACATATTTGTTTGACAATTTGATTTCGTTTGGAGAGTGACCGTTTACTTGTTTGTTTACATTCAGGTCTGACTTCAATATGGCGAGCAAGGTAAGTTATCAGGATGATTTAAAGTTTTAATAATGAAATAATTATTTTATTAATGAAATTTAGCATACATACGAGCCTCTTTTGAAGTGAAGAAGGACCAGGGCCATAGAGTGAGCAGAGGCAAAAGTGCTCGAGTTTTCAGAGCTTGTGGTTGACATGGTCAAAGATGTGCTGGGGGTAATGTACAAGAAAAGTTAATTTTGTGTGGTAAATAAATTATATGAAATTATTGGATTCTAGAAACCAACAGCTCAAAAGTTTTGGAAAAAGTTAATGGAAAACTCCGTCCACTTCAAAGATGTGAACTACATGACGCTAAAAAACAAAATGCGAGCCTTCCGAAACCAGTACATAGTTGTTTGCAAGTGGAGAGCCAGCACTGGAGCCGGGTTATTAGCAGAAGGCGAAACCCAATATGTCGCAGGTCAAGTACACAATTCAAAGAAACAAGGGCTTTGAATAATCATTTTTTATTTACAGGCCAAATGAAACTACTTTGCCCAAATTTCAACTTGCTGGGACAGATTTTGGGGCAAAGAAGGAACATCGAGCCGCAAGGTGTAGTGGACTCCTTAGACTGCGATGTTTTGGAAGGATATAAGTATCTCCCAGAGCACAGGCAGAACAATAACGCCATAGACGAATCTGAGTTTTTTGATGAATCTCAAACTTGCTCAACCAGCCGCTCCGTGCGTGCCTTATCAGAGCCGAATAGCTCGAAGCCATGCAAAACTCCTAGAAAGGAATCTTTGCTGGGGATAGTGACCACTATGCAGCAACGAAAGGTTGACCTGGACATGAAGCTGGTGAAAATTGAAAAGGAGAAGCTGGCTTGGGAAAAAGAAAAATATTATAGCGAAACTGGTACGTCTGATTTAGAAAAGGAAAAGTTGATATGGGAACGCGAAAAGTTCGAGATGGAAATAGCAGCTAAGAAGGAGCAAAGGGCTATGGAGCTGCAGAATGAAATGGAGTTGAAGAAGATAGAGATAGAAAAAGAAAGGGAAAAATTAAAATGTTGGAGTTGAAGCTAAAATATAGTAAATAAAATTGCAAACATAATGAATATAAAATCTAGAAGACCTTTTATTTATATATTCATTAGCCGAAAAATAGTTTTGCGCTTTTCTTCAGCGTCAACTAAGAAAGTTACATTAAAACTTTCCTCATCATTAAACAAATCAAAGTCAGGAATATGGGTCATTCTTTTTGAAACAGAACGGTTTTAAAATTTACCATTTTTGATTTAAATAAAAAAAATCCGACATTAGATCTCGATACTCCAACCAAAACGCGATTTTCGGTTTTGCAAATAAAATTTTTGTCAATTTTATAAACAATTTCAAAAATCGTCAAAAACGGAAAAATGGAAAAAACGTGTTTTTTAAAAATTTGATTTCGTAGGATTGGTTTATCGGACAGGTCTCGGGTTGATATTGCTGAAAAGTATTTTACTGTATCTACTTAAATCATAGTTTAATACATTTTTAAATTGTTTAATAATCTTAACTAATTGTTGCTAAAGTTTATATATAATTTTTTTTAGTGTTAACCACTATGATACAGTTTCTTAAATTAGACTTTTATAGTTTAAAAGATATTCATTTTTAAAGTTATAAACAAATAAAAATATGCCCGTAAATAATTCTTTGCCACGCAGTCAGTATATGATATAGACGTCCGATCTGCCTGAAGTTAAAAAGCTTGATAAATATAAAGCTTAATTGCCAAGTTTCAGTCACATAGCTTTGAAACTGACTGCGTGCCAAAGCTTTATTTCACGGCATATTTTTATTTGTTTATGATGGTTATATTTTGTGGAACTAAAAGGCAAATGCATAAGATTTAGGATTATGTTTATTTAATGCGTGTGTATCTGTTCTGCAGAGAGCTTGTAATCGACTGACGCCAATGTACACACAAACCGGAAGAGGAAATGCAAAAGACAAATTTCAGTGTGACTAAAGTGCAAATATAGATTGTTGCCAAAACTTAACTATATTTCAATACTCCTTCTGAACGATCATATACTTGACAACTTATAGCTTATGTATTAATAGCAACTCATTTCAGTAGTACATTTAACATGTTTGTTCTTTTGCAAATTCTTAGTAAGTACATCCGAAACTGTATCATTAGTACATATATATTCAACATCAATTTCATTCTTAGAATATAGTTCTCGGACATAGTGGTACCTTATATCAATATGTTAACTACGATTGTGCAAAGTCGGATTCTTGGTCAAACACTGTGCACTTTGACTGTTGCAGTACAATGAATTAATTTCTATGAAGCCCATTTCATGTAACAATTTTTTCAGGTATGTGGCTTCCCTAGCTGCAGCGGATAGGGCAATGTACTCGGCTTCAGTACTACTCATTGCCACCAGACTTTGTTTTTTAGACTCCCACGAAATCGCACCGCCACCAGCAATGAAGACGTAACCACTATACGACTTGCGATCTGTAGTATCGCTCGCCCAGTCTGCGTCGACGTACCCATGTACTACTTTTCCAGCAGCCTTGTAGTGAAGTTTCAGATCAGCTGTGCCCTTGAGGTATCTGAGCACACGCTTTGCTGCAACTTCAAGCTCCTTGTAAGGGTTGACATTTCGTTGCTCCAGCTTGGCAACGGAGTGAAGTTATCTGGCCTGGTTGTAATGGCCAAATATATCAATGAGCCTATTAATGACTAATACCTCTTTTCATCAATAGTCTCGCAGCTGGCGTCATCACACCTGACTTGGCGACCAGCCTCCAAAGGTGTAGTCACTGGCTTACACGTTGACATGCCCCAATTATGCAGCATGTGCTCGACATACTGCTTATGGCCGATTGTTATGCTGCCAGTCTCTCCGTCGCGCTCAAATTCTATGCCCAAGAAATGATTGAGCTGGCCGCCATCAACTACATGAAATGCATCTGCAATAGACCTTTTATGCCCAGTAAGTCTTCTTTGGTTGAGCTGGCAATTAAAAGATCATCTACATATACCGCGATTATATTGATTTTACCTTGCCGATTGCGAACATCTACGCACGGCTCGCCGACACATGGAGCAAAACCCATTCTTCTCAGGACCAATTCCAGTTTCGCGTTCCACTCTCTGCCGCTCTGCTTTAGCCCATACAGAGATTTCTTCAGCTTCAAGACCTTCTTGGGGAATTCGTCACTAGCGAATCCATCCGTCTGCTTCATGTATATGTACATCCTCAGATAGCTCGCTGTTTAGGTATGCAGAGGACACGTCCATTTAATGAAGTAACAATTTATTTTCCACTGCCAGTGCTTTTATCATTCTAACAGACGAGTACCTTCCACGGGTGAAAATGTTTCAAAGGAATCTATGCCATACGTCTGAGCACACCCTTTAGCTACTAGTCTTGACTTAAATCGCTCTACGTAGCCGTCTTTATCAACTTTAACGCCAAAGACCCATTTACTGAAAATAGCTTTCTTGCCGATTGGCAAATCTACAAGCTCCCAGGTATTATTGGCTTCTAGCGCATCTATCTCCTCCTGAATCGAAGCTGACCACTCCTGATGCATTTTAGACTTTTTAACACCACTAACACTTGCTGGGATGACAACCTCGTCTGCTTTCAGCATATTCAACGTATTATACTGCTTCTAATTTTCTTTGGGCGACCTTTGCCTCGAACTTCAGACACTAGAGGCGGCTCCGCCTCATCACTAATGTCACTCTCGTCATCCTCAGTATTTCTAGAATCATTTTGTCCATCTGACTCAGATTCAACCTCTGCCTGTACCTGCTGACCATTCTCTTCAGTAATCTCTTCAGTATTGCCTTCTGCACTTACTGTCTGAGCCTGTTGACCAAGTGGCATGCTTTCATCAAGCAATACAATTTCTTTGTCCTAGCTTATAGAACCACCAAAACTATTTTCCATAAAAATAACAGCTCTGCTCTCAATAACCTTTCGCGACTCTGGACAATATAATCTATTTGCTTTTGCAGTCAAGGAATAGCCTACAATATATACTCGATTCCCTTCGCTCGGAACTTTTGTTTTTGCGCCTTATTAAGCGCTATCGCTGTTGAGCCAAAAACTTTCAAATGTGGCACTGAAGTCTTTTTGCCAGTGCAAACCTCGAAAGGCGTCTTGCTGATCAGCGTTTTTGTTTCTGACCTATTGCGCAAATAAGCTGCAGTTCGCACAGCTTCGCCCCAAAGGCTTTCATCTACGCCTGAGTGCACAATCATACTCCTGGCCATCTCCACTAGTGTGCGATTTGCACGCTCAGCATCCCCATTTTGTTGGAGTGAGTAGGGTACAGTTAATTGTCTCTTTATACCTCGATCAGACAGGTATTTCTCAAAATCACGACTCAAGTACTCGCGCCCATTATCACTACGTATTTCTTTTCCTTTTTTACAGCATTGTTTTTCCGTAAACACCACAAAGTCTTTGAATGCGTTCAATATTTGATCACGGGACTTCAAAAAATACACATATGTATATTAGAGTTGGAAATTTTAGTTAATTTCAATGACCTAGTTCATTAGTTAATTTTTTCATGAACTATAGTTCATTTTTGATCTATAGTTCATTTTTTGAACTATGGTTAATTTTTTGAATTATAGTTCATTTTTTAAACTATAGTTAATTTTTTGAACTATAGTTCAATTTTTGAACTATAGTTCATTTGAACTATAGTTCATTTTTTGAACTATAGTTCATTATTTGACTATAGTTCATTTAAACTATATTTTATTTTTTGAACTATAGTTCATTATTTTAACTATTAAAGCAAATTTTAAGGCTGCATACACACTGTTTAACACATGAGACACAGCCGGCATGGTTTTGATGGATTTGTTGAGTTTGCGTGCGCGTTAAGTCAGGGCTTCGACACTTGCACTCGTAGTTGCTCAGTCAGTGTGTTGAGAGGAAACTGTTTTGCTATCTGCATAAATGTTGGCAGGGATTTCTTATGTTTCTTTAGCCAAAATCAATAGCTTTGTCTTCATAGATGTCGCAGGCATGGATCACATCTTGTTGAGTTGGGGGAATTCATACAGTCAGGGCGTTTCCCTTTTCCTGTGCCTCTAGGCTCATTTATGCATATATAGGCGTTGGCAGGCTTCACAGAAATTTTTCCCTCTCGGACGGCCAGCTCTGGATAAGAGACGATGCTACCGTCTTCCACATAACCACATAACAAGGCTCAACAGTAAACTCTTCGGCAAAATGCTCGGCGAAGAAACAGTCAATGGTATCCAGTACCACCTTGGCCTTGGTTGGATCCGTGGCTGTTTACTGAATAAGCACGTTCTTGGTATTAAGCGAGATCTTCGAATGATCACCATTAATAATGGGCTGAAGATCTGCAGATCCACTTTAATGGTGGAAAGAGAGAAAGTCGATTTACCCTCAGCTCTTTTTATACATGCATAAGAGACTATGCATTGTGGGCAATTTGTGGCAACATCAGTTCCTTCGGAGTGTCTGTTTTCTTTGGCTGGGCAAATCGTAAGAGAAAGAAGAAGCTTGTTACTTCCGTAAAATGTAAATGCTCTAGCGATTTTGCACAATAATATGAAAAAGTAATGTAATGGAGTTTTAAAATAAACATTTTTCAGTCGCATTCCGTCTCCTTTAGCCTGCGATGCCGCCTGTGACTGCTCGGAATATTTATCTGATTTTATACCTTTAAAGATGGTATGATAATTTTGGCCATATGTTTGTAACGCTCAGAAGGGAGCATCTTCGACCACATTCCTGTTAATTAATCTATCCACCCGTCTTCCTGTCCATCTGCCTGTTTCAATCTCTTTGAGTTTAATTTCTATGAATAAATGTTTATATATAAAAACTTCAAATGAAGAATGATAAAATGTTTATAATAAATATAACAAGTGATCACAATGAAAAAGTTCGAACAACGTAATCCATAATGCATTTTATTCAAAACCTTTCCTTTCGAAATACTTAACAGGGCCGATTTCTGTTCATCTAGATATCTGATTGTTTTTGCAGCTGCTAAAATTTTGATCTGTAATTTGTAAGTTTATGAGACATATATCTCTATAAAGATGATGAGCAATCGGCCCATAGTCAAACAAAAACAGAAAATGTATCCAAATGTATTTTTGGCTGAATACACACTGTTTGATACATGAGTAGATTGCGGTTTTGGCATATTTTGAACCGCATGTCCGATTTAAATTCTGATTGCACTCATCTTATATTTATTGAAAAATAATCTAGGTCCGCTAAAAACAATTTTGCATAAATTGCATACTTCACACCTTATTTATTCACCCGTGTAATCTCGCCGTTCATCAAATATTCATAATAATCTTTGGTTTATTTTGCCAATTACGCGTTCTTTTTTTAAATTTGATCTACACCTCCTATTTTGGCCAGTAGTTTACAAGTTTCGCAATATACTTTGGGCTGTTCAGTCTACAACTCTTATTTATCAACGTCTGAGAACTTGGCAAATTTCGCGATTTTTGGACCATTATAAGCTATTATGAATAATATTCAACTTTCGCGATTTTTTGATCGTTCGGTCTTCAACTTCTTTTTAACTGTCTATATTTGCCATCTATCTATTCATTTTAATAATCTAAATTCAAATGAGAATTTTAGCAAATTTCGTAATTTTTATACATTTGACATATTTTACACATTTTGCATATTTTTATTGCTAATATTTTAGTTGTTACAAATATGAAATATAGTTGAAATAATGAACTATAGTTCAAATATTGAACCATAGTTCAAAAAATGAACTATATTTCAAACGAGAAGGCCAAGCTAACTTCGTCTGTGCCGAAGTTTTTATACCCTTGCAAATGCTGTTTTTGAAATGTCAGAGTTTAAGAACGCTTACATAAAAATCAAAAACTTTTTAACTAATACTTATAATACTAATACTAATAATTATTTATTAATAATAATAAAAAAATATAAAAAAAAAACAATTAATAAAAACATCTTAACAAACGTTAAAAGCAGTATCAAGTGTGGCAATAAGTTCGCGAGTGTTCTTTACCCAGCGTGGACGATCCGTGTTTCACGTTATATACATTTATACACGTAAAATTTTTCCTGGCCAAACTGCAGCTTTGGCGTATCGGAGGTTGCCGGCAACCTGTTGCTGAGTGCAGCTACTGCTGCGTGGACAAATCCCGGCTGGGCTGGGTTGATATCCTCGATATCATGCAGTGAAGTGCGGTGTTTTGAATATTGTGCTTCGACAAGTTGCCAAACGTGTCTTGTTCATTGTTAAATTACATTTGTTTACATTTTGTAAATTTACAACAACAACAACAAACGTCTGGTGTCAGTGTTGTGTAGGGGTGTCAGTGCTGTCCATCTAGCTATGACTTCTAGCCTTTTTCCGGCTAGTTGCGGTAGATTGGGGCAAAAAATAATTAAATTAATATTTACATTAATTTTAATTATTTGTTGCTCCAGATGAATGGTACGGCCTCTAGGGAGCCGCTCCTCTAAAAAAACCTGGAAGTACTATGGACTCCCAAAAAGCTAGAGCTACATCACAATTGAGCTCGATTAACAAACCTGCTACTGTGACCAACCGAGCAAGGGGGTCCAGTAAGGCCCACACTACAAACGAGGGACTTGCCTTGCCCTTAAGCAGTGCCAAGACTAACAGTCAGCCACTAGCGACTGTCAGATCAACTGTGAAGAGAGCAGGCACGGCTCCTATCGTGAGTAGTAGGTCGGCAAAGTTTAGCAGACCAGAACCATCAAAGACTGCCGCAAGCGACAGACGTACGGCAATCAGAATCCTAAAAAGGAACGCGGTGTCCCCAATAAGCGAGAGTCAAGCCTCAAAGGAAGACTTCGAAAAAATCCAGCAGGATCTGAGTTGGGCAAAACCATCGTTCCTGACTTCCGTCTAGATTATGTCAATCCCGCGAAGAAAGCTACCAGCGCTAAGCGGGATAGATCCTTGGAGGAAAACCAAACTGAGGCCCCCAAAAGACCAAAAACACATGGCGCCCCGCTCTCAATATCCTTTGCTGAAGTGGCAAAAGGAAAAAAGATCCTGGGTGTCATCGATACCAGCAGGAATGATGGTAAAATTCCTCTACACCAATGGAAATGGGTAGAGGCCGAGCTGGGAGGTGTTGCCATGGAGGTGCTAAAAGCGAACCCTGGCCCACCGCCTATATGCAATAACGCGGGATGGTTTCAAGGAAACGTGAAGCTAATCGCGTGCGAGGATGAAAGGTCAGCCGAGCTGTACAAAGCCGCGATCGGAAAGGTGGGGGAAGTGTACCCAGGTGCTCAACTTAGGGCAGTTGATGCCAAAGACATCCCCTCTTGCCCTAGAGCGCGAGTTTGGCTGCCCAAAAAGCCAAGCGACCCATCGGACATACTCGAAATAATGTCTATGTTTAATCCGCATGTATCCACAGCGAACTGGAAGGTTATGAAAGTGGAGGAGTCCAGCAATGCGAATATCCACGTAATCTTCCAGATAAACAATGAGACAGTGGAGCACCTGGCTAAAACCAAAGGACTTTTGGATTACGCTTTTAAAAAAGTGAAAATGACTGTCTATAAGACAGCTAACCTAGCAGCGAGCGTAAAGGCAGAAGAGCCAAGCGATGACGATATGGAAACTGACGATCCACCTTCCCTAGAGGAGTCGGGAGGCTACATATCGTCAGGGTCAGACTATGGCACGAGTCTAGGGAGACTCTACACCGAGCATGAGCTTTTGCACGATGAAAGAAATGATGATGCAGAAGGCGATGCTACCCTAACGGCAGAGGAAATACTTTCTGATGATGCAGATCCTTCAAATAAATCTGCATCACAGTAAAGCAGCTTCCGCTGCACTTCTGCTTCGCCTAGCAAAAGGTGAAGCAGACATTGTTTTAGTCCAAGAGCCTTGGATCACTGGTGACAGGATCAGGGGCTTGATGACGCCAAAATACAACTTGTACCACATTCGGGGTAAGGGTAAGCCGCGTACATGTATATTAGTAAAACAAACTCTTAACGCATTTTTACTTCCCCAATTCAGTGATGGAGACATCACAACAGTCAACCTTGAATTGGGGAGCACCACCTACAGGTTGACTTCCTTCTATTTGGCTCATGATACAACGGAGCCAGTACCATCCCGACTATTTGAAGACCTAGTGCACAACAGTCAAGGCAGCAGAACCAGACTAATACTGGGTGGAGACGCTAATGCACACCATACAGAATGGTCCAGCACAGACACTAACGATCGTGGTGGGTTACTCTACGATTATCTTTTAAGTACGAATCTTATTATCTGCAATAAAGGTAATGACCCAACTTTTGTCACTAGAACTCGGAGGGAGGTACTAGATATCAACCTCATTTCAGATTTTCTAATAGAAAATATTATTTCATGGAGAGTTCTATCAGACCACTCCTTCTCAGACCATAGATATATTGAGCTAAAGCTAATAGCATCATGCCCCGAACCTAAACAAACACAAAACTTAAAAAACAAACAAAAAAGCGTGGAAAGAGGGGGTGGGGAAAAAGAGGGAAGCCAAATTTGAATTAAATATTAATTGAAGAATGGCTGCCATGAGGTCAAGTTGCCTCAACAAGATGTGAAAGTTTTATAAAATAAAATTGTCGCTTTAAATTTCGGAATTTCTGTGAAATGCACAATCCTCATATATTTACTAGAAATGGGAGCGGGACGGAAATATCCCTAGACCCAAAGTTCACAATGTACACACAAAAAAATCTGGTGGGTAAAATTAACTGCGCTGACAGTAAATTTTTTTCGAAATTTTTTATGCATGTGGTTTTGTTGTTGCTTGGTAACTGTGCTAACAGTAAAATCTATAGAAGAAATTGTAAAGTTCACGTATTTATATTAGCTCGTATTTTGTTGTTGCATTTAACAACTGTACGCTGAGTAAATTCAACCACAAATATTTTTTCACATATTTTGTTGTTTTAATAAGTTACTGCTAACTACAGTAACTTTACCATAGAAATAGTTACTCCGACGTGATTTTTTCATCTCATACTTTGTTTTTGCAGCAATTAACTGTACCCACAAGTAAATCTTACAGCACAAATAGTATAACTTTTTAAATGAATTTTGTTGCTTCACGGACTAACTCTACCGACAGTAAATCTAACCGCGAAAATTGTTGATTGAGAAAATTTCAGTTTGGCCCTTATATTTATATTGTACTTTCACTGAATTTGAACTTGAGAATTACTAGTGGTCTCATTTATGCGACATTTAAGAAATTTTTCGTGCATGTGGTTAGGCAGATTCAAAACAAGTAATATGTTAGAAGCGTTTCTATTAACGCGCGCCGTAGCGAAACTGGTAAAGACGTCCGTCCAATCGTGTTCAGTCCAAGGGCCCAGAGTTCGAATCCCCCCCCCCCAAGTAAGTAAAAAATTTTCAAATAAAATAAAAATATGTTTAATTCAAACAATTGTTTCAGAACCAAAATTGGTGGGTGGTGGGGCTATTAAGGGTTGCCTCTTCTGGTCTGGGATGATGAGCTCAAGTAGATTGGTAACTTGTGACAGCGAAAATAGTATCCAACCCTACTTTTCTTAAGTTGAGTAACAGCTGTTAAATTACTATTTTTATGGTAAAATTACTGTACACACAGTAAGAAAATTTACTTACTGTACGCATCGGTTAATATTACTTATTTTGTGGGTTGGCGCATTTCTAAACGATATTTTCAGTTAGATTTACTATTGCAATAGTTCTCTTTGCGTAAAGGCTTACCTGATAGTTACTGTCAAATTTTGTGAATTTTACCTACTTTTTGGGTTGGCGCATTTCTAACCCAAAATATCGGTTAAATTTAACCACAGATTTTTTTGTGTGTAGTTGTGCGGGAGAGGTATATTTTCAGCATCCACATGACAGGAAGGGATTAATATAACTCTGGAGTTTCCGAGCGCCTATAAAATTTGCTGCGCTTTCGTAAATAGTCAAATCAAAATTTGACAAATTTCACGGTTTTTGGTCTGAACCTCTAATATACGCGTCTTCAATTGCCATCTATCCAACCTCCATAGTTATCTTAGGTCGTTTGAAAATTTTGCAAATTCCGCGATTTCCTTGACCATTTGATTTACTCCACCTATTTACCCGCCGGTTTACCCTTCTTTATGATAATCTAAATTCAAATGAGAATTTTGGAAATTTCGCGATTTTTTGACCATTTGTTCCACATCTTTATTTACCCGTGTACTCCAGCCGTCCATAAAATCTTCATAAAAGACTGAAATTAATGAACAATTTAGAAATTTCCCAATATTTTGGAACTTTCAAGGCACACCTTTCATTTGCTCGGTCTACAACTCCCATTTAACCGTCTATGTACATATGCCATCTATATATTTTTAATAGTAAGCTCAAGAAAAAGAATTTTTGCAAATTTCTCAATTTTTATACATTTTTTATACAATTACATATTTTACATATTTAGTGCATATTTTGCATATTTGTTTACATATTTTACATATGTAAAATATTTAAAATTTGCATATATTGAATATGCAGTTTCCAATGGAAAGTGGGTTGTTTAATTAGTATAAATCCAAATTTTCACCTCAATCAACCTTCATTTAAAAAAGTACATAAAATCCGATGTCTATTAATAATGGACGAGTTTAAGAACGCTAACATTGAAAACAAAAAAGTTTTTCTCACTAAGACCCATTTTTTGACCGATGGTTCCTATGGCAGCTATAAGATATAGTTCAAAAAAATGAACTATAGTTCAAAAAATGAGACAAACATAGTTCAAAAAACGAACTATAGTTCGAACACCAAGACCTGGTTCATTAGTTCATTTAAAAGTCTAGTTTAAATGAACTAGTTCAAAAAAATTGGCACAACTCTAATGTATATCGCGAGTAGTCGTCAATATATGTAGCGAAGTAACGCGCGCCCCCGGCCGACGCTTTGTTAATTGGCCCACAAATGTCTGTGTGTATCAAACTTAGCAGTTCATCAGCACGATTTTCAGACTTCCCTGGAAATGGCTTAACCGTTATTTGCTTTTCGCACAGGTGTCAACCACATCATCTTTTACGTCCATACCAATCTTTAGCAACAATTACTTAATATTATTAAACAATTAAAAAAATTATTAAACTTGCATTTTAATAGATACAGTAAAAAACAAGAAAGAAAGTCGGTCAAGCCCGACTATAACATACTCTGTACCCTTAACGTCGCAGCACGCATTTGCTCACGAGTTATACGCGCTCATCTCTAAGTTTCACTCTCTCTCTCTCTCTCTCTCTCTCTCTCTCACTAAGATTGCCGTTCAATAGAATGCTGTGGTGATGGGTGAGGGGGGTGGGGGGTGTTTACTGGCCGTTTTTTGCTCATAACTTGAGTATCGTTCATCCGATCTTTATCATTATACCCGTTACTCGTAGAGTTAAAGGGTATAATAAAGTCGTGCAAATGTATGTAACAGCCAGAAGGAATCATTTCCCACCATATAAAGTATATATATTCTTGATCAGCATCAACAGCCGATTCGATATAGCCATGTCCGTCTGTCCGTCTGTCCGTCCGTCCGTCTGTCTGTATGAACACCTAGATCTCAGAGACTAGAAGAGCTAGAGCAACCAAATTTGAAATGTAGACTCCTATTGTCTGCACGCAGATCAAGTTTATTTTCAATTTTTGCCACGCCCCCTCACGCCCCCGCAATTTGGAAAAAACGTCATATCTCCTACAGTTTTGATGATAGATGGTTCGTACTTTTTAGAGATATCTAGTACTCAAAATTATTTATCGATTTACTGAAGAAATGATAAAGATCGGATGAACGATACTCAAGTTATGAGCAAAAAACGGTCAGTTAACAAACACCACCCACCCCACCCATAACCTAAGCATTGCGTTCAGCAGCAATCTTAGTGAGAGAGAGAGAGAGAGAGAGAGAGAGAGACTTAGAGAGCACACTGCGTTGTGCGTTGTGTGTTAACTGGCCGTTTGACTCGTGACCAAATTCGAGCTGCGACATTAAGGGTGCAGAGTATGTAATAGTCGGTCTTGACCGACTTTCTTTCTTGTTTTTATTAGGAAAGGTGATACGTATTCAAAAGTTTTGTTGTCTGATCTGTTTATCGTGATGAATTTGGAGTCATTTATGTTGGATTTAGTAATTGACAAATGTCTATTAATATCTGGCGGATAATAAATAGCCGAGTTAAAAAATGTTGCATACTTTTCGGCTGACCCACCTCAGGCATACAGGAAGGCTATTAAACATTTGTTTCCATGAGTAACGGGTATATCGAAGTCGGTTAGAGCCGACTTTAACTTACGCTCTCGTTCCTTCAGCAAATCGAATTTTGTTTACAAGGTATCTCTAGAAGGTACAAACGATCTATCTTCAAAACTGTAGGAGATATGACGTTTTTTCCAAATTGCGGGGGCGGGAGGGGGCGTGGCAAAAATTGAAAATAAACTTGATCTGCCTGCAATTATAAGAAATATATGCCCCCTACATGTCAAACCTCTATCTCTTACCATCTCTGAGATCTCTTCGTTCATACGGACGGACGGACAGACAGACAGACGGACGGAAGAACAGACGGACAGACGGACATGGCTACATCGACTCGGCTGCTGATGCTGATCAAGAATATATATACTTTATAGGGTCGGAAACGATCCCTTCTCCCTGTTACATACTTTTGCACAAACTTAATATACTCTGTGTACCTTCGGTACAGAGTATAAATATTCAGCAATATCAACACGAGACCTGTCCGATACACCAAACCTAAGAAATCCAGTTTTTAAAAAACCCTATTTTTCCATTTATTCGTTTTTGACGTTTTTTTAAATTGTTTATAAAATTAACAAAACTTTTTTTTGCAAACCTGAAAATCACGTTTTGGTGGGAGTATCGAGATCTAATTTCGTTTTTTTTATATTTAAATCAAAAATGGTCAATTTTAAAACCTTTCGGTTTCAAAAAAAATAACGCATATGCGCCGTGGCTCCACTGTCAACACACCACATAGAATTTGTTAGTCTTTTATTTTTCTGCACACTCGCAAGAATTGAAAACGATCGTTTTCCTTTGCCTTAGTCATTTTTCTCTTTGCACTGAGCAATAAAATGACCCTCTCGGCTGCATCTATAACACTTTTTCTTTCTCTAAGGTCCCGTTTTTTCTTGAGAATTTTGGTTGCTTTTGTTTGTACGCGACACGAATGCTTGCTGTATATTTTAGCCCACATTTTCGTTGTTCACTTGTTGTCTCTCCCCTTCTTCCATAATTTTGACCTTCAAGTCAGACAGGGATGGCAACACTTCTCTCGTCTCGATCGCTACAACAAAGTTTTCAAACGACTTGCACAGGCCCGACAACAGCAAAATTGTCAGAACTTTGTCAGGAATGACAACGTCAATTTCCTTTAGCTTGTCCACCAAATCGTAAAACTCGTTCATGTAGTTTTGCACAGGCACACCTTCAGGCATACTCAAACGTAGCAACCTTTTAAACAGCGTAATTTTTCGCGCTGGTCCACGTGGCTGATAGACACCGGCGAGCTTTATCCAAGATTCTTTTGCTGAAGCACAGTTGTTTATTAAATTGATCGCCCAACAATATGCATGCTAACGACTTTTAGTCACGAGTATCGGATTCTGCCTTTTGCTCCGCCGTGCCTTCTTCATTCTTCACCACTCTTCCGCACACAATTGGCCTTAGATCATTTTGCACCAAACCATTTTTCATTTGCACTGACCAAATTGCGTAATTTTCGCCATCCAACTTTTCGATGGCACACAACCCTTGTCCAATCATGTTTATTAATTTTCCGCGTAATCACACCAAGTAATTAAAATTAATAACTCAGTTTACTTTTTAACGTTCTGGGCGCATTACCTGTTGGTTATATTTTGTGGAATTAACAGGCAAATACATAAGACTTAGGATTATGTTTATTTAACGCGTGTGCGTCTGTTCTGCAGAGAGCTTGAAATCGACTGACGCTGATGTACACCAGAGAACTGCAAAAATCCTTTTTTTCTTGTTTGGCTCATACACAAAAATTCTTACTCTCATTTAATCAATCAACAAAACTCAGAGCTGAATATATTCAACTCACAACGCAATCGCATCGAGCGGCGTTATGTGATCCAACGTGTATGTTCATATTTATTCATCGAACAGAACTCAATGCAGAATATATTCAGCTCATACCGGCAGTCGCATCGAGCGGTTCGGCAAGAGTTTTTTGATGGGACGTTTATGTGTTCGATCGAACAGAACTCAGCAACTACCGGCCACCGCGTTGAGCGAGAGGTTTCACTCTTTCCATCTCTCTCTTTTTGATAGCTGTTGATATGTTCCTTCCCGGCATGTAGGATCAGCACGCCTCCCTCTGGCACGGTGGTAGCCCGGCTGAAGCTCGCCGTATTTGGTGGGGTTCTTTCTTTGAAGGGCTAATCTCATCCAGAAACATATTCAATAATGTAGAATCGTGCCAATTCCTCAAACAAACAAAAATGGATAGAGTAAAGAAAAAGATGGGCTATGTAAAGAACATGGAAAAAGTCCGTAAAAAAAAGAAAAGGAAAATTGTCGATGCTGTCCACAAGCTGACCCCACATTTACTCAGACACTCCGCTCCACAAGCATACTTCCCTTCATACATACACTCATACACTCTCCATACATACTCTTTCATAACTGCTACATTCACTCCATATTCCCAACTTTCACGCTTACCCCAGTCAACCTGTATGGTGTTCTGACAGCTAGGCCTTTTGCCCACCCCTTCTCACTCTGCCAAGGCATTGTGACCATGGGCCATGAGTGGCCTTTACTTCATGACCCCCTGTCTTCAGTCCGTTGTTCGTCTAAATGTCCATGAGACTACCTACAGTCACAGTCATAATTTTATGAAGGATACTTACCATCATCGACTTCCATCAACATACCCACCCCAATTTGTGGAGATTTACCAATTCATGTTTTTCATTTGGAGAATTATTCAATATACAATGCTTTTATTATTCAAAGACTTCATCACTAAACCTAACAAATATAACCTATATATATATATATAAAAAAATTTTACCTATAAGAAAGGAAAAAAAAGCATGAAAAAAAGCAAAAAAATGGAAAAGATGCAAATAAATTAAAATTAAATTTTTTATACAAAACTAAAAGTACCAATAAAAAAAATAATGAAAGTAAAACAAAGGTTAGATTTCGTTATCAGAAATATTTTTGCATTTTTTCTTTCCGAAATGGTATCTGACAGATACTTTTGCGCTGAAGGCGTTGGTATCTTGGCATGCTCACTAAAATGTTTGTGAATTCGAGATTGATAAAAATTTGTGGTTGGTGTTTTTTTTTTATACCCTTGCAAAGGGTATTATAATTTTGCCCAGAAGTTTGCAACGCATAGAAATATTCATTTCCGACCCCATAAACTATATATATTCTTGATCAGGGCAACGAGCTGAGTCGATTGAGCTTTGTTCGTCCGTCTGTCTGTCTGTCTGTGTGTCCGTCTGTCTGTCCGTCTGTTTCTACGCAAACTAGTCTTCAGTTTTAAAGCTATCGAGCTGAAATTTTGCACAGAGTCTTCTTTTTACTGCACGCTGCTAATATGTCGGAACTGACCGGATCGGAAGACTATATCTTATAGCTGCCATAGGAACCATCGGTCAAAAAATGGGTCTTAGTGAGAAAAACTTTTTTGTTCTTAATGTTAGCGTTCCCAAACACGGTCATTATTAATATTATAGATTTACAAACTTTGGTCAAAATCGGATGACCATATCTTATAGCTGCCATAGGACCGATCGGTCGTAAAATGGGTCTTACTGAGAAAAACTTTTTTGGTTTCAGTGTTAACGTTCTCAAGCTCGGCTGTTATTAATATTATACGCTTTCAAACAGATTTGCAAATTTGGGTCAAAATCGGGTGACTATATCTTATAGCTGCCATAGGACCGATCGGTCGGAAAATGGGTCTTTGTGAAAAAAAAACTTTTTTGTTTTCTAGTAAATGTTCTTAAGGTCGGGGATTATTAATATTAAACGCTTTCAAACTAATTTGAAAAAGTTGATCGACAACGGGTGACTATATTTTATAGTTGCCATAGGACCGATCGGTCAAGAACGATTCTTTTTATGTTAGCGTCCTTAAACTCGCTGATGACTGATTTTATATGCTTTCAAATAGATTCGCAAAATTGGGTCGAAATCGGATGACTATATCTTAAGGCTGCCATAGGGCCGATCGGTCGGAAATTGAGTCTTAGTGAGAAAAACTTTTTTGTTTTCAATTTTATCGATGATTTTCAAATCAGATGTTTATCTGTCGGAAAATGGGTTTTAGTTAGAAAAATTTTTGATTTCTATGTAAGCGTTCTTAAACTGTGTTGCATTTGCATGGGTATAAAAACTTCGGCACAGACGAAGTTAGCTTGCCCTTCTCGTTTTTATATGTCGTTTAGAGCTTCTTAACGCTTACCTGGTAGTTGATGTTGGCGCCAGCATGCTTCACCAGGCTAAAAAGGTTGTTTATAAAAACAATAGCATAACTCGAATCCACTCGGTTTTATCAAATCGCGGATACACATCACACACAACAAAACAACTATGCTTTACAGCAATGGAGCAGCCAAATTTATCATTTTTTTCTTGTATGCGTACAGCGAACGCTCAACTCAACCAAAAATCAAAAAAAAATCAAAAGAACTATTCCTAGCGCAAAACTACCCTCCTCCCTCTTCTGGACCCATCAAGCTCAGCTCGAAGAAAGTGTGCCGAAGTCGCTCTCGTTCGTCTCAGCCTCCCTTGCCGCGGTCTGTTTCAAAAGCGTTCCGTTCTTTTAAGCGGTGCTCGCCGCTTTAGCGATGCGTTTGTGGACTAGCGCATTGATCTTAGCGGGGTACCACTGGGCATGCATTGGCCACTGTTGCTAAGCTGAGATTGTGCTCAAATTGCTGCGTGCCTGATAGTTGCATCTATCTTTCAGCTCGTTCAGATTGTCGCTGTTACGGATCGCCCTAAGCGGACATTGACCTTGTGGTCTTGCTTCCCCTGTCTTTTTATTTTATGGGCCTCTGCCGTTGCGTCGAATTTAGTTGGACTTTTGGTAATTGTTGTAGGTCCGGAATCCGGATTGAATATATTTTTTTTTGTTCTGTGCAGTTTTAGGTAATTGGCATTTACTTTATTTTATGATGCTGCCGCCGCAACACTTTAATGCAGAGTTTTATTTTTCCAACAGTTTGTTTAAATTGAATTCAGGGCTTATCGCTTTATAGCAGAGATGGGCGCGTCGCGACGTTCCAATGCACACGAGGCAGCGTGTGCATAGGACCTCTGCCGCGGCCGACTGCACAAAATCACACGTACGCTATAAGCATTGAAAGCTATTTATAGAACACGAATGCGGCGCACGCAAATTGTGCTTGTATGCGTGTGAAAAGTGTGACGATATGTGTGCATGCCCATCTCTGCTTTATAGGCACTAGCGCGACATGCATTTTTGTTGCATCAGATTGCTTCGTACCCGTACTCGATCCGATCGCTTTTAGTTTTCAATCTTTACTAAACGCTGGCTCCGCTGGCTGTCGCTAAGCGGTCCCTTTTAGGCTTTGTCTGGTTGTCGGCTTTTGCCGTTGTAGGGCATAGCGAGGGCGGTTTTGGTAATCGCAGGCCCACGTAACACTGTCAGCAGCGCCGTCACTGCCTATGCGTCTTTGCAAGAGTTTATTCATACCAGGTGATTTTCGCTCACTCTAAACCAGTGCCGGCCAAATGGAGAGGACAAAAAAGTGTGCTTGTGTTGGTGTGCAAGAGAGCTCTCTCCAGACTGCAGCAGTTTTACTTGCAATTCAATGTTCACCGATTCACACAATCATGAGTTCGGCTCGCGTTTGCGTAAAAACACGACTGACTTCGGCTCGTGGTAGCTATGGCTGGCCAGGTCTGCTCTAAACAATCGTCGTTGAGCCAAACGAACAGCCGAACTGATTGGAATGAAGTCGAACATGATTATAATCAGAGTGCCAAAAATTGGTTCGAATAAAACTGTTTATTCGGGTGTTGAATAATGTGTGAGCGTTTTGAAATCGAACGAAGCCGTTCTCTGATGTACACACAAACCGGAAGAGGAAATGCAAAAGACAAATTTTAGTGTGACCAAAGTTCAAATATAGATTGTTGCCAAAACTTAACAATATTTTAATAGTTTATATCTTCAAAAATTAATATCTTTTAAACTATAAAAGTCTCCATCTTTTTGAAAACACCGTAATTGAAGTTATGTTTGGGGAAATAATTTGTATATTCTTAGAACCTATATCATGGTGGTTAGCACTGAGAAAAAATTCTATAAAAACTTAAGCAACAATTACTTAATATTAATAAGTAATTTTAAAATGTATTAAACTATGATACAGTAAAATAATTTTCAGCAATATCAACCCGAGACCTGTCCGATAAACCAAACCTGAGAAATCAAGTTTTAAAAAAAAACATTTTTTTCCAATTTTCCGTTTTTGACGATTTTTAAAATTGTTTATAAAATTGGTGGGAGCGTCGTGATCTAATATCGAATTTTTTTTATTTAAATCAAAAATGGTAAATTTTAAAACCGTTCGGTTTCAAAAAGAATGACCCATATGAAGGGCTTCGCTGAGTTATAATATTGTGCAAAGTAGCACATAAAAACATCCAGGCTCCTGCTTCTTTAAAGCTGTTGTCGTCCTTTATCATAAATTTGAATTCCTTTAAACAGCCAAATCGCTCCTTTAATAGGGCAAATCAATGTTCGATGCGAATCCGATAGCTGCTAAACTTGCGGTTAAAGGCCTTTCTGGTGCTCGATATTAGCTCGATTGAGCTAGATCGAAACGGGGTAATGACTTGTTTGGTAAGTTTGTATGCGCTGTCTCCGGATATCGACTGTAAATCATCAAAAAGAGAGTGGCTCCGTGTATACAAAGGACAGTTTTTCGTCGTGTACACTGTCGTGTACACTGCCTAGCCAACCAATT
Source organism: Lordiphosa magnipectinata (assembly GCA_037044535.1). Lineage (NCBI taxonomy): Eukaryota > Metazoa > Arthropoda > Insecta > Diptera > Drosophilidae > Lordiphosa > Lordiphosa magnipectinata. The sequence continues at coordinate 41,799 of JBAMBO010000734.1, read as the reverse complement.
TGCTTTCACGAAATTAAAATCAAATCTAAATCACTTTTAGGAATACCACTATTGTATTTTATTTAAGTAAATTTATGTAAGATAATCTCATATAGAACTTAATGACTGTGTATAATCTATATTTTTTGAACCGAACCAAAAGCTTGAGTTCGGGTTCATCTATTTTCGTCCTCGTGGTTCGGTTCAGGGTTTGGTTCACAGTAAAAAAAGCCGAAATTTCGGGTTCGAACCGGTTCGGTTCAAAACCGATTTGCAGCCCTGATTTAAAGTTGTCCTCATGTCATATTTAAATTACACATAAAAAAATATGTACACTGTACATTTGACCGAACAAAATCATATGGGATTTTTTTGGAAATGTTCTATTCCTCAATGCGCAAGAAATTCGTAATAATTTCTAGTTACCGTAATGAAAAACCAAAATTCGAAATTTTAAGCTTTAATACTGTCGCCGTATCTTTGATGTTGCTACATAATATTTCAATTTCCATTTTTATACTCTACAGCAAAGGTACACAGAGTATATTAAGTTTGTGCATAAGTATGTAACAGCCAAAAGGAATCATCTCCGACCCTACAAAGTATATATATTCTTGATCAGCAGTCGATATAGCCATGTTCGTCTGTCTGTATGAACGCACAGATCTCAGAGATGGTAAGGGATAGAGGTTTGACATGTATGGGACAAAAACTCATTATACTTGCAGGCAGATCAAGTTTATTTTAAAATTTTGCCACGCCCCCTCCCGCCCCCGTAATTTGGAAAAAACGTCATATCTCCCAAAGTTTTGGAGATAGATGGTTTGGGTCTTCTAGAGAAATTAAATAATGAAGATTATTTGCCGAAATGACAAAGATCGGATGAACGTTACTCATGTTATGACGAAAACAATGTACGCTGCCGCAGCGCAGCGTTGTTGTTTTCTGAAGTGTCACACACAAACACAAGATGGTTGTGTGGGGTGGGTGCGGGTGAAGAGGAAAAAAGAAGAGCGGGTGGGTAATGGGTGGGAAAAGTGTGAGAACAGTGTGGGAACAGAGTGGGAAGAATGTGGGAAGAATGTGAGAAGAGTGTGGGAACAGTGTGGGAAAAGTGTGGGAGCAGTGTGGGAACAGAGTGGGAAGAGTGTGGGAAGAGTGTGGAAAGAGTGTGGGAACAGTGTGGGAAAACTGTGGGAACAGTGTGGGAAGAGTGTGGGAACAGTGTGGGAAAGTCTGGGAACAGCATATGAAGAGTGTGGGAACAGTGTGGGATAAGTGTGAGAACAGTGTGGGAACAGAGTGGGAAGAATGTGGGAAGAATGTAGGAGAGTGTGGGAAGAGTGTGGGGAAAGTGTGGGAACTGTGTGGGAACAGAGTGGAAAAGTGTGGGAAGAGTGTGGATGCTGAGATGGATGATGGAGACTATGATTTCTGCCTGTTATTCCTTTGCCACTGTAGTTGCTTTAATTTTTCTTTGGAGCAGCACAATAAATAAGAGTTACAGAAAAACACAGCAGCAAGTGATCTTGTTGTTGGTGTTTCCACTCCCTGTAAGTTTTCTTATTTTGAAATATTGCCATTGCTGATTTATATACAATTGAGAGAGCTTGTGATTTTGAAATTTACCCCTTAAATTTAGCTTCATGTTTCACATCAAAGACTAGTGGGTGTTTTCGACACTCACACCTTTTTATACTCTGTACCGAAGGTACATAGAGTATATTAAGTTTGTGCAAAAGTATGTAACAGGGCCAAGGAATCGTTTCCGACCCTATAAAGTATATATATTCTTGATCAGCATCAACAGCCGAGTCGATATAGCCATGTCCGTCTGTCCGTCTGTATGAACGCACAGATCTTAGAGATGGTAAGAGATAGAGGTTAAACAAGTTTGGGACATATAATATATTTCTTATACTTGCAGGCAGATCAAGTTTATTTTCAATTTTTGCCACGCCCCTTCCCGCCCCCGCAATTTGGAAAAAAGTCATATCTCCCACAGTTTTGATGATAGATTGTTCGTACCTTCTAGAGATATCTAGTAATCAAAATTATTTATCGATTTGCTGCAGAAATTATAAAGATCGGATGAACGATACACAAGCTATGAGCAAAACGAGAGCGTAAGTTAAAGTCAGCTCTAACCGACTTCGATATACCCGTTACTCATGCATAGAAATGTTTCATAGCCATCCTGTGTGCCTGAGGTGAGACAGCTGAAAAGTATGCAACATTTTTTTAACTCGGCTATTTATCATCCGATCTTGATGAAAATTGGGCTTATAGATGGCTTATAGATGTTGCGAATATAAACTTAAGTTTTAAATTTGAGATCGATATCTCAAAAATTGTGGGAGTTATTCAACATTTTTTATTGTGGGGGCGGGGGTGGGCGTGGCAAAAATTTGAAATAAACTTGATCTGCGTGCAGACAATAGGAGTCTACATTTCAAAATTGGTTGCTCTAGCTCTTCTAGTCTCTGAGATCTAGGTGTTCATACTGACAGACGGACGGACGGACGGACGGACAGACGGACAGACGGATATGGCTATATCGATTCGGCTGTTGATGCTGATCAAGAATATATATACTTTATATGGTCGGAAATGATTCCTTCTACCTGTTACATACATTTGCACGACTTTAGTATACCCTTTTACTCTACGAGTAACGGGTATAAAAAGATATCCGACCCCCACCCCCACCTATCCAGCCAACCACCATTGTATTCAAACAAACGCACTCTTTGGGAGAGAGAGAGAGAGAGAGAGAGAGAGAAAAAACCTATGAGATATAAATCAGGGTTCCCCAAGCAGAGAGCGCGAAAATGTGACTGTCTCTCTCTAACACACAGTGATGCCTGACTTCGGCAAGCATTCGGTGTTTATTGGCGAGTATGTTCGTGCCCCAGGGGCTATCGCTGGGGAACTCTGATATAAATCGTGCAATAAAAATATTGCAAGATAAACGCGTGACTCCTTGGATGTATTTTAATATTATAGTCGGGGGCAAATGAACTGGTACAGAGTATGTTATAGTCGGGCTTGACCGACTTTCTCACTAGTTTTTTTTTGTACTTGTACATAGATAAACTAAATTTCATTAAAACAAAATGAACTTAATTCATTGAATTGCTTATATGGAATTTTTTGCTTTCAACCAATATAATTTATTAAAATATTGATTTAGTTTGATGCTCTTTTAATGTTTGAATTTTTGTGTTCTATGTGGTTTGTGAGTTTTCCTTAAATGTCAGTGAGTTCCTAGTTATCTTAAGATCGTGTGGAAGATGATTTCAAAGTCGAATAGCATTCGGAAAGAATTTTCGATCGGAAAGTTTATGTGGAAAGTTTATATTTCGAGCCAATTATAACCTGTACAAAAAAGCTTTAACGGAGTTTTTGAAGATGGCGTCACTAGTATTATATCGAATCGAACAATATTGCAACCAATTTCATTTTGAAGCCTCATCATCAGGCTTTCTTTTTCAGTATGTATCGTTTGGCTGAAGTGTCAATAACATAGTTTTTCTGTGCTCCGAATACGTCAACTTTTGTACCAACAATTTGCGGAAAAGTTTACTTTTTTACTTTCATTTGAGAAAAAATGCAGCTGAAGGCATCGAATGCTGCAAGAAGCTTTCGGGGAACATACTTCATCGATTTGCACATGTGAGGTTTGGTATAGACGTCAAAACCGAATATTCACGGTGGCAGCCGCTCAAAACATACCTTGAAACTCTGAAACGGGAAATCCTACCAGAACCGCCATATAGCCCAGACATTGCTCCTTCCGACTTCTATTCGTTTTCGTTGATGCCCTTGAGGATCAGCACTTTTGTTCTTTTGAAAAACTCCAAAACTGGATCGATTCGTGGATCGCATCAAAGCACGTATCGTTTTTTCAAGATGGTATCCGAAAATTTCCAGAAAGATGGGAAAAAGTAGTGGCTGGCGAAAGACAATACTATGAAAAATGAATTTGTAAAAAATTTTCTCAATAAAGCGTCAAACTTTTTGTTTCTTATAGATGAAGCAACCCTTAACTTGACATACAGACAGAAGGGATGTTCAGAGTTAATGAGTTTGTGCATGAATATTAAGACCCGTAAACATATCCAGGTCCTTTTTTTAAAATACTCGCTGAACCCGCCGCTACTTCGTCCTCGTCTAACTATTTAAAAAATTGTAGTAATTATGTTTTAGTTTTTGAATATGATTGGCGTCATTATACCCGTTACTCATAGAGTAAAAGGGTATACTAAAGTCGTGCAAATGTATGTAACAGGCAGAAGGAATCATTTCCGACCATATAAAGTATATATATTCTTGATCAGCATCAACAGCCGAGTCGATATAGCCATGTCTGTCTGTCCGTCCGTCCGTCTGTCCGTCTGTCTGTATGAACACCTAGATCTCAGAAACTAGAAGAGCTAGAGCAACCAAATTGGAAATGTAGACTCCTATTGTCTGCACGCAGATCAAGTTTATTTAAATTTTTTGCCACGCCCACCCCCGCCCCCACAATAAAAAATGTTGAATAGCTCCCACAATTTTTAATATATCGATCAAATTTAAAACGTACATTTATATTCGCAACATCTATAAGCCCTGAAATTTTCAGCAAGATCGGATGATAAATAGCGGAGTAAAAAAATGTTTTCTCTCTCTCTCTCTCTCTTTCTCTCTCGCACTAAGACTGCCTGTGTTGAACGGTTAGGGTATGTTGCTGTGGTTATTGGTGGGGGGGTGGGTGGTGTTAACTGGCCGTTTTTTGCCCATAACTTGAGTATCGTTCATCCGATCTTTATCATTCCTTCAGCAAATCGAATCGAATCGAAATCCTTCAGTAAGAACCATCTATCATCAACACTGTGGAAGATACTCGTTTTTTCCAAATTGCGGGGGCGGGAGGGTGCGTATCAAAAATTGAAAATAAACTTGATCTGCCTGCAACTATAAGAAATATATGTCCCATACATGTCAAACCTCTATCTCTTACCATCTCTGAGATCTCTTCGTTCATACGGACGGACGGCGTCGGACGACGGACAGACAGACAGACAGACAGACGGACATGGCTATATCAACTCGGCTGTTAATGCTGATCAAGAATATATATATTTTATAGGGTCGGAAACGATTCGTTCTCTCTGTTACATACTTTTGCACAAGCTTAATATACTCTATGTATGTACCTTCGGTACAGAGTATAAAAATGGTAAAAATTGACAAAGTTTAATTTAATATAGCAAAACAATGTCAAATAATTAGCTAGAATTGTAGTCTCTGGCAAAACAGAATAGTTTTCTTACGAAATATTATATATAGATCTAGTGTGGGAAATAGCTAAATTAGCATGTCTGTGCATATCATGGCCATAGCCATCACTATAGCGATGTATATCACATGTCGGTCTCTATAAAATGACTAGGAAGAATGTGAAAAATAAACAGTGTTGCCAGAACAATTTTTTTGTGGCCAAATTTGGCACACACATAGCCATGAGCATCCCTCTAGTTCATGATTAGCGAAATTACTACTTACTAGAAGAGCACCAGTACTTACCCGACTAACCCCTACAAATTCATCATATCCTTTTTTATATGAAGCTAGCTTATACCCGCGCTGGTAGGTGGATCTTCCAAAAAAACAAGTAAGAAAGTCGGTCAAGCCCGACTGTAATATACTCTGTATCTGGAGTAGCAGCTGAAAGCAGCTGAACAGTAGATGGCGACACTACTTGAATTGTGTGGCAGCCACCTCTGGTCACACAATTTATCGAGCACCATCCCTGACGCGACAGCAGAACGACAACACGCGCCATCCCTGGGCTCAGTTTCTGGCTGGCGTCCGCCACGTGCGGCGGCTCGTCGCATCATCGTCAACTCAATCGACTTTTATTCATTCATTTTTGCGTGCAGTATTATTATTCAATAAAGTTATTTACTTATCAAACCTCGCAGCTAAAGTGGTGACCTCCGACGATTGAAAGCAACGAATATGCGAACTTCTGCAACAAGTATCTGATGCGTAAAACATTTCGACCGCAGATTCACACACACACGCACACACCCATACAGTGACGCCATTGTGGGATTCATATCGACATGCGGTTTTCGATAAGCAAATTTAAACAGTATTAAGCTAACTAAAGTTAACTATTTCGACAACAGCCAACCAGAAACTCAACGACAGCAACATCTCTAGCCTTTTTGGCCAAGTGTGTCCCACACACACACGACTGACGCCTCGACGAAACAGGACAAACACACACATACACACATGCTGACGGCGTCTGCAGCATTAAATCATACGAATTTCGGTGCGTTCTTACAAACTCACAAAATGCGATTCGGCGGCTCATTCGTTCATCGATCATGGACGTACATATGTGTCCTTCTGTTCGCACATCGACCAGCCATGGACCTTTGACACGGGCAAACAAGATCCTTGGCGCAGACTGCGGCGCAGCATACGAACACATACAGACGCCGCCAAAGCACACACACACACACACACAGACAGCATCTCCCAGCTCTGAACATTGGTCTGCTGAACAATGGCAACCAGTACACCTTCAGCAGAGCGACATGGGTTCAATTGTAGACCTAACGCTCGTAAGCAGTTCACTGTACCCTACTGCGAGCTGGAACATAAGCAGTGAATACACGGCAAGTGATCACCTAGCCATTCGGTGTACATTAGGCGAGCCAGCGAATAGACAGCTGCCCCGGGCACACCGGTGGAAAGTGTGCCACGCGGAGACACTGAACACGCAGGCTTTTGCGAGCTCAGTTGAAAGCCTAGCTGCAATTGGTAGCGCGAAACAACTGGCAGAGCGCATAATGATCCAAGTCGGAACGGCATTCGACTCCAGCATGTCCCAACGGAAACCGTATGGGCGGCACCATGCACCAGTGTACTGGTGGACCGACGAAATTACAGAGGCCAGACGTTTCTGTAACCACGCAAGGAGGCGCTACCAACGCTCGCGTGGAGCTCCAGACTTTGGTGCGTGGCAAGTTGTTTACCACAGCTGTAGACGGACGCTCAAAGTGGCCATAAAAGAGAGTAAGCGCAAATGCTTCCTAGATCTTTGCGATTCAGCTGAGCACGACCCGTGGGGCAGCGCTTACAAAATCGTTGTGAAAAAACTAAACGCCCACTCGCAATCACAGCCGGAAGATCCTGACATGATGAAAGCAATAGTAGAGCAGCTATTCCCTCGCGGCAGCGACATTCTCAGTTCACCATCTGAGTTGCCACCGGACATGGTTATTGAGGAAGTTACTGCTGAGGAAGTGCTCCAAGTCGCTGGGAGCATGAAGATCAACAAGGCCCCCGGTCCAGACTCGATACCGAATAGGGCATTTAGGCTAGCATTGACCTTCAAACCGGAAGTCTTCGCAGAAATGTACAGCAAATGCCTACTGGAAGGAGTATTCCCCGAAATTTAGAAGGTGCAGAAATTGGTCCTGTTACCAAAGCCAGGCAAGCCACCAGGAGAGGTTCGTCATACAGACCAATCTGCCTGATCAACTCAGCTGGGAAAATCCTAGAGAAGCTTGACTGCACACGGCTAGAGCGCGCAATAGCTGCGGCTGGTGATTTCTCACAGAGCCAGTACGGGTTTAGGAAGGCAAAGTCTACAGTCGATGCCATTAAGAAGGTAGTGGGCATAGCCGCGAAAGCTATAGAGGGAACCAGATGGAGAAACGGCGAGAAGGAATACTGCCTGGTTGTTACACTAGACATCCGTAACGCATTCAACTCTGCAAGGTGGATCCGTATTATAGAGGCCCTAATCAACTTTGGAGTCCCCCTGTACCTCCTCCAGATGATCCGCAGTTACTTCAGTAACAGGGTGCTCAAATTCGACACCAGTGTACGCACAGAGACGTAACCGGAGGTGTTCCGCACGGATCCGTGCTAGGTCCATTACTGTGGAACGTGATGTACGATGGCATCCTGCGACTATCTCTTTTCCTCAGAGGGCAACTCGTTGGATTTGCGGATGACGTTGCTGTAGTGGTAGTGGCTAAACACCTCAAACAGGCTGAATCACTGTGCGACAAAGCAATCAAGCAGATAGAGGCATGGCTTTCTTCAGTAGGCTTGGAACTAGCGCCCCACAAGACAGAAGCAGTCTTAATTAGCAGCCGGAAAAAGATGGAGACTGCTCAAATTACAGTGGGCAATGTGGCGCTTACCTCAAAGAAAGCGCTGAAGTACCTGGGGGTAATGCTTGATACCAGGTTCAGTTTCCGAGAGCACATGGATTACGCAAGCACAAAAGCAGCATCTACTAACAGAGCGCTCTCTAGGATGGTGCTAAATACCCGAGGCCCGAAGCAAGGTCGAAGGTTACTGCTCAACAGCGTTACGAGATCGACCATGTTGTACGCTGCTCCAGTCTGGCTGGGGGCACTGTAAGTTAAAAGCTACAGTCGTGGTCTGGAGGCAACACATCGGCTGGGAGCAATCCGCATATGCTGTGCATTCAGCACAGTGTCAGATGACGCAGCGCTATTCATTGCAGGCGTGCCGCCCCTGGAGGAACTAGCCTCAGTGAACACGAAGCTGTTTAACGAGGTTCACGGCAGGAACCTTCCACCAACCCACAAAAAGTCAGTGCGAACTTCTGCCCAAAAAGAAAGCTTGCTCAGGTGGAAAAGCCGGTGGGATTCATCCACAAAGGGTCGTTGGACTCACCGCCTCATCCTCAACCTTGGAGAATGGGTTAACAGGAAGCACGGACAGGTAAACTTCTACCTTACCCAGCTATTAAGCGGCCATGGCTGCTTTAGAGGACGCTGAGCATGCCTTATTTGCATGCGGCAGGTTCAGCAGCGCCAGGCAGCACCTAGAGGGAGCTCTAAGCCCTGGACGCCTCTCAGTGGAGAGTATAGTCCCACTCATGCTGGAAAGCAGCGAGAACTGGGAGCTGATTAGCCAATAAACAGCTTGTGTAATGATCGAGTTGCGTAGGCTGGAGCGGAATAGAGGGAGCACGCTGGAGTAAGGTTACTGCTGGTTTTGCGAAGCAATGCTTTACGGCCGTACCGCAAAATCGCAGCCACCTACCTCTTTAGGACTAGTTATAAGTGTTGTAAATAGATATAAATAAATGAATTAAAAAAAAAATAAACAGTATCTCCCAGCGAACAAACACAAATAAAAACAGCTATTTTTTTGTGTAAATGACACCGATCGCAGTCCACGCATGTTGTCCACCGACCTCCTGTCTGTCACCCCGGTCCTACACGTCCAGCTGTCCACATCCTGCTGCAGCCAATGCATTCCACGTCAGGCTATCCACCAACCGCTGCCCATGAAAACGTCCATCGCCCAGCCTGCCCTACACCGCTGCTCACGCATGCTATTTGTGTGCGCCAAACCGACTCTTTAACTACATGTATCCGATCCCACGTTGGTCAAGCATCCGACCAATTTTTCAGATCTTACATTGTACGCAGCCTGCCAGACGATCGATCATAAAAATGGAAGTACGCCGCGCAGCTGAATTTGGATCTTCATCGCATCTTTCGTCGTCGCCGATGTTCATGCACAGCGATCCGCATACCTGACCGACCACTAGCAACATGCTACGACTCGAGACGCTCTTTGTTTGGCAATTGATGCCAGCCTGAGTCTACCTACAAGTTCTCGATCTCACCACGAAAGTCCTTAACGAGAGGCCACACGAAAGTCCACAACGAGTGGCAAGCGAAAGTCCACAACGCGTGGCAATCGAAAGTCTCTACTCGGGGTACAATACCCAGTACTATTGGCTGGGCAACTTCAACCCTGATCGACCGAACTTGCTTATAGACCACCACTCGAAGCAACGACCACAACGCAGGGCAACCTCAACCCTGCTTGGGCGAACTTGCTTATCGACCCCCACTCGAAGCAACGGCCTCAACGCGAGCTTACCATCGACGCAACTTCTCCAATCTGTACTCGGTGCACATGCTCAGTACTACGGATTCACCAGTTGCTATACTCAACGGAAGCGATTCATCGACCCAACTTCGAAACAATCATCACAGCGAGAACTATACGCAAGCTTTCCTCCACATTGGGACTTGTACAAATCCTGTAGATGATCACCACTCACCCCGGACATACATTCATCCCAGCTATATTTAATCTCGAAAATCATTCGTTCCCACATGGTCTCTGGAGGGGGAGTACTGTGGCAGCCCTGGCCACCTCTGGTCACACAATTTATCGAGCACCATCCCTGACGCGATAGCAGAACGACAACACGCGCCATCCCTGGGCTCAGTTTCTGGCTGGCGTCCGCCACGCGCGGCGGCGCGTTGCATCATCGTCAACTCAATCGACTTTCATTCATTCATTTTAGTGTGTAGTATTATTATTCAATAAAGTTAGTTACTTATCAAACCTAGTAGCTAAACCATTTTAGCTACTACGTTTGATATGTGTAACTAACTTTATTGAATATCACATATGTTAACAATTATCGTCAAGTCGAACGGAGCGAAGCGGTGCGCCCGGGAGGCGAGCCTGCGCGAATCGAAGCCAAGCCAGAAACTAAGCGCCAAGGATGGCGCGTGTCTTGTCGTTTTTGTATCGCGTTAGAGATGGTGTTCGATAAATTGTGTGACCAGAGATGGCCAGGGCTGCCACACCATTTCAAAGCTGACCTTTGATTGGAACTGACTTTTGGTCATAACTTGAGCACAGTTCATCCCATCTTTATCATTCCTTCGGCAAATCGATAAGTAATCTTGATTGCTAAATATCTCTAGAAGGTACAAACATGGCTATATCGACTCGGCTGTTGAAATGATTCCTTCTCCCTGATACATACTTTTGCACTACTTAATATACTCTGTGTAGCCTTAGTACGAAATATACAAATTTGACCTGGTATTTAGAAATATTTTCTAATAAACAGAAAAAGTTTTCTTGAACTTATATATATTTTAGAAATATATATATATTTAAGAACCATTTTTTCTAAAAACAAGCTAAGGAGGGCTTTTTCCATTACCTGGATTTTTTTCAAGCTTGACGCTTTATTGTGAAAAATCTGTCACAAATTCATTTGATAAAGTATTGTCCATCGCCAGTCACTACTTTTTCCCATCTTTCAGGCAACTTTCAGATACCATCTCGAAAAAACGATGCGTCTTTTGATGCGATACACGAATCGATCCAATTTTTGAGTTTTCGGAGTTGAAGAAGTGCTGATGCTCAAGTGCATTCGTCATCGACGAAAACAAATAGAAGTCGAAAGGTACAATGTCTGGGCTATACGCTGCGTGGGGTAGCACTTCCCATTTCTGCGATTCGAGGTATGATTTGACCAGCTGCCCAACATGTGGCCGAGCGTTGTCATGTTGCAAAATTACCTATTAGTAGCATCTAAGACGTTAGGCAGCAAGCGTGTGCTATGGTGGAGTGCGATTAGAGGCTTCTCAATTCTTGTTGAGTGCCAAAGGAAACGAGTATGTTTATACTTAAATTAACTAAAACAGGTGGAGAGGGTGGTTCGTTGAAGTTGTATATAGATGTCTTCTAATCCGATGGAATATTGTGGAGTTAAGCGTATCAGCGTGACACCGAATCTGCTAAATGATCGTCGACTTTTGTGTTGCCTCTCGTTGAGGACTTTCGTGGAGTTTCTCTTTAAGGAGTTTTGTGGTTCCTCTCGTTAGAGACTTTGGGGTTATTAAATATGGTAATTAAATTTTTAACTACCTAATAATTGTAATTGTAATGGAAACTAAATTTGGAATTACCCTAAAAATTTAATGGTAAATTCGATTTACAGCCTTGAGGAGAAGATTCAACATCTTACCGTCGAGCTTACCTCAGGCAGTGATCCAATTCCTATTTTTCCTTTGTTTATTTATCCTCTCACAAATTTAACCGTTGACTTGTCTTCTACTAAGTTCATTTATCTCTGCCTTGTTTACCTTCACCTTTCTCCACCTCTGGCAGCTAACAAACTTTGCCATCGAACAAGTTGTAATTAAATTGCAAAAGTTCGTTTGGCCATTTCTTCAACTAGCCAGCCATAATTGTGTGGCACATTTTCATCTATTTGCAAATTAGCCATTAAGCAGTCGAACGAGCTGACAAGCTCATTGTCCCTTTGACAGGAGGAAACAGCATTCAATGCCAGCGTGGTCGGAAACGGAAGTTGCTTGCCACCGCCTTACCTTTTTATTCATTGTGTTTGCCTTATAAATGTATAAAACTTTGACGTTGTCTTTCAGACCACACCAGAAGTTGGTAGTTCACTTTGAAGGACTTTCAATATGTCCTGTTGTTTGTGGCCTTAGTTTATGGCACAACCACAAACAAACCAGACAACTTTCGTTGCCTTGGCTGTATACGTTTATTACCAGCCGAGGCAAGTGTCCAGCAAAACGGAGCACGAGTATATGGAAGCAATTAGAATCCTTCTTTGTTGCCATGGCCGTTAGTCAGCTCATTTAATTAGACTCCCCTGCAAACTGAAATGCTTTTTGGGCTTATCAAGAAGTTTTAATAAAGAAGTCAGACATAAAAAATTAAAGCGAACAATACCCCGAAACAGCTGCAGTCCAGGCAATTGTTGGCCATTAATTTGATTAATCTGCCTGGAAATGGCAGCCCTCAGGCGAATGATGAAGGAAGGAGGAAATTTAAAAGTTACACCAAAAGAGGAAGGAGAAGGCTCATTAGGCGGTGGGGTCAACTTTGATTGAGCGACACCTGCAGGGCAAATCTGGGCAGCTGAAATACAACTGAAATGTAATACTCAGGAGCTACTGGTCCCTGATATTTTTTCTTGGGTTTCAAATGATTTATGATGACTTTAGCTTTAACAATGCTAATCTGTACTTAAGGCGGTTTCCCTGGACAAAGAAGGAGACTTATGATTAAGCACATAACAATCGATGCTATCAACTCCTCTCTGCCGGTTACTGACAAGGGTTCACAATGTCACAGACCAGAACAAGCCAAGGCCAGACAAGCAATTATTGCCCTCAACTCTAGAGAGAGCGTGGGTCAGAAACCCTTTTTATAGCTGATTAAGTAATTTTCTATCTATTAAACTCCTTGCCCGCATACTTAAAAGAAAAATTAGAAATTCTCCTATAAAATTCATTTTAAATTTTAGAAAAATGATTTCTAAAAAATGCATTTTTCAGACAAAAAATTATGAATTAACGGAATTTTTTTCTTAATTTTAAGGAGGTTTTCCAAACTTTAGGGCGATTTCAATTCTAGGGCCATTTTTTTAGAAAACTGGTTCGGTTCAGGTATTTTCGAACCCTCGAACGGGACCATGAAGAGTTCTGTAATAAAAATTTATTTTTAAGAATTTTTTGAAATGTTATTCCCGACTTCTTTTAGGCTTGCTCAAATGATCGTTTTAACCAACGATAGATTCTTGAAGCCGAACTACTACACTTCACGTCGCTTGAATAGGTTCAGCATGTTTCCATTATTTACGTGTTTCTCTTTACCAGTCCAGTGGAATTTAATCGCATTCCTAATTTTTTTAGAGTTTTAATGTACCTTTAATTAGCTGCTATAAATAATGGATAATTTCTAAATTTGCTTTGAATTTGTTTTTTTTACGTCACGTATCCGAGTATGGTGAAAACATGAAAGGACGTACTGATAAAGCCACTACCCCAGCAGAAAGACGAGCCAATTTTAGGGCTGCGTCTAATTCTCATGACTTAAATGCGAAAATCAAAGAAAAATATTCTGTTAAAGCCAGTTTATTCAAAAACTCTTATAAAAACCACCTCTTAACCCTGCGCGGAAAGAGGCACGCCTATTGATTGTCTTGAGAGATGAGCGTTGTTTTTTGGACGGAAAAAAATGGTTTATGGAAAACAGAGCATCACTTACGTCGTCGAAACTCATTTGGAGGCATGGTTATGCTGTGGGGAGCTGTTCCCTGTTATGGAACAAGTGAATTGCATTTTGTCACATCCAAAATGAATGCAACGAACTATATTAAAGCCCTTGACCTGTCCTTTTTTTACAGTCAAAGAATGGGCACCACACCAAAACAAATTTAGTGCAGTGACCTATCTATAATCCAATAATCTATGATGCCACTGATGTCGTTCAGCAATAATTGTATCATTTCAGCAAATGGGCGAAGCGATGGAAAATTGAGCTTATCCTAGCTAAATATGTCAGTGTAACAGATCACTTCGTCATGATGAGTGTCCAGACGTCTTCCTCAACGATCAGCAATTACTTCACTTACCTGCACATAAATACTTGGGAATATATATGGACAAGCGCCTTACATTCAGAGCCCATATCAACGCGCATATAACGTAACTATGTAGCAGTGTAAAAAAAGTGGGATGGCTTCTCTCTAGCAGAAGCAAACTCTCACTCCGAAATAAGGTGCATATATACAAAGCTATCGTAGCACCTGCCTGGAAATATGGGATCCAAGTATATGGAATAGCTGCGAAGTCCCATTTGAGAAAGATCTGTGTCCTTCGGGAGCACCCTGGTATACGTGCACAAGACATTTGGAGAGTGACCTCAGAGTGCCCAAGATTGGTGACGTAACCAATTAACAGGCAGGTGATTATGTGGAGAGACTTACAAGTCACCCCAATACACTAGCCAGAAGACTCCTGTGCAGACGAAAGAAAGCAGAAAGTAGAGTAAAACGACGCCTCAAAAAACATTTCTCAAGGGAGCTTCATAACGAACAAATATAGAAACTTACACACAAAAAAATCTGTGGTTAAATTTAACCGATATTTTGGGTTAGAAATGCGCCAACCCAAAAAGTCGGTAAAATTCACAAAATTTGACAGTAACTATCACGTAAACCTTTACGCAAAGAGAACTATTGCAATAGTAAATCTAACTGAAAATATCGTTTAGAAATGCGCCAACCCACAAAATTAGTAATATTAACCGATGCGTACAGTAAGTAAATTTTCTTACTGTGTGTACAGTAATTTTACCATAAAAATAGTAATTTAACAGCTGTTACTCCACTGTCACAAGTTGCCACAATCTACTTGAGCTCATCATCATCCCAAACCAGAAGAGGCAACCTTAATACCCCCACCCACCAATTTTGGTTCTGAAACAATTGTTTGAATTAAACACATTTTTATTTTATTTGAAAAATTTTTACTTACTTGGGGAGGGATTCGAACTCTGGGCCCTTGGACTGAACACGATTGGACGGACGTCTTTACCAGTTACGCTACGGCGCGCGTTAATAGAAACGCGTTTAACATATTACTTGTATTCAATCTGCCTAACCAAATGCACGAAAAATTTCTAAAATGTCGCATAAATGAGACCACTAGTAATTCTCAAGTTCAAATTCAGTGAAACTACAATATAAATATAAGGGCCAAACTGAAATTTCTCAATAAACTATTTTCGCGGTTAGATTTACTGTCGGTAGAGTTAATCCGTGAAGCAACAAAATTCATTTAAAAAGTTATACTATTTGTGCGGTAAGATTTACTTGTGGGTACAGTAAATTGCTGCAAAAACAAAGTATGAGATGAAAAAATCACGTCAGAGTAACTATTTCTATGGTAAAGTTACTGTAGTTAGCAGTAACTTATTAAAACAACAAAATATGTGAAAAAATTTTTGTGGTTGAATTTACTCAGCGTACAGTTGTTAAATGCAACAACAAAATACGAGCTAAAATAAATACGTGAACTTTACAACTTCTTCTGTAGATTTTACTGTTAGCACAGTTACTAAGCAACAACAAAACCACATGCATAAAAAATTTCGAAAAAAGTTACTGTCAGCGTTAGTTAATTTTACCCACCAGATTTTTTTGTGTGTAGCAACTACCTTCCCTTCAATAAACTTGACACCATAAATACACTGAACATATTTTATATCATCACAAATCAGCTCATACATAATCTGACCCATTACACCTGAAATCAAACATACACAAAAATATAAGCTATGAGGATATCTACACAATCTAAATTAAGTTGCCACTATTTACTTAAAGTGAGGTAAAATTTAGAAACTTACTAAAAATCATATAAAATTTTTTTTTTTTTTGCTTACTGATTATCACTTATTAATCTGTTCTGGAAAATTTGTTTGGCAGAGTTTGCACATACAGTTACAGAGATATGGTAAAGATGGTGAGCCTATTCAAGCGACTTACAGTGTATATTCTTATGATCATGACAATAAACAGGCTACAAAAAATTTCTTATAAATTTTAAATTGTCTGACACACAGCAGTTATCTAGAAGATGAGAAATCGGATCTGAGTCACTAAAAATTTTACTACTAAAGATGGTTACTGAAGGCTCAGACATCTATGTGCACCTTTTATTTACCACATGGTTATTGAATACTCGATTTTTATCCACCTCTGACTACTTATTTTATGAAAGCTTTGAAAAATGGCAGAAATTGCAAGACCATTGCCTACTTTTCAGCGTACCCTAAAACCACACCGGAAATTTGGCGCAACTTTTATTTGTTTAGCATATTGCCCTCGAGGGAGCAATTAATTTCATGCCTGAATCACACACACACACTGGCATTTGCATAACTGCAGCGTTAGGAAAACTGCGAATTGTATTTGCAATTTACAGCTGCAATTTTTGGTTAGCTGAAAGTGAGCAAATGTGTGCCGTGTGTCGTCTATGCAAATTTTTGACTTCCAGTGGAGAAAATTTATAGCAGACTATGTTATTTTTTCCGTTGAGTTTTATATATAAACAGTGCCGTGTTTATTTAAAATTATTTTTTTATTTTGCTATTAACATAAACTGCTGAAAATGTAAATTTAAATAATTAAGTGGGTAAATATTTGTTTTAATATAATTATGTCACTTAAAATGTAATTGTAAATAGCAATTTAGAGGCAAAGTGATGGAGTCTATTAAAGGTAAAACTAATTTAGGTTAAACTAATTTACCCCAAACTAACCCTTGACTCTTTTCTTAGAACGCATAATAAATTGTACACTTGCTTCACCCAGTTCATATCAAACTATTTTTATGAACCCATTTCGATTTCTTTCCCTTTCTTATGTCCTAAGGCCAATTTAGCAGCAGCAACTATTTATGGGCGTTGCTTTTGGGAAACCTTTTAACGGTAATTGTTTAATGGACGCACACTCCAAATTCAAGCTAAAATGTTGGAAGGCCACGCAAACGATTCATTGGTCGGCAAAATGAAAGTAGATTTATGTGAAGGTCAGACTTGGTTTGGGCTTACACAGAAATGGCGTGTGTATTCTAAAGGACTATTTGTGGTTCGATAGATCCATAGTTAATCAATAACACGTTTTGTTTTTGTGTATTTTTTAAAAAAATGTTTATTTTTAGTAGATATGCTTATGCAGCATAATTAGAACTCTAAGAGATATAGTATATACGATTTTAAGCAGAGGTTATAAAGTTTGTTTGCATGTTTAGTTATAAAACTTTATGGTCTTATTTGTTAAACTTACCTAGCAGTATTATTAAAAAAAACATTGATTTTGCTAAAACTAATGGCACTACACTTTTCAAAGACCTTTACTTCATAAAATTAAGAAGGCATCAAATAAGATTTTGATGTTAAAACCGCTTGACGACGATAACTTATATAGGAGGAGAGAAGTTTGAGTGAGGTAGTAGAGAAGTTGCATAAGTTTGCCGACTTGCATAGAGTATTTCATGGTTTACTGTATCAAAAGCTTTACTGAAGTCAGGTAGAGTGAGAAAAAAAACTTGCACATTGTCCATTTGTTTCTTTATATCTTCAGTTTGATTCACGTGTTCGAGCGAAAAATTCTTCGGAGCATTTATGGACCTGGAAAAGTTGGCGATGGATTCCGCATACGAATGAATCGCGAACTGTGTAAGCTCTAAGGGCGACAACAGCGACTGCGCTGGACAGGACATGTCACTCGGATTGATGAAGAAGCTCTAGGAAGTGGCGACGCCCACCACTAAAATGTAAGCATCAGGTGGGGAATGACTTTTCCAACCTTGGTGTGAACAACTGGTGCCAGCTCGCACGAAGCAGATGCGACTGAAGGGTATTTAGAGCAGAGCACACTGGGTTTTTATACCCTTGCAAAGGGTATTATAATTTTGCCCAGAAGTTTGCAACGCATAGAAATATTCATTTCTGACCCCATAAACTATATATATTCTTGATCAGGGCGACGAGCTGAGTCGATTGAGCTTTGTCCGTCCGTCTGTCTGTCCGTCTGTCTGTCCGTCTGTCTGTCCGTCTGTCTGTCTGTCCGTCTGTCTGTCCGTCTGTTTCTACGCAAACTAGTCTCTCAGTTTTGAAGCTATCGAGCTGAAATTTTGCACAGCGTCTTCTTTTTACTGCACGCTACTAATATGTTGGAACTGACCGGATCGGATGACTATATCTTATAGCTGCCATAGGAACCATCGATAAAAAAATGGGTCTTAGTGAGAAAAACTTTTTTGTTTTCAACGTTAGCGGCCCATTGTTAGTATTATCTGCTTTCAAACAGATTTGCAAATTTTGGTCAAGATCGGATAACTATATCTTATAGCTGTCATAGGAACATTAGGTCGAAAAATGGGTCTTAGTAAGAAAAACTTTTTTGATTTCATTGCTAGCGTCATAAAACTCGGCGATAATTAATATTATATGCTTTCAAACAGATTTGCAAATTTTTGTCAAAATCGGATGACTATAACATATAGCTGCAATAGGACCGATCGGTCGGAAAATGGGTCTTAGTGAAAAAAACTTTTTTGTTTTCAAATAAATAGTTCTTAAAGTCGGTGATTTCTTAATATTAAACTAATTTGAAAAAGTTGATCGACATCGGGTGACTATATCTTATGGTTGCCATAGGACCGATCGGTCGGAAAATGAGTCTTAGTGAGAAAAACTTTTCTGTTTTAAATTTTATTTTTCTTTAAACTCCGCGATTGTTAATTTGATATGTTTTCAAAAAGATTCGCGAAATTTGGTCGAAATCAGATGTTTTCCTGTAGAAAAATGGGATTTAGTTAAAAAATTGTTAGATTTTTATGTAAGCGTTCTTAAACTCTGACATTTCAAGAACAGCATTTGCAAGGGTATTAAAACTTCGGCACAGACGAAGTTAGCTTGGCCTTCTCGTTTTTCGTTTTTTTTGGCATAAACCCAAAAAAAATGTTGCTCTGTTTTTTGAAATAACTTTAATTTTTATGTTTATAATACTCTAGTTAAATAAAAAATCAATCGATAAAATTTTTCACGGTCACACTGATTGATCGATACACTGTCAAAGTCAGCTGATTACGCACGTGGTAGCTTTGTGTACAGTTCAGCTTAAAGCATTGCTAAAGTTTTATTGCTTTCGTTGGCCACATATAAATAAAATACAACTTTAAATGATGCAAAGTTGTAGTTCAGGTATGTAAAACAAGAGTTATATAACATATTCGTCAATTCTATGTGTTTTTGTCCTCGTGAAACGTGTTTTATTTATGTGTGCTTTTTTGATTAATCTTAGCAAATTTAGCAGTGTTTCGTGGAGTAGAACTCGCAAGGCACTCCAAAGTGCTCAGGTATTTAAATGTGGAGTTACTAACTAAAGTGTCCAGAATAATATGCAACTTCGTTTGTCTGCTTTAATTTGCTTTTTCGCGAAAAAATCGCCTTTTTCCAGAGGGATATGCGTTTGAGCATGCAGAGCTGCTACACATTTTTGTCAGCCACAAACGCTCAGAGGCCGCTGTCAAACAGCATATACAGCAAAAAATTGGGGAAAATAACCTAAATAAAAGCGTCGATTCTCAAGTAAATGAAAAGGTACGCGACTTTGTCAAATATTTTGAAAGAACATGGCCAAAGTGCGGGCGACAAATTCAAAGATTTAAAAGTAAGCATTCTGAATGGCTTAATAAAAAGATCAAAATTGACATCGACGTAAGTTGTGGCTCGAGAAATAGAGGTGGACGTCCAAAAGTGGACTATGAGAACGATAGCTCCCGGCAAAAACGAAAGTTGGCGACAGAGCTTTCAGAAGTTAATAATAACTCATTGCCTATGCTAGTTCATGCTGCTAGAGTTTCAGCTACCAAATCAACAGATAAGGACATGGTTGCTGTTTTAAAAGCAGCAGGATCAAGCGAGGATCTAAGTAAACTGAAAAGGAAACTTTTTTCGACTGAGCCCGTACAAATGTCAGCTGACAGTGCCTTATCATTTTTATTGGAAAATGGATTTACAAAAGAACAATATATTAATTTAAAGCAAAATGCAAAAAAGCACGGTTGCGATATATACCCGCCATATATGGATCTAACTAGTGCTAAAATAAAACTTAGACCAGACGACATTCAATATTTTGAAAATAAAGCACAAGTTCCTCTACAAAAACTTTTGGACCATACGGCCTCGCGCATACAGGAAATGCAACATGAAGTGTTGGATATACTTCCAAATGTGATACGTTTAAAATTAATATATAGCTATGGATTTGATGGCTCCACAGGACACAGTATGTACAAACAACGTTTTCAAGACCTTGCTGCCCCTGATAATGCATTGTTTGTAACATCAATTATTCCATTAAAACTGATAAACAAGGCCCAACAAATTATTTGGATCAATAAAATAGCCCATTCGGTTCGATTCTGTAGGCCTTTGAAAATTGAATTCATTAATGAAAGTCGTGCCCTCATCCTTAAGGAAAAAGAGAACTTGGATACCGAAATTCGAAATCTGAAAACATACGTGTACGAGTATAATGGTAAAAAAATAGTTGTGGAATATTTAGGTCAAATGACCCTAATTGATGGGAAAGTCTTAAATATTTTGACAGGATGCAACTCATGTCAGTGTTGCCCTATCTGTGGAGCAAAACCAACGCAATTGCTTAATATTAAAGATTTTAAGTCTGATGTTTTCAAGCCTAAGATTGATGCTCTTCAGTATGGAATCAGCCCTTTGCATGCTTGGATCCGCTTTTTCGAGTTCGTTTTAAAACTTTCGTATAGAGTCGAAATAAAGAAGTGGCACATTAAGGACTGCGACAAACCCCAATTAATGGTGCGAAAACAATTAATACAACAGACAATTTTAAAGGAAATGGGACTCAATGTGGATGAGCCGAGACCAAATGGCAGCGGAAACTCCAATGATGGCAACACAGCCAGGAGGGCATTTTCTAACTCAGCCCTATTATCATCAATTTTAAATGTTGATGAACAATTATTGAAACAATTTTACATCATTTTAATAACCATTTCCTGTGAGCATGAAATAAGCTCAAATAAGTTTAAAACTTTCTGCGAAAAGGTTTTTGAAGTTTACCAAAATAATTATTCTTGGTATCCAATGTCGCCTACTGTACACAAGGTGCTAGTACATGGTCAACAAATAATAGAGAGTTCCTTAGTTCCTGTTGGCTGTCTTGCGGAACATGCTTCCGAGTCCCGAAATAAAATATATAAGAGTGATAGGAGGGGACATGCAAGGAAATGCAGCAGACTGGACAACATGACCGATATTTTTAACAGAGCCTTTGATACTTCGGACCCATTGCTATCTAGTATCTACATAAAAGAAAGACAAATTAAAAATAAAAAAAAAAAAATACCAACTGAAGTTTTCTCGCTGCTGCAGTCAACACGCTTTGAAGTTTTACCAGATACTGATGAAACTGAAGAAGATGAGTTAGAGGATGACGAAGAACTTAATGAAGAACTCGAAGTGATTGCTTCAGACGAAGAATATTTTGAAGAGAAGAGAAAATTAAGTTCTCATACGTTGTAAGTAGCCTAAGTAAGCTGTTTAAACATAAATAAAGTTTAAATAATTTAATATTTGTTTTTTATTTTCAGAACACAACACTAACTTGAAAATCGATTTTTTTTAAATACTAAAAACTTTGGAACTAAGGCACAGTTGTTAAGGCACAACAGTTAAAAACTGGTTAACATTAAAAAATTTGTTACAAGGACCAAATTTCTTAATAAGTTTGGCCCAAATTGGTTGTTTTAGATGTTTTTATTTATGTCTAATTGTTTCAGTAAGTACAAATGCACACAACAGATGAAATCTATGCAAAAACATATTTATTTTGAATTTTCCAAATAATTTTAGGTACCGTGTTGGGGGAAGGGGATGTAGGCGTGGTCGAATCATAAAATAAACAAAAACCGAAATTCTACTTTAATTTGAATAATTTATGTGCAAAAACTTAGCTTTCTATCTTTCAATTTGAAGTTGATGCCAAAAAAAACGAAAAAAAACCCATAGTGCAGAGGCGGAGACCGTTTTCGACCATTTTCTAACCAGATTGTTATATGGCAGCTATACGATATATTCATCCGATTTTGATCAAACTCCCCAAAATTGTGTTGAAACAGAAAACATTCATATTCTAGAAAGTAAAAAGACACTACCATTGAAAACAAAAAAGTTTTTCTCACTAGAATTACTTGTTCGTCTGATCGTTCCGATGGCAGCTATATCGATTTGGATGAAACTTATCAGAATTATGTGGAAGCATTTAATATTAGTAAAAATTATGTTTGAGAGCGACAGAATAGAAAACAAAAACTTTTCTTACTAAGACTTATTTCAGACCTATCTTTTGTATGACAGCTATGCTATATAGTTGTCTGATTTTCATCAAAATTGGTGAAATTATGAAAAGGCACAGAAAAATAATAAATACGAGGTTTGGGGACGTTTGCCTTAAAAACAAAAAAGTTTTTCTCACTAAAACTAGTTTTTCGACCGACCGGCCAGCTCCGACAAATGTGCAGTGTATTTGTACGCAATTACCTCCTTCCTTCTATGCGTTACAAAGATCCAGACAAGTTTAATATACAGGGTATACAAATGTTAAATTAAATTATTTACTTCAATGACAATTTTGTTGCAGGTACTTTTTTTACTTACTATGCCCAGTCTTGTTATTTGAGTCCACGTCTGTTTGGTTGTTATCATGGTACAATCGTTGAAACAACTCAATGGTCAGTGGCGTAGCGTGATTTTCTGCATCCCGGGTCGGAAGTCGAATTTGCCGCCCCCAACTTATGAATCTATGATAAGTTGGAAGCGGATAATTCGACTTATGTATCTACCAGTAGGTACCCGGATTGAGTTGCTACGCCTCCTTTAGTATTTTAAACACAACGAAAAAGTGAAGATTACATTACAATCGTCATTCACCATCTATAAACTTACCCGTGCTCATGATAATCTAAGCTCATACAATATTTTAGTAATTTTCAACGATTTTTTAGAACTTTTGATCTTTACCATCCGTTTACTTACCCGTCTTATGATAATCTATGCCCTATATGAAACTTAAATAATTTTGAGTATTTTTGAACCATTTGATCATTCATTGTCTTCAATCGCCAACTATTAAATCTGCACAATAATCTAGGCCGACTATCAGCCATGGTCCCATTTTCGCTTTCGCAAAAATTTTGCGATTTTTACTCCAAATTTGTTCCCAAAACCGGTTTTAAATCGCAAAAGTCTTGCGATAGTGAAAATGGGAGCACGGCTGTATTGAATATTTCAAATTGTCGCGAATTTTTTGTACCGATTAGCCTTTACCTCCTATTTACCCGTCTACAATTGCCATCAAATCTTTTTAATAATAGAACCTCATGAAAAATTTGCAAATTTCGTGTCTTTCGGACGATTTAAATATATTTTAAAGTGCATTCTGCTATTCGGGGCGGAGACGAATCCAACAAATCAGAGATCATTAAAATCGGTCCAGCCGTTTTGAGTTATAAATGGTGTAACTAACCCGACTTTGTTTTATTCAGATAGGGGCGGCAAATTTGTCTCACTTCTACGAAGAAAATATTAAGCATTTATCCATAGATTTTCTTCACCAATACCTTATAACCCAATTCGTACGAATCCAGAAAAATAGCAGGGAGAGGTAAGCAAACTTGCTCGCCATGTCCATCACCTGCCCAAATGGTTAAGACGTCCTTCCAATCGTGTTTAGTCCAAGGGCTTCGAGTTTGAATCTGCTCGGAGTAAGTAAACATTTTTAAAATAAAATAAATATATGATTAATTTGAACAAATGTTTCAGAACCCAAATTGGTGGGTGGGTCAGTAGGGTTGTCTCTTCTGCTCTGAGATAGATGATGATGAGCTCAATTAGATTGGCAACTTGTGACAGCTAAAATAGTATACCACCCTACTATTCTACAGTTGAGTAACGGCTGTCAAATTACTAATTGTTTGATAAATTACTGTAAACACAAAAAAAAGTACTTTCTTGTGAACATCGGTAAATATTACTAATTTTGTGGGTTGGCGCATTTCTAAACGAGATTTTCGGTTAAATTTACTATAGCAATAGTTCCCTTTACGTAAAGGTTTATGAGAAAGTTACTATAAAATTTGGTTAATTTGACCGACTTTGTGGGTTGGCGCATTTCTAACCCACAATATCGGTTAAATTTACCCACAGATTTCTTTGTGTGTGTAGGTACAAATACTAAGGTACTTCCAAATACGTCATTCGTTCGTTATTTCGATGCGGTCTATATATGCTGCAAACAAGGTTCTTTGTAACATTATTGAAGTTAATAATCTGAATAAAGAGATATTCAATTGCACCGCCGACCGGTGGCTTACAAATAAACCTAGACCTTTATTTGATATATTTATGTAAATTGCAACACCACCTCTAGGGCCTTTACAGGTCATAACCATCACAAGCAATAAAGGATATCACACATACAGGACACAATTCCCAGCAAACATTTTTTTATCGCAGAAGATAAGAATGCGATTCCTCCAGTAGGTATCTCTTAACTCTGGCGATATCGCGTAGCAATCGCATTCTCTTCTCCCTTCGGGAAGAAATGTGCCACTCTGCGACACTTCTGGGAGTTAGAAAGCGTTTCTTCCAGGAGATAAAAAAGCGATTCTACCTGGCGATAAGAAAAAGTATATACTGGAGATAGTAAATCGTTTCTTTTGAGTGAATGAGAGTGGGAGGATACGATTTTTATACCCGTTACTCGTAGAGTAAAAGGGTATACTAAAGTCGTGCAAATGTATGTAACAGGCAGAAGGAATCGTTTCCGACCCTATAAAGTATATATATTCTTGATCAGCATCAACAGCCGAGTCGATATAGCCATGTCCGTCTGTCTGTATAAACGCGTCGATATCAGAGACTATAAGAGATAGAGTCACAAATTTTTGCATGCACATTGATGTATACCGTACCCAGATCAAGTTTGATTCAGATTTTGAAAATATCCTCCCTCCCCCCCCCCCTTCCCCATGAACGGGAAAAAACTGACACAGCCACAATTTTAAAGTTAGAACCTCGTGGCTTAATATATATTATCCTAGGCCTTATATCTAACTACTCTCAAACGGAAAATAAGATCCGAGCTAAAACACCAAAGTAATACACGAAAAAATTTTGCTTCTTGGAGCGGGGGGCGGCCACTGCATGCAGGCAGCACCCCAGTCGGACTTTGCAGCATGTGTTTACCAAAATAAGTACATTTGGTGGCATGAAATTTAACGAAAATAGTCACTTCATTATTTTTTTGGCATGAAATAAGTCCATTTTTTACCATGAAAAACTCACACGTTGTTTTCTCAGCTATTCGTAAGGCTAAGAGTCAGCATATATTGAAACGGTACAAACTCTCTCTCGTGGAGATCGAACACGAAGTAGAAAAACGAAGTTAGCTCCGAACGCTTGAACGAGAGAGAGAATACGGAAAAAATTATGAAGTCAGTTCGATTTCGGCTTTTGCGGAAAAAAGATGTGTTAACCGTGAATATTAATAATAATTTTATAATTACAAATGCGCAATATATTCCTGGTGAGTATCGAATTTAATTACTTGAAGGGATTTTATAGCATTTATGTATTATTATTATCATTAATTTACCAAAATTATATTAATAAATTTTTTACTTTACTTAACAGGTCACTTGTTTAAAATTAAAAACTACAAACAACTACACATTTAAAAACCAAATCGCTCACTATCCTCGCTAGCATCAGCAACGAAAGCCAACATGAAAGGCACCATGGCGAACATCAACAATATTAATAGACAAAAATTGTTGTTGGTTTAAATACAAAAAAAAAAAAATGCAAATAAACACAAATCTATTTAATTTAATTATGGGGTGACATTTCATACAAAAGTCAGGTGTTCCTCAGCCAACGTTAGAGACGTTCCTACGAAATAAAAAGTTGGTACATCTGTAGTACTGAGTTTGTAGAGAGAAAAGCAGGACCCGCTGCCGCGTGACGTCACCAAAACGGTTAACGGTTACAACAACAACTCCTGAGTTTTCCGGCGTTGCTTACCAAAAACGAATGGGAACTTTCAGGTTCCTCATGCCTACTGACGTAAGAAGTAGGCATGAAATATGTACTTCTGGCATACATACAAGTCCGACTGGGTGCTTGTGTGTTTGAATGTGTGTCTCAATTGAACAGGGTATTTTGTAGTCGGGAAAGTCGACAACAGCGCTCTTACTTGTTTTTATTAAAAATTGTTACTTACTCTCCGGAAATTCGAACTCGGGGCCCTTGAATGACGCTGGAACGACGCCTTAGACGGCTGCGCCACGCCACGCGTGTAAAGCAACGCATCTTGTTACTTATATGTTACTTATATTGAATAAAATGAATATACTTGTATTGAAAACATACGCCAATTTTTGCTTTCTTGTAATTCTCAAGAACGAATTCATTACTCAGCCCATATAAATGGTGAAATTGAAATTTGCGTTCATGTCTTCAAGGCGATTTTTTAGCGATATATCTCAAATTTACCGATTGGATGAAAAAAAGGCGATACCACATATCGCTTATTTATTTATTGTATGGAAAGAATGCGATACCTTATATATTTTGTTTGTGTAAATCGCCAAACTATCAGAAAACCCTCCCTAAAAATATCGCCTCTCTCTGTTTTTGACGAGAGAGATAAGGAACCCGAAAAAATGTTTGCAGGGAAACCAAGTTTCAGTTTGAGTTCACAGAGACCAGATTTTTGCTAGCTGAGACCCCTAATTATTGCTTGTCCATTCGTCATGTGTGTTCTCATTTGACTGACACTACCCATATCTTAACAATTACACTCACTTGACACACTCACAACAATAACACCCATTGAACATAACTATAAAGAAAAAACCTTCACACCATAAGAAATAAATAAAAAACAATAAGCATATATAGTTCCGGAGTGGGAATTTTCTTCTCATTTATTTAAATTATAATTTTTTGTTTTGAAAGTACATGCATATGTATATTTTCATATTATAGCAATTAGAAGCAAATAAATAAGTATTATTTGCATCCCCTATTAAATTTTCCGGCTTATTGATTCCCCCTTACTTAACTAATTAACACTGTGATGAGGTGCCACATTGACAATTTGCTTCTCATCTGTTCTGGCTGTTATTCTGAATGTGTTTTTTTGTGGATTGTTCATTGACGCTCGAACGCAATTGGTTAAATTGATGCTTTTCTGATTCCGTTTTCCACTCCAGGGTGACTGTCGTTGTTCATTGTGGTTGACACTTTTTCTGCCCTGGCTGCTCACACAGTTCAGTGGTCAGATTAAAGCAAAGTGTGATTAGCCAAGCTTAAACTCTGTTGCTTGGTCACTTCGCAAATTATTCAATCGTTATTTTATTATGCACTCTGACTTGGTATATAGTACAAGATCAATATAAATATAACTTCAACTATTTTCCTAGCGTCAACTAGCAATCTTAATTCTTTAAGAATTCCATGCATAACAAAATAACAATCAACATACACAAGCGAAAGTTTATACTTAATATTCTTTCGCAAATAAGGTTCAGAGCAGAAATTTACATGCAGCAGAAACTCAATTTAAAGTTGAGTGTTTGCAAATGACATATTGAATAACAAAGTGGCAAAAAGGTGAGAAGTGTGAAGCCTATACACACACCCACGCACACACAAATACGCAGGCCTATTTACAAGGTTTAATTAATTAACTTTATGTAGACACCTCACTGGATTACCACATTGCGATTCACAAGGGATTTCCAACGTGTCGACTTAAGTTCATTTAAGCTATCTGAATGTATGAGTGCGTGTGCGTGAGGAGGAAAAAATTGAAATTTCACACAGAATTTTACAAAATGATGTCAAAGCACTTAAGGCAGGCCTTACTGTTGAAGCGAATGTTTTTCTGCGCGTATTCTGAATTCAAGTTTACTCTTTTGGTCTCAGCTGGCAAAAACTAGAACAAATTTTAGAAAAAACAGTTTTCATTAATTATATTTTCTGCTTCTACTGTTTACACTTCTGCGGAAATTGTTTGGATGTTAATAAGAGAATGCACCTGGAGGGCTTTAAGAGGAAGTGGGATGTGGGAGCAACATAGAGGAAACGTGTGTCATGAGATCCTTGTTAAAGCTAAGAAAGCCGTAAGTTTGTACTAGAGCAGAACTCTTAAAAATGTTCTCATTTTTTTCACTTAACTCCTCCAAATTCCCGTTATCCTATTTTTTATCTACTAACCCGGACACATTTTTTCGCGTTTGCACAAACGCACTAAAAACTGTTTGCAATGGCGACAACTGTTGCACCAACTTTGTAAAAGCTTTTTGCACTACCACAGTAGCGCCACACCTTGCAGAAACTAACTTCCAAATTCTAATTGGATATACCGACGCTTCTCAATTCTAATTGGGATCGCCGTTATTGAAATATAGTGGGATTTCTTTTGAAGTAAGAGGGCGCTAGTTAAATTTAAAGATACGGTCGGTACTAACTATATTTCGAGTACAATGAATGAAATCGAACCTACCTGGATCGACCTGGATCGCTTTTTCAACCAACCATTTGCCTCTTACTACTATTTGGCTTTCCACACCTACTTTGGTGACTCCACAACTTGCCCCTATACAGTTTTTTTTCATCTCATTCATGTTTTCGGCAACTCTACTATCATTCCTTAAATTTCTTTAAACAATAGCCCAATATCGCTCTATGGGTCATAGCTCTAGACAATTTTGTGAGTTTCTCTCTTTACGCACAAAATTAATGCTTTTTTCGTTAAGATGTGCCTGTATGGCTCGAGAGGAGTGCCCGGATGCAAGATGCGGCCAAAACACACTATCGGCAAATATCGGCATTTATGGTGCAATTGGTAAAAAAAATACACTTGTTTTTGTATGTCTGTAGGTAATTTTGGACAATGTGCCCCTTATTTCTGCCTGTTTTCGGCAATTCTTTAGTGAACATGTCTCCCCGAAATTAGTTACAATGTTGTATACCCTATTTGCTCGGACTGTTAGAAATATTCATTTAAATGACAGTTTTTTTGCGGAACATTCCTTATTTATTTTGTTCGGTCCTGCTTTAGCTCCTTTCCTCTTCCATACTAATTGATGCCTCACATTGCAAATTAAATCAAAAATCACAATTCAATTGCTGGAAATTGCTGCTTCCTAACAATTTATCATTTACTGCACATCGCCTTAAATTGCATTTCTTTGGTTCTAAAATAAATTGTCATCTATTTGCATAGTAAGGCATTTATTTAAAATGCAAATACCTTAGTCTGGAATGCTACCATGTATTGTTGTTCCGATGCCAAAGCAGTCGCCTGATCCACAAAATCTCGGTCACAGTTGCACCAGATGCTTTCCACTTCATCGGCTTTTGGCCGTTGGGAAACATTGTTGCTGCTAAATCTAATAAATAGTTGCAAGAAATTTACTACCCAAACATAAATTCTCGTATCTTACTAAGCTTAAAGAAGAGCAAGCACCAGTTTGGCTCATGTATTGCATAAATTTAGCTACAATGTGCATTTGTTTTATGTCCTTATTGAAATGCATGAAATTGTTGCGCAGCCACTTAAAGATCATTTATTGCTTTTCCATTCGAAAGTTCTCAGATTGTTTACAGCCAATTTGAGCTGAAATCTACCTCAAGACCTTGAAAGTTATTTACTTAATTAGAAATGGCACGCGATAGCACGAGCACAAAAATAAATTTAATTTGATTTGAGAACCTTACCTTATACAGAGACAAAACGAGAGCCCATGTTAAAGTCGGCTCTAACCGACTTTGATATACCCGTTACTCATGGGAAGAAATGTTTAATAGGCTTCCTGTGTTCCTGAGGAGGTCAGCCGAATAGCATGCAAAAATTTTTTTAACTCGGCTATTTATCATCCGATCTTTATAAAGTTTCAGGGCTTATAGATATTGCGAGTATAAATGTAAGTTTAAAATGAGATCAATACCTCAAAAATTATGGGAGTTATTCAACATTACTTATTGTTGGGGCGGGGGGTGGGCGTGTAAAAAATTAGAAATAAACTTGATCTGCGTGCAGACAATAGAAGTATACATTTCCAATTTGGTTGCTCTAGCACTTCTAGTCTCTGAGATCTTGGTGTTCATACACGGAAGGACAAACGGACATGGCTATATCGACTAGGCTGTTGATGCTGATCAAGAATATTAATATCTTATATGGTCGGAAATGATTCCTTCTGCCTGTTACATACGTTTGGATGACTTTAGTATACCCTTTTTACTCTACGAGTAACCGAAGTAAGTCGATTTCGATTCGTAGGCGATTTTCTTAAGTATAGAAAAATCATATTCTGCACAGAGCAAAAAAAAGATAAACTTTATCTTGATATGACTAAGGGTAAAATGAACTTTTTAAAAATATAAATTTTTTCATAACATTTGGCAAGAAAATAATATCATTCTGATCTAAAAAACGAGAGCGTAAGTTAAAGTCGGCTCTAACCGACTTCGATATACCCGTTACTCATGGAAACAAATGTTTAATAGCCTTCCTGTATGCCTGAGGTGGGTCAGCCGAAAAGTATGCAACATTTTTTAACTCGGCTATTTATTATCCGCACAACACAGTGCGCTCTCTAAGTCTCTCTCTCTCTCTCTCTCTCTCTCTCTCTCTCTCTCTCTCTCACTAAGATTGCTGCTGAACGCATTGCTTAGGTTATGGGTGGGGTGGGTGGTGGGTGTTAACTGACCGTTTTTTGCTCATAACTTGAGTATCGTTCATCCGATCTTTATCATTCCTTCAGCAAATCGATAAATAATATTGAGTACTAGATATCTCTAGAAAGTACGAACCATCTATCATCAAAACTGTAGGAGATATGACGTTTTTTCCAAATTGCGGGGGCGTGAGGGGGCGTGGCAAAAATTGAAAATAAACTTGATCTGCGTGCAGACAATAGGAGTCTACATTTCAAATTTGGTTGCTCTAGCTCTTCTAGTCTCTGAGATCTAGGTGTTCATACAGACGGACGGACGGACGGACGGACGGACAGACGGACAGACGGACAGACGAACATGGCTATATCGAATCGGCTGTTGATGCTGATCAAGAATATATATACTTTATATGGTCGGAAATGATTCCTTCTGGCTGTTACATACATTTGCACGACTTTAGTAGACCCTTTTACTCTACGAGTAACGGGTATAATAATAACATTAACTTAAATTAATATTAAATAGTTTCAGAATGAATGTTAAATTATTAAAAATTATTAAAAATGTAATAATGATATCTTAAAATATCATATATTATATATGTTTGCAGACGATATATGCCTCCTGGCAAATAGGCTAAGCGACCTGGCAAACACGTTAGCCGACTTGGACACCTCAGCTAAAGCGGCAGGCCTCAAAATCAACACTGCTAAGACGAAAGCGCTCAGCATCCGTACCGGACAATCCCAGGCACTGGTTTTGGACGAACAGCCAATTGAGCAAGTTCTGCAATTCAGCTACCTGGGTAGCGTAGTCGCTGTTGATGGAGGGACGAAACTGGATGTGGATTCGCACCTGCAAAAGCCTAAAGGTTCCTTTGGGATGCTGTCAGCTGTTTGACGATGCTCGTCATATCCACGCTGGCTCAAAATCAGGCTCCTCAAGTCCAACGTAATGCCAGTGCTCCTATACAGTTCTTCCACTTGGAAAATTACAACTTCTATAGTGTCAAAACTCCAAATATTTGTGAACCGTTGCCTGCGTCGTATATTCTGCATTTTCTGGCCTGACAGAATACGGAATTCCGAGCTACTCAGACGAGCGAATATGGAGAGTGTCGACACAATAATACGCAGAATGAAATGGAGCTGGATAGGACACACGTTGCGGAAAAATAACAACAACATCGCAAGGAAGGCAATGGAGTGGAACCCGTTGGACGGAGTCGGGCGGACACCAGGCAGACCCAAAGACACTTGGAGGTGGACTGTCGGTAGAGACACGGAACGCATCGGGAAAAGTTGGGGAGAACTCAAAGCGACAGCTAACAACAGAGTTCGCTGGAGAGGAGTAGTTGATGCCCTATGTCCCACTCGGGATTGGAACTAGAAGAAGAAGATATGTTAAAAACTATCGATATGAAATTTTGAACATATCAATTTGATTTATTTTCATATCGGAGTAAAATTGATATGGAAAAAAATATCAAATTTTTCCCGGTGTGAGTGTACTTTAATCTAGGCAGGACTATTTCATTTTCAAGTGGGATCCATACATGACATGACTTTTTCGGGTTGATACAAGACTTTTAGGATTGGTCCAATTCTATTGAACTTATTTGAAGTGAAAAACAAAGATCAAATTCATGTTGATTTTCTCCTGATTAAAATGAACTTTTCAGATATAAATTTTTTCATTTCATTTGGCAAGAAAATAACATGTTTCTGTTCCTTATTAATATCATTTACTTTAATAGATATTAAATAGTTTCCGAATGACACTAAAAATGTAATTATATTTTAAGAAATATCGATTTGTAATTTTTAAAATATTAATTTGATATATTTTCATATCGGAGTAAAATTGATATGAAAAATAATATTTTGTTCTCATCCGATCAGCTCAAACTCATTTTCAAAGACCTATATGAAAATTCACTTATGGCTGTGTACCAATCTTCCGTAAAATTCAACCTCTTGGGTGGAAAATGGGTGGTCAAGGTTTTATAGGCTTAGATTAGTTTCCAAACAGTTAGATCCATACACATTTTCTAAGCTAAACATACAATAATTTGGAATACGTGCCTTTTTAATTTCGGAAAATTGGCGGAAAACTGTTGAATGGAACTTTTCAGTTTTTCATCCAACCGGCTACAAACTTATTTTAAAAGCTCTACATAACAAAAAATGAACAGAAAATTGGCGGAAAAAATTTCCAAAAAAATTAATTTGGTTTTCCAATCGATTGGATCCAAAATCATTTTTAAAACTCTATAATGGAAATTCCATAAAAACTATATTACCTTTTTGTTTGAAAATGCACACACCTGCGTGGATTTTGGTGGGACCAATTTTCAATTGTCGCCTAATTATCTTCAATAACTTTCAAGTTTCAGAAAAATCTTCATACACAAATGAGAGCGAAGCAGCGGGCTTAAGCTAGTCTTCCATAAACTACATACTACCAACACCCGTTTTATAATTCTAGGGAAGGAGTTAAATAGTTAACAATTTTTACCAGCCCTTTCAAGTCATTACTGATTTCCCTACTAAACAAATTGCTAAGTCCTGCTAAGGTATTTTAACTTATTTTTTTCATGACACTTACAAAATTGTTGCAGATTCTTTAAATCGTTTCTCTTTCCCAACATTCAACGAGCATTAAAAAAAAAGTTACAATAAATATGTAAACCAACTGCGAGAAAAACTTTTCAGAAAATTCTCCAACATCTTTAAGCCATTTAAAGCGCCCGTAATTCCATTCAGTTAAGATATTCATAACGCACACAAAACACAATTCAATTTGTCATACTGAAAATATGCAAAAATAATTAAGGCGTGCTTGGAGGAAATAATGAACTCGCTCAACTTTCAGGCATGAAATTATAAAACGCCTGCGAAATGCAAGAAAGTTTGTTGCCATTTAACTGAAAGTTTTTTTGCCCGGGCGTTGAAGTCTCCGACCAAAAGACGATGACGGCTGAAAGTTTTTCAATAAGCAGGCATGCCAAAAACAAGCCAAAACAAGTGAAAGCAGTCGAGAGGAAAAGGAAAAACTAAAGGCAAGTAAGCGGGGAAATATGACTGCCAAGGCCAAAGAGCATTATAATTTATGAGAAGCCTATAAAAATAATTGAAAAAAAAAACGGGAGTAATGAACCCCCACGAAATCGATAAGCTCATATTGGGTGGCCCTAACCCGCGCCTCAGTTCATCGATTGCATGGTGAAGTATCGAGGGCACGCAATAAAAGACCAAGGCAAAAACAAAACAAAAAGGATACCCCAAGGCATTTTAATGGTGGTGACTCGCTGCCGTGTGAAAGGTTTGAAATACATAAATAAAACATTGCTCTTCCCTTTTGGGCTGAAAAAATAAATATTGCATATGCGACTGTTACCCAAAAAGGATTTTATTTCAGATTGTTTGTATTTTGTATCCCAAAAAAAAAGTACAGATGTCAAAAGACATTGATTTACTTGGCTTGCTTAACTTTTTATGGGCTTACGTAGCGTATGAGCAATGGCTTTTGAATGGACATAAAATGAACAAGAAAGAAAGTCGGTCAAGCCCGACTATAACATACTCTGTACCCTTACACTCGCATTTGCTCAGGAGTCAAACGGCCAGTTAACACCCCGCGCACAACGCGGTGCGCTCTCTAAGTTTCTCTCTCTTTCTCTCGTGCTGAACGGTTAGGGTATGTTGCTGTGGTTGCTGGTGGGGGGGTGGGTGGTGTTAACTGGCCGTTTTTTGCCCATAACTTGAGTATGGCTCATCCGATCTTTATCATTCCTTCAGCAAATCGATAAATAATTTTGTTTACAAGGTATCTCTAGAAGGAACGAACGATCTATCTCCAAAACTGTAGGAGATATGAAGTTTTTTCCAAATTGCGGGGGCGGGAGGGGGCGTGGCAAAAATTGAAAATAAACTTGATCTGCCTGCAAGTATAAGAAATATATGTCCCATACATGTCAAACCTCTATCTCTTACCATCTCTGAGATCTCTTCGTTCATACGGACGGACAGACGGACAGACGGACGGACGGACGGACGGACGGACGGACAGACGGACATGGCTATATCGACTCCGCTGTTGATGCTGATCAAGAATATATATACTTTATAGGGTCGGAAACGATTCCTTCTCCCTGTTACATACTTTTGCACAAACTTAATATACTCTATGTACCTTCGGTACAGAGTATAAAAATTGTACATGTAATTCACATTACTTTCGGTGGTTTATGAGGGGCGTAAATTGCGTATACGACATGGTTGCGGTAAGTTCATGAAAATGTGTATGTGTTATATAAAATGTAGGTAGAGTTTTAGCCCTCTTTTTTGTTGATTATGCCGTAGATACATTTTAAATACTAATTTTGTTAAACTGTTTTTGACTAAAATCTTCATTGCAGTAATCCGCTTAATCAATCTCCATTACCACACAATGCATTATTTAAGTCATTTCTATTATGTAATAAAATATTTTCACCGCATCATCATAAATTTAACATATTAATAAATTCATCAACTTTCATTATTCACATATTTCTGTGGTTAGTAAAAATAAAAAGACACAGGAAAACGTATGGCTAACAAAAGCCTAGTAAAAGGTTTTTTTATTATATATTTTTTAATATGTACAACACATAACAATAACAACCAAAGGCCTTAACATAATATTTTGATTAATAAAAGCAACAAAGAACATAAAATATTTTCATTTCATTATGCCGCGTTGCGACAGGAAACCAAACAACAACAATAAGGTTAATCATAATGGCACCAACAAAAAATTGCAACACCTGGGACCTAACCCAAACAGTTGTCAATTTTGGCGAATGGTGCACTTTTCGAGCATTGCCTCCAGGGACCAGGACAAGGGCAACCAGAACTTTTTTGACCGCAACAAGATGAACTCCTCTCTGTGTCTACACACGGAGTCTGATTAAAAGGACGCCAAAGGCAGCGACAGGGTGGCAGCAGCTCAAGCTGCAACGGAAGTTGACTGGCAGATTGGCAAATATGGCGGCAGAAAATTGGAAATGGAGTTTGATAGGTTTGCGATTGGCATGCAAATGCAACTCATCTTGGACCCAGCGCAATCACAGAGAAATGGTTGCCAAATTGTAGCCTGAAATAAGATTAAAGTCAAAACTCGTCTAAACTATAAGCTTTAATATTCATTTATAAATCCATACGCTGAGTCCAAAAATTGTTTGACTTCATTTTCGAGAAATCCCGAAAAATTTAGTTTTTTGATTGGAAAGACTTTAGAAACATGTGAAAATGTGTATATTTTCCGATTTGGTTGGTTTTTTGAAAAATGCACCCACTTTGTTAAAAGTTAATAAAGTGTCCCTTATTCATACATCACATTTCAATCCCTTGATTGACTTCGGAGCGCGCACAGCGCGCATTTGTTATTGTACACACCAGAGATCTGCAAGAGTGTCTATTTTCTTGACTACAAGTACACTCGCTGAACAAGGGTATGCGGTGAGACTGGCGCCCAAAATTTGAAATCAAATGAAATACACAATCATTGTCGTGTTGGTATTTTTGTAACTGAGTGTGCTGTGTGTTCTTCTGTCCAAATGGTTCATTCTGTCATTCTGTTAAATTTTCATCGCACTCAATCATGAATTTCACCAGTTCCTCCGGCGCAGGTATTTCGCCTACTGCCGTTCTGTATCTTGGACAGTGGTACTGTGGGTGCTCGCTATCACCTGGACAATTCGGGCATTGGGCGGTGTGCTCGTGTTCAAACCTGTGCAGGTATTCTCGGCAGCCAACATGTCCAGTGAAGAACTGAGTAAGGCGGTAGTTCATTTCCCCGATGGGCCTCCCGATCCATTCGTCAATTCTCGGGATCATCCTGTATGTTCATTTGCCCTGAGTCGATGCGTTCCACCTATCATGCTAAATGACAATTGAGGCTTCCCTTTCTACCTTTCGTACCACTTTCTTGTGCGTAGTGACTGCTGGTTCCGTGAACCTCTCATAGATTGGCTAATGAGCCAGTATATCGACTGGAATCATATTTGCAAGTACCAATGCCGCAACATCAGAAACTGTCCAGAATCCCGAGATCACCCAGAGGGCACTGAATCGGTAGGGGGCTGATAGTTTTCTCCTGAGCTCCTTATTGTCTAGCGCCGAAGCCCATACGGGTGCCGCATACAGCAGGATAGAAGCTACAACTCTTGTTAGGAGCAGTCGCCTCCCACTTCTTGGTGTGCGTTTCTGTATGCGAGTGTGTTTGTATGAGTGTCTCAATTGAATAGGGTATTTTGTAGTCGGGAAACTCGACAACAGCGCTCTTACTTGTTGGTTTTGGAATTCGAAATAATTTTTAATTTAAATCAATGCCGACTATTTTTTAAGAAAATAATTGTGATAATAGACATCACTGCGTATGCTGCGAGCTATTAACAAAAACTTTAGAGCCTTTTTCGCTCCTGTTAAAATTTCTTTCTTTCTTTTTTCTTTTGTTTTTTTTTATGCAACAAAAAGCATAAGATGATTGCATATTCAGGAGGTCCAGTCCAATGCACTCTAAGGTGTTTCTTTAAGGCAAAAATGGAAATTTAGAGAAGGCGCCCCTTAATGGATTCCTTTTGTATCATAGATAATACAATTTAAAAAAAATAACAGTTTTAAAGGGCGAGACGAGACCACACAGTTTGAACAAAATTTCAACAATGAATTTCAACTGTGAAATACGAATGCAGTTATTCACAAAATAGTTTCCCTCCACCTACAACATACTGCGCTGAAGAAAACGTTAATAAAGTGGGTGAGGAGTACAGAAGGAGGGAAGAGGAAGAGGAAGGAGGGAGAGGGAAATTTAGAATTATCTTTACGCGATACCTTTAATATGGCCCGGCCCATGCTACGGCTAAGGAGCAAGATGCTCAATAGGAAGAAGAAATGGAAATGGAAACAAAGATTTAGGCATATGAGGTGCTTGATTCCGATTCTGAATGTCATCTTGAAGAAGAGGGCAGGTCCTACAATGCGTTAAAAACCACCTAAATGTATATTCCAACTGTCTTTAAAAAACGCTTTTAAAAGAATAGATATAAAGAATAGAAATAATGAAATAAATGACGATTCGGAAGTACTGGAGGAAGAAGAAGCAAAGTCCGTTTTTTTTGGTTGCGGCAACACAATTATTGTGTTAATCATAGCCAGAGCATTACTATAATGGTTTCTGTAGGCTGCGGAGGCTGACGCTCAGATGGTCTGCTCATGGACGGTCTGACATGCCATATCTAAGCATCTGAATGGAAACCGAAAGGATTCTTCGACATACGTGGGGCAGGAGCATCGAAATTCTTTTGATTGCTCAAATCCCATAAAATGGGCTGCTATAATTTTTGCATACCCAGTGCCAGTTGTTGTGGCTTTTACGTATCAGTCTGTCTCAATTTGAATACGCTTTCCGTTTGATTGTTGTTGCGCAAATATTGCAACATATTGGAGATATGTTCGAACATTAAGGGCCAATGTTCTAATGTTCTTGACATGATGAAAGTTCAACTTGATTGGAGTAAAACCGTTCAAGCACTGTTTTAGGTAGCTTTTGTGCTCATCTTGAGTCCAATGAAACCTCTGTGAAGGATTTTAAAAACCACAATCGAACCGGTTTGTCCTTGAGGAAGCAAGTGTTTATTTGCTTCACTGTGAGGAAATGAGTAACAATCCAACTTCTAAAATTATAGATGTCTTCATGGTGCAACCTCGTATCTTTTGCAATTATTTTAGTTCTAAAATATTTTAATGCAAAAATGTAGTTTTAATTTAAATTGTTCTTACTCCAAAGGGGATGAAAATATGCTGCACTATGGCAATTCGTAAATATGTCACAAGCAGTCACTGGAGGAACAAGCTGGCTGCTTATGGTCAAGTATAATTTGGGTCACAGGCCCCCACAGCCTGGCAAACTTTAATTGTTGCTCTTGGAGATGGAAAAACGCCAACAGAATTCATAAAAGAAATTACAACATTTCTGCTTGTTTTCCGTTTCTGCACATCACACGAAATAAATTTATAGAATAATATTTACACAAGTATTTGCTTTGCTTCTTGTCGTTTTATGAACTTTCTTCCAGATGCCTGTTGAGAGAAAGTAAACAACATTTGAAAAAAAAAACATTTATTTTTTAAATAGGTGAACTTTTTTTGTTTTATTATTATAATTATAATGACATTGCCAACGATCGAATGTAAAACACATTAAACTCAAAGTGCATATTTTAATGAAAGCCGCACTGGCTGGTCTTCATTTTCAATTTGCATTTTTTCCTTATGTGGTCTTTGCCCACCCTTTACCACGCCCCTTTTCCAACAATTTAAAATGCGTAAAGATAAATCGGAGCCTTGCCGCCTGGTCCTTGTTAATTGTTTACTTTAACCTTTCATTAGTATTCCATGAAATTATGTTAAGCTTTGATCCCTCTTTTCTTTTAGCTGGAAATCAATATGTCTGTTGATAGTTGTGGATTTTGTGTGAATTGTTTGTCAGCTTTAGTTTATCAGCTTTTTAACTTTACAAAGTGAAAACAAAAACGAATTTTCATTTACCATTTCCTACCTTACCTTAAGTTAAAGGTCTGTTCTCAAAGGACGTAATTATTATTTTCTTCATTTCTTTATTTTACCGCCAACGCCACTCATAAATCAATGCGAACGCTAATGCTGCTGTGCTGCTGCTGCTGACTTTTTTTAGTTAGTGCTTTAAGAATTATTGTACATTCTATGATTTTAGAATAAGTTTTTGCATTTCTAAACTCTTGATGCTTTTGGCTAATCTTAGAGGTTGGTATATGTAATTGATAAGATGGAGTGTGGCAGATATGGATAACACAAAATGAAATAGTCCAAATAGTCCAAATATTGATGAAAATACATCAAATAAATAGTCACATTCTCCCACAACAGCAAAGTTACACTACAACTATTAGATTTGTGAATCATTCTACATTTAAGAGTTAAATTACTCCACAGTTTGTATGATTTTGATCCATAATAATTATGTGGTTTGTGGTAGACAGTATTACAAGAAGCTTCTGTGTAGCCAACTCATATCGCTTTGTCACGCGGTCACACACACACCCACCCGCACATTGTCCGGTCATAAGGAATGCAAGAGCAATGGAACGCTTCCTGTCTTGTGCAAATGTCATTGGTGTCAGTTTGTCATTCTGCCAGCCCAAGGGCTACTCCATGTAGATGAAGCTTGGAAATTTATGTTGCAATTGTGATTTAAGCTTTAAACGTTAGCAGATTTTGTTAGTGACTTGAACTTCAAAATTTTTGGTGTTTTGAACTAAAGCTTTGTCTTGGTATTTGATATTGTTGATACTGTTAAAAAGTTGTAATTGAAAATAAAATAAAAAAATTCGATACTCAATATAAGAGTTCAGTATTTTAGTTGGTCAAGTTGGTTCAGCTTAAAACTAAACGGTTCAGTTTCTCTCTCTTCATTAATTGTTCAGTTAAAGTCAGCTCGTTCGTCTTCTAGTTGTTAACTGAATTGAAATGAAACTGTGTAACGCATATCCATTTATCAATTGGATTTGAAAATTTACATTGTGTGATTGGTGTTTTTTTTTTTTTTGAGCAATTGACATCCATTGATCAGTGTCAATTTGAATATGAAAACTGTTCAGTGTGCCACTCATAACAAATTGCATGCCATTTATGCTTTTCGCCGAAGTTTGACTATCCATTCCCCTTTTTGACATTTGTAAGTGGCATTATATTTTGGACAGGCTGCATTTTTGATTTGAATATTTCGCAAAGGTTTCAGACTTGCAGATTGTTTTGATTGTGTTGATTGTAGCCATAATGCTGGCTAATTGCTTTGTCTCAAATTGGAACTTATAGCTATTCTTCGCATAAAACGCACACTAGATCTTTTTTAGTTTTTATCATGGCAAATAATTTTGGCGATGCCTCTCAAATTCAAGTGGCTTAAGCTTGTGTCCTTATATACATTGTTTAGATACTTTATAGTGCCACATAGGAAATCACAGTGGTTAGAGCGAGACGGACATATTCAAAATGCACGCAAAGAGCGTAAAGCAGGCCATCCACACACGAATTTGTTCGACGAACAAATTTGTCAAACACGAATTCATTTGCCCACTTACCAGGCGAACATTTCTCACGAACATCATTTGCTTGAAAATCTCAACTAGTAAATATGAAAATATAGCATCGAAAACTAACACAATCATGGCCTAGATGACGATACAAACAAGCTTAAAGCATTATTTCATCATTTTGGGGGCCTAGATGGCGATACAAATTAGCTTAAAGCATTAGTTCAAAATTTTGGGGCATTCAATAAATTTCAGCCACAATTCGTTGCTCATTTGGGCACGTGTTCACTCTATAAATATTTTTGACAAATGATGTTCGTGCACTTGTTCCCATTCATTGACGAACATGTTCGCACGAACACACGCAAGATAGAAACATTTCTATTCTCTGCGAACAAAAAGTTGAACACAAAAATCTGTCACGAACACCTCCAATAACGACGAACATTTCGTCGAGCACAGCAAATTCGACAAACAAATTCGTGCTTGGATGCCCTGCTTAAGTGAGAGCGACTGCGCAATCGTTCAGTCTAGATATCTTAGTCTGTGCCATGGTGGAATTACAAATAAGATGACGTACTCACCACAACTGGTCTTTGGAGGGGCCTTATTATTTGCTTTCTAGCCATGTCTCTCAGAGCAGCTGTCAAACAGCGGCGCAGTAGTGAATGAGGATGGTACACAACATGCATCTATGGAGAATGAGT